>OX376698.1:42839257-43303129 GCA_947389925.1 Coelopa pilipes
AATTTAATGCCAATGTCGAGTGGATCAAGTTAAGTAATAACATAATAGCAACAACAGTGGCAGTGCCAATAACAATAACAGTACGGCCTGTTATTATTATTTAGTTTTTTTGTTTTTGTTTGTTTTATTGTCTATTATTGCGCGGTGGGAATTTTCGACGTGACGTCAGTCGGGGATTTGATGTCAGTTCAAGTACAGCTTATTGAGTTTTCCCTAGCCTCGAGCTCAACCACCGCAAACTCGGGGCTAAAAATTAAGGTTGCGGTTTAAATAGAAAAACAATAAATAAAAAAAGAAAATATAAAACTCCAAATTCAAAAAAAGATTTCGACATGTTGAAACCGAAGTCGAAGACTAGCAACGATGGATGATCAGAGATCAATGGAGAGATAAGCTAGAGAGTTCCGTTTGCTTCCAAGTTTCGAAAGAACCTCCTCCGGAACCCGATGTTTTCACATCGAAGCTGTCTATACTTGGAGTGTTACGTGTAAGGTAGATAGGTAGACAGATAGATAGATTGGAAACGCTGCGATCGACAGCGACTTCAAATGGAACAGAGAAGAAAATTATGCATGTGTGTGGGTTTCACACGGGTTTCATACGAGAGTACATCAGTCTGTCTCTCACATATGTGTGCTGGGGAATCTTCGAACCAACGCCTACACAGGAGCACGAGCAAGCAACAAAAATAAAAACAAAAATTTTGCAGTCGAAAACGAGTGCAACTCGTGAGAAGCGTGCGTGGGCCGACAGAAATAAATTCGAAAAAATTCGACTAAATATAAAAACAGAAAAGTAGATGATGATGAAGACGATGGGAGAAGATAAAGAAGACCCAATATTTTTAACGAAATAGAGTAAAAAACAAACAAAAATGCAATATTTGGGCGGAAATCAAGGCACGGAGGAGGAAGAAATGTAGGGAGAAAAAGTGTTTAAATGCTTTTATTTATTTCTTTTTTTCCAAATCTCGACAAGTGAAATGGAAAATAAATTATTTACCATATCTATAAAAAATAAAAAAATACAACTCAGTAAAATGAAAACGAAAAACTCAACAAGAGAGTAAATAATTTGAAAATGACGCAAATCGAATCAAGTAACAAGAACAAACAACGAGACGACACGGGTATGAAAAATTGGCATTAAAACCATCAACCACTCCTCCTTGCCCCTCATCGACTTAATCACAAAATTGACAAGTAAGAAATATCAATAAAAACGATAAACAATAATAATTAAAAATAAATATGACAAACTCCGGCAAAATGAAGGGAAATGCATGCGACAAGGAGAACAAACAACAGAGAGAGCATAACAGAAAGAGAGAGAAGTTGAGCAAAAAGAATATCGATGAACGTGCGAAGGAGATGAGGTAGAAAAATCAGCCGATAATGATGTAATCGACGAGGAAAATGAAAGTGTTCGATGATGATGGCAGGGCACCAACTATAATTGAGCGAACGAAAGAAGGAACAATCCGAACCACCGAAGCGTTCAACGAAGGGCCCGAGTCAGGGACCGATGGCAGGCAACAAAAGCAAATGCCATAAAGGTGAAGGTTTCGACTTCGCGGCGGGAGGAGAGCGAAGAAAGTAAGAGTGAATCACAAACGGAAAAAAGCCACTAAATCAACATCGTTCACCTTTTGTTCGTCGGTTTGCTCAACTTATTCACCACAAAACCAACTCGCCATCATACACGAACACGGCACCCCGATTAAATATTTACTATTGCATGTACGCCCCAAGGAAGAAAAGAAGCCAGAAGTTGACTGAAAGGCTTTTATTTTTAGAAGATTTCCCGGAACCGAAAGAAGTTGGAGAAATCTGGAGAAAGGCAAACAAATGACATGAGGGACGACGAGTACGAGGTGGGTGGGTGTTGAACCAGGATGTGGGCAACCGATTTTGGGTGTTACGGCTGCTGCTACTGTAGAAATCCCTTTCAGTCTGTATATAATGAATTTATAAATGTACACCAAATACAGACACACGATACTGCTGACGAAAGGGAAAGAAAGAAGAGCTGTAGATATTGATAATGATGACGACAAAGAGGAGACCGAGACGCGCCATAGTTATTGATTGGGAAGCTATTCACAAGAAAGAAAGAGCGATGGAGAAGGAATGTAGGCAAATGATTCGGAATTTGGGCACGATTTCGGTGCGTTTTTGCAGATAAGTTGACGAAAAAATGTCGATGTCGATATTTAATCTTTTTTATGATGACAAACAATTTTGCTAATGCGAATTTAACAATCGACTTACTTGAGAAAAAACTATAGAGATGAAAAATTCACAGCTCCACGGGCCGCGCTTGGCTTCGACAACGGTTGTTCAACTGTTTAACAACAATAGTAAACACTTCGAGAACTCCTTAAGACTTTCAACAACTCATCCTTCGAGTGTAGAACGAACTTTTCAACAACTTTCCACCGACACTGCCGACACTTGCACGACTGTGAGCGATAGAGAGAAGCAATGCGAGAGTGCGGGAAAAAGAAAAACAATATATTTAGCACCTTGTGGAGAGAACGTGCGCGTGCTGCCAAATGTCGTTAAAATTAATCCTATGAGAACGAACGAACAAACGAACAGCGATGACGACGACGACGTGTTGCCAACGGACAAACAAACGGCGATGCCAACACTCGAATCTAAACTAAACGCAGATGAACTCGGGGCCGAGCTCCAACCCGACCGAGCGACGATGACGACGATGCGGTGGCGGTGGTGGCTCCACGTCGTCGGGAGAGCCGAGCGAAACGAAGCTGAATCGTGATGAAGTAGGCGACGCGAAGTGCCATGGCGAGGGATTAGCAGGAGACGAGGATGAGATGGAGAAGGGACCGAAGGATGATGAGAGGGAGAAGAGACCGAAGGATGGGCTGAATATGGTGAAGAGAACAAGAGTTGGAAAGAGAAGAGGTCGCAGGATGGAATGAAGGAGAGGTCGCAGGGTGGAAAGGAGAAGAGGCGAGAGAGTGATGTGGGAAGAAGAGAAGAGACCAGAGGAAGGGATGGTGGAGGAGAAACCGTCAGAGGGGCGGGGGGTTGTATATTCCATGGGAGAGAATTGGGTGGATTCGGCTGGTTTCCGGACAACGCTGTCAAGGGAAAACCCAGACAAGATGACGATGGCAGAACACACAGAGAGCACGACAGAGACGGACCGAGATAGACAAATAGAAGGACAGACAAATAAACCAAGACATAGGTAGATGGAGCCTAACGACTAATGGTCCTTCTGTCTGTCTTTCATCCTGACGATGACGAAGATGATGGGGAATAACAACAAATTCGTTTTGAATTCTTGTTGTACATAAACAGTATATAGAAAGATGAGGAATATCCGAGAAACAAACTCGGGGATGTACATGATGGGGAAATTAGGATATTAATGGGATGGCACGAAGACACCAAGGCGACGATGTCGATGATGATGATGATGATGAAGACGTTATCAACAATAGTAGGCAGGGAAACGAACCTCGAGGCGACGACTCCTTCCTTGCACACTATAGTCTCTTGTGATCTGGGGTTAATGTGATTTGAAGCCAGTGGAACGAACAATAGGCCAGACACAAGAGGCGGGAACCCAATATGGAAATGGGTATAGCTTTGGATTTTATTGGTTCCATTATCGATTCGACCAACTTGAAGGAATGAATGAATCAATGAGTGAGTGAATGATATTTTGGCAACTGAATGTGAAACAGGTGAACAATACAATAATATTTAAATATAAAACTCATAACGGTAGCAGAGAAAAGGGCAATGCAATAAGGGGCGGGACGGCTGTCATGAGCAACAGATGAGGCAACAGATTTCGAAATTTAATTAAATTCCGAAAGCACAAATATGTTGCACCAAGGGAGGGCCTGGCTGGCCAGGAGGAGATGAGTGCTGGTGGTGCTGCCATTGAAATGATGTTCAATGGGTCGAGAAGAGTCGATGCCAGCAGCCTCACCTCGGTGGCCTCCGGGTTCATTGAAGCGTTGGAGACATCGCTAGATAGGTAGATAGCAAGAACGAGACAGAATGAGCGGTAAAAAAAAGGAAAACGTGTGAAAGAGAAGGCAAGCACGGCATATTGAGGGTTCGAGATATTCTATTAACAGGGTGCATAACAAGCAGAAACAATGGAGGGAGCTATGCATGGGTGGAGGAGAGGCTTAATTGGTACAGGAACGGGGGGAAGGGCGGAAAGGAGAGGAGGAGACAGAAAAGCCAATGAAATGGAAAAAAATTGCTGTTGCGGAAGAGAGCAGAAACGGTAATCGAAGTTGGGGACGTAGAGAAAGAGGGAGATAATATGGGCAAACCTCTATTGAATCGAAACTTCAAAATACCTAATTTTTAAAGAGTGGCAATAGTTGAACGGAAAAGCAATTTAACCATGAAAACAAATGTCATTCAAACGAAAATCATTCACGACAAAATCACTGTCAACCAACAAAACGAGAAGAAAAAATGAACACATGAAAGGGGCGACCACGGTTAAACCAGGACCACCAGAAACCATGTCATGTCCATGTCCATATCCATGAAAATGCCCATGTCCTCGACCGAGCTACACCCAGCGGATAAATATAGATTTCATATCACACACGCCTCTTCGCCTCGTGCCGGGGCAATTTTCAACAAACAACCCTCGACCCTCGACTAACCCTCGATCTTGATCTCCCTGTATATCGGCCACCCACAACCACACACACACTCATATCCCGTGGCAGGTTGGACTAATTTGAGATCGGACCGGAACCTGGATGGATGGATGGCCAGTCGTCCAACTGCCGTCCGTTCTGCGTGCGACGAAGCAACCCACGGCGAGATTAAAGGACATCATGCATCTTCTTCTATTTAATGACCGAAAATAAACAAAAAATCACCATCGACCGCTTTCAGAGTTGGGGACGGACGACAGACTAGAACGAGGTTGACGAGGAAAAATAATCCCGATCTGATTACTTGAGTTGATTTTCCATACAGGCGAGTGGGCGCACAAGTTCCGAAAATAATAATTAGTGAATTTAATGAGAGGTTCTGCGGCGGGAGTTCGCTGGAACGGTTGAGAGTTGGGGGTTGGTGGGCTGTTGGCTTGAAGAGAGGGAGAGAGTTGAGGGAGTCGAGACGATGTGGTGGACTCGATTGAGGTCGAGGCATTATACGCCCGAGCGGCAATTATAACTTATAATTATTGTATTTATGATTTACGACCTTTCAAATGAAATCCACGCCCCACCTCCGGCACTAGCACCTTCCTTCCCCTCCCCTCTCTCAACCTCTTGTCTACGACTTGGTGGTGAAAACTTTTAACGCTCGTTTGCAAATCCTTTGAACGATTCGTGCACAACAACAACAATAACGATTGCGACAAAAACAATAACGAGCAATAATAAAATCAAACCAAGAAAATCCTATTAAAATATGAAAATGGAAAATACACATTATAAAGCTTTAGAAAGGTTTCAAATCAGCCGAGCCAACAAAGTGGCAACGTAGTAGTTGGCAACTCTTCGGAAAAGTGTTGTCAATACGCAACCAAAAAGAACAAACAAAAATTCCACAGTAGCGAATGGAACGAGGAGATCGAGAAGAGTTGTCGAGAGAACGAGAGAAAATTCGTAACGGTTCAGTTCAATATATTGAAAAAGACATCCAAAAGCAAGGAAAATTGTGGAAGAGGAAACTCAAGAGAGAAAGAAAGAGGGAGAGGAAGAAAAGTAGTGGCGACCGGCTGCAGCGGCAACAAAATGGCGCATAGCAACAGCAACAGTTCTGCATCAATGGTCGAGAACGAACGACCGAACGAACAAACAAAGCAAATGAAAAACAAAGGAAAACTGAAAACTAAAGAACACAAAATGATTCCCTTTCAAATGAAACAAAAAAATAAGAATCTATAGGTCAAACGAAGAGAGCGACGGTGGGTTGGGAGTCGTCGTCATCGAAATAAAGAAAATCGAGATAGAGGCAAATGAAACGATTTTCATTTTCCTCGACAGGATCGTTAATGGTTTCTACATCCGCACTCCGGCGCACCGGCGGCGTTCTCGAAAAAGGCCGAGGCACAGTGGTTTCTAAAAAGTTCAAATAATGGATCGATTGGTGGTCATGGTTGGGGACGAGGAGTGCTCGTGTGTGAAGGATGACAAAAAAAGATGTTCGTAAAAAACGGCAATTAACTGATAGGACAAAAACGAACAACAGACAGACTTGGACCGACATGTCCAGGGGAAACCAGCCAAGGACAAGGTCTTTTACAACGACAGCCACACTAAATGGCAATGAATGTTAATCGAAATCAAGATATGACAATGATAACAACAAAAAAGACAACCACAAAGGTTGTTGGTGTAATAAAAAAACAACAAATAACAGTTTCATTGTGTAGGACACCGCCTTCCGCTGCCGACCCTGCCCAACGCCCACCACAGCGAGGCCGATTATGGGGGATGTTCTTGCACAAAGCACATCGCATCGTATCCATTACATGTCGGAACAACAAGTGGAAGGAGCAGAGCAAAAAGTAATGACGACCTTGCGATGAGAAATGCCTTCAATAGAGGAGGAGAGAAGGTACGAGTGGAGAGGAAAGTAGGAAGAGCAAGCGGCGAATGCACATACGAATGAAAGAATGAACCCCGGCGGAACATGAACGAGGTGGGGCGAAAGCTACAACGACATACGTACACATCTAGCGACGATGACGACAACGACGACGGTGACTACAGCGAAAAAGGTCAGGCAGTGAAAAAATACCAGCCTCCGTCCACCCACTACTGAAAGCGCTGATATTGCTGCTAGTATTACGGCTACTACTACTCTACTGGGAAGTGATTAACATCCATCCTTTCGTTTTCGAAAACAAGTTTCGCTTTTTGTTCTCCCTTCATAGCCATCCTCCGACTCTCTCTCCTTTCATATTGTGGAAAACAATATGAAAAACGACCGCGCATGTTAGGATTTTCCCATACACACACATACATGTATAAATCCTGATATTGCTATTCGCACCGCACGGAAAAGGAGCAAAGGAGCGGAAAGAGGAGCAGCGACAACAGAAGACTACCGGAGGCCTCTCTCAGCGGTCGCCGCCTCCTGACTCCTCCAATCTCCCATCGAGCGATATTGTGTGTGTGTGAAAATGGGAAGAGAAGTAAAACAGCAGCAGGCGTTGGAAAATGGTTAATTTATATAGAGGAAAAATTGTTAATTTATATGGAGGGAAAGTAGTTAATTTATATGCAGGAAAAACAGATAAGAACTGAGCACAGAACATGGACGGAAAAAAGAAAATAAATTGAGAATAAAATATATAATATTTCTACTCCACGGCGACAGCTCAATAACTCACTGCGCATGCCATATAATAATCCCATTTCGCTCTAAAGATATTAATTGAAGAATGTGCAATTTCCGTTTGACGAAGAGGAATATGAGAAAGAAGATGAATATATATACCAAGATATTCCTACGTGCCACAACAACAACAAAAACATGAATGTAAACCTCCATATGATAGGTTGAAGTTCCGAAGTTGAGTACATAGAGAAGGAAGTCAATATTTGAATAGGATAGTGTTTGAAGTGAAGAATATTCCTCGAAACGACAATGTCCGTGATCGAAACGTTGACGAGAAGAATCGAGGTCAAATACTGAATCCTCTTGATAAATCTTATGAAAAATATAAAATAAAATAATACCTTTCACGTCAAGGCCTTGATGGAGCTCTTGAATCGAATAGATTTCGAACTACAAATATTCCCCAATTACACCTCAAAGTCTAGTCGTCCTGTCCGGACCCGTTGCGAGACCAACTGCTACACACACATACATACACGGACAAATACAAATATAATGCCTTCCACTTAAGGTACTTGAGGAGGGTGCTTAAAAAACGATTTTACACTCAAGACCCAAATACACCATAATTCATAAAATAAATGGACCTACTCATGTGTGTATGTGTATGTATTTTTGTTCACTCAACTGTATACACTACCGTTACTAAACTGTCGTGTGTGAACGTGTGCGTATATGTGTTTGTAAAATGTCCTCCGAAAAACGGCCGAACGAGGGACGAGAAAGAGAGGAAGGCAAAGGACGTTAAAAAATCAATAAAAAAGTGTCCTTGCGCAATTTCATTTGAGATTTCAAAGAGAAGCAACAACAACAACAAAAAGAGAAAGCCGAAGAAACGTGGTAAACGAGTGCGAAAGAGAGGGCGTGTTTGAAGAAAAACAAAGAATATTTTAATTTAAAGACGATGGGAGAAAGAGAAGAAGGATATTCAAAATCCTATTGTTACAGTTCGTGTTGGTTCAAACAATACCGTTATAAGTCCCACCAGAGTAGATCAAACAGAGCTAGAGGGTGGGGAGGGGCGAGAAAGAGAAGAAGAAAACAACAAGTTAAGTATCCAGGGAGCGGAGGGAACAAGTGGGAATAAGTTCCATGGTAGCCGGAAAGAGGATAAGTGATTGTGGGTTTGATATCAAAAGAAAAGCGTTATGGGAGGACGAAGCACTTCTCAGAAAAGGATCTCTTCAATTTCCCAAGAACCGAGGCCTCGCAGCAGCAGCATCGGAGAAATGTCAAAACGACAAGTTTTTGACAAATGTCGAGCTGTAATGGAACTCGAACCGAACAGCAAAAAAGGTGAATGCACTTAGAAGAGTTTTTCTTTCCTTCTTTCGTTCCGTAGACACGAAACGAGACCCTCCGCATAGCGATCGAGTTAAGCTATGAAAGAAATTCAGCGATGATGCTTATCTCATTTCAAGATTATATTTTTGTAAAACAAACGGCGACTTCACGTTCAACTTCATTCTAGACTTCATTCGATTTGTAAGACGCAGTATTTTGATTACCTGACATTCAATTGCATGTTCAAGGAGAACATTAAACGAATGTTATATAAAGTCTATAGCAACAGCAGCTACCTATAGCAAATATCAAAAACAAATCAAGCACACTTTCGTCACTGACATGGCAATGTCAAGTGTAACAACATCAGTAGTAACAACAACAACAACTAAAGCAATCATAAAAAATGGAGTAGATTAATATCGCAGTAGAGTAGAGAGTAGCGTATAAGGAGAGTATTAAGACGTGCAAAGGGCAGGGGAAGTGGAGATTTATTTTGTGTGTGCGACGCATTGGTAATTTCGTATTAATTTATGCAGCACGTTTCAATTATACTACATACTACATATATGTACTATTTAATGACACATCACACTACAAACGACGTCAACGCAAAATCTAGAACAACGTGTTGTTCGAAAGATGGATGGAAACGCCATCACGTGAGGGAAAACTTGAGGAATAATATAGATGACAAATAGATGGAATGAACGTAGAAATGTGAACTAAAAAACATCAGTGAAAAATTTGTAGGTAAAAACAGAAACCATTGAATAACAACAAAGGAGAGAACATCAATAAAAAAACAACAAAGAAAAAATTCAAATTACCCCAATCCGCCACATTTTGCAGTATTAACAAGAAACCCTTAGGAATATGACGTTTCAACATATCTCAATAATAAATAACTGTGGAAGAATTGAAGAATTTGTATAGAATTCACTCACTCTAGCCGGCAATGAGTTGTGATGACCAACAAAAATACGGAAAATAAATAAAAGTAAATAGAAGGAACAAAAATTTACAAACTGTCTAAATGAATGACAAAGGCACGCTGCGGAAGTGCAGAATTTAGTCAATTCAAGAGGAAATGATCTAATATGTCGCGATGACAAACACAAGCAAACACGCAACCAAACAACAACAAACATATGTATGCACAGTACAGTGTAAATAATATGATTGTCGAGAAATATAGATCACCGGTGGCTATAGCTATGTTTGTGATTCACGAGCTTGATTCCTAGCACCGAAATTGTTTGATGAACAAGTAAATAAATGATGACAAATTTAGTGTATATTTAATTATCAGGTACATTTTGACTAGATAATCACTTTACATTTTCATTGATTTTGCTGTATTATCAAAGTAAAGAATATGAAAAATTAGATTTGTCGAAAATTGTCCAATACTATTTATAACTAGTCAGAATGACATAAAACTAATCATTGGAAAATCCTTCTATGTGATCGATCGGAAAATATAACCTTCGTCGAGTTCCAAATATCATACGGAAACGAATGACAGACGACTTGGCGAAAACTTGCTTTTCCATTGCATCACAAATAGCAACAATAACACACACATTAAATAAAATAAGGAGAACAACTCGAACTCAAATACCGCGTCGTACTGTATGCATAAATAAATGATTCATAAGCGTAAAACTGAAAAACGCTCTTCAAAAAGGGAAAGAAAAACAAGTAAAAAAAACCGCCCATGAGGTGCGAAGTATTTTCAGTGTGAATGAAATGATATTTGTTGATTTTTTTTTTTTTTTTTCGAAGAGTGAGGAGAGAAAATAACGCATTAAGAAAGAGCACTGAAGTAAATAATTTAAGATGATAAAAACTGAAAATTTCGACAAAATCTATTCGATGCATTGAACAAAAAACACATTTCAAATTGAGAACAATTGTGTATCCATTGCTAGAAGTCTGCTAGACATATAGAGAGTCGGTAAGAGAGAAGAAAAAATGGACACACGAAGAAGAGGAGTCAGAAATAGTGATTCCAAAAATAAATAGGATAGAGTAGACGAAAGAGCGATGAAGCGTAGCAAAGTAATTATTGAACATCTCGAAGGAGATCTACAAACAATCAGTTGTTCCAATTGTTTTTGAATATTTCCAACATGTAAATCATTGAATTATTTATTTTGCAATTGAAAGTAATTGCAGCTGGTCCCACTGTTTCAGCACCGATTTAAGGGAATAGATCAGCCGGCCTACTGTATCGATCGCTCAATCACTCTCTCAATCATCGATTGCCGGCGAAAATAAAAATCATTTTGTTTTTTCTCTTTCGAATTTTCATTTCGATTTTATGCCGCTCACTCCACACCTCCTCGCAAGTGCAGCTCTCTCGTTCTCACATCGATTTGATTTTCTCGAGTCGAAAAAATGCTGACGGTAAAGTTAAAAATAAAATGTATTTCGATGTGAAGTGAAGAAAACGATAAAAAGCGAATAAAACCCCAACAAGAAATCAAGAGTGGAAAAAAGTGTATAAATTGAACACGATCAACGCAAGCGATTCGGCGAAATGCTTATTCTTCTTCTTCTGCTCGTTTCTCTCGTTCTCTTGCATTTATTTTCAAGTGGATGTCGCCGTTCATAGAAAAATGCCGGTCGCACGGCGACTGTGGTTTTGTCGCATCATGCGGCGACAACGACAATCCTTGATCACATTTTTGGCGCTCGACCGTGGTTCGCCAGCCCCGTCCCGCCCCTCTTGGCCACAGGCGGTGACCCTTCGGTGGGTGGGTCCGCGGCACGTTTGGCGGATGCGTTCGCTTTTTTGGCGTCACTGTTTTATGGGTCAACAACAATCTTGCATTTTCTGTGATTTGTTGATAGTGTTCACGATGCGGTGATGCTTTTAATATTGTTGTTGTTGTTGTTGTTACATTTACATTCCATTGAAAACGAAATCGTCGTATGTTGTTGCCAATAAAAAATAAAAATTTTTGATTTAACCAAGAAGCGACGAAACGAAATCATCATCGAGTCGTGAGAGTTGAAAAAAATAAAAAGTCAATGTGAAGTGAAAAATGAGAATTCGGTTAAAATTGCAATTAACGTGTTTTTGACTCTTCTAAAAATAACTTCGCGAAAACAACAATCACGCAAAAATTTAAACGAACGAATTTTTGAAAAACAAAGAATATGTACTATTTTAATTCTGCAATTCGATCAATCTTTTCCAGCTTTTGGGAGGCTTTTAGGAAATAATTTGACCTCATGTTCTGCACAGTTGAGATAATACATTTTTTTTTTTAAACACCGGGATCTCTTTTCAAGGTCCCTCATTATTATTAAACTTCCTCAGAGCCAGACCATATATCTCACTAAATCCCTAATCTCTTTTATCTGCTCGAACCTTTGGATCCACCTCCTATGGCACAAACTATGTTTATGGCTGAAAGATGAACATGAGGGTTTCGACGAAATGACGTCATATCGAGAGAAAAAACTGAAAACCAGAAACGCAATGTTGCCCGAGAGAGAGTGAGAGGGAGCCAGAGAGAGATTGAAAAGCAAGTGAACTGGATCGAAATCGAGGTGAGGATGAAAGATCGTGTGTAACAAATAAAGGAAAATTTAGTCAATTAATGATTATGCGAAAAAAAACTTCACATCTAGAACAAAAAAAAGTTGTCGGAGTTGCCAATTAAATAGAAAAATATTTTTGAAACTCGTGTCACCGTCCCAATGGACTCGAGAGACGGAGAACTCTCTGAAGATATGCGACGGAAAGTTTGGCCGAAAATGCGCACATGTAGGCGCAAAGCAGCAGAAAAGGAAGAAAAGAAACGAGACAAAAAAAATATCTTGACTATGGCAACAGCGCTCTTACATATTCTGTAGTTTTGCAGTTGTGAGAGCGAACAAAATTCTAAAACTTACTAGGAAAAAGAGGAATACCGCTATAACAACAAAAGCAACAATAACAACAACAACAATAAAAACAATAAGCACAACTACGAATGAGCGGCAAGTGTAAAATGGCGGCTACCGCTAGACGAACATGGATGGACACTCCTCACAATGCGTCAGTCCGACAGTCAGTCAGTCAGTCAGAATGATTTCATTAGAATTGAAATACAATTCATCGGAGAGCAAAGAAGAGCACAAATGAGCAGTTCCAACGGGTGACGATGAGAGCGAGCCGAGAGACTCGAAATGGAATCGAACGGAGACCGGGGCTCCGAGAGAACTTCTCGAGTGAGAAGTGGGAGAGACAGAGTTTGTGGAGCTGCCAACATCTACCGAATGGGCAAATGTTCGAATTCGATTTGAAAAATCGCATTTCGATAGACATTCGAAATTGAAACTGAACGTGTGGCCTCAATGGAGGCCGCGACGGCGGCAGCAACAGCGAGTTGAAAGCTCGAGCCCGCTGAATCTATACCCATGTACAGGGAACATGCGCAGTTGGGCGCCTAAGACCACAGACCAGACCGGGCCGGGCCGCCAGCGGAATCGAATCGGAATCGGAAAAAGTAAAGATCACAGCGACGAAATGCCAACGGATGAGAGCGAGCTAGAGAGAACACACGAGCGTGAGAGAGAGAGGAGGGGGGGGGGGGGGTGAATGGAGAAGTCGGCGACGGCAACGAGGAGCATGAACCACATTGTGGAGCGTGCTCGGCAGCACGACTCGGCGCTGATGACGGAAAAGTTGGGGAGGGACGTTGAACAAGGAGGACGAAGAGAGAACGAGAGAGAGCGCGAAGCAAAAAATTAAGAACGTTAAGCATGGATATAAATGAAAATTTCATTTATATCCGTAGCAATGAGCGTGGCTGAATGTAAGACAGGAGAGAGAAGTATAAAAAAAGAGAGATAGAGAGCGAAAGAGAAGAACAAAATGAGTGAGACAGAAAAAGTAAGAAGTTGAGAGAAAAAGAACGACGAAGAAAAAAAGTGGAGCTAAAAAATACTCGAGTAGCGACGAACAAACCGATGGATAGACAGACGGACGGTTGACTTGCGGCCCATATGAAGATACACATAAACACACACACACAGGCGGCGGCGGCACAGGGGCGCACTCGCACACATACAAACGCACTCACGGCACACATACCAATGCAAACTGACTGGCAGCCAGTTTCTATACAGCATTAGAGGACGACGATGACTACGAGGAACGAAACGTAGACTTGAAAACCGATAAAGTATAATTCTGAGCATATAGAAAAATATAGAAGACGGCAGATAAAAATAAAATTTTAATAGAGGAAATCCACACGTAGTCGTCGCGGAGGAATCGAGCGAGGTGTTCAGCGAAGGGCGGGGAGCTTCAGGCCGACTGGGTGGATTCGGTAAGGGTGGGGGGTTGCGAGAAGAGCGCGCGCACGAGCAACGAAAAAACAAAAAAAGGAGAACAAAAGGAACGTTCTGAAGCACACACACACACACACACAGTTCTCACCGAATCGAAAGAAAAAAAAAAAATAAAATTAGTCCCATTGCTGACGGAGGAAACTCCTTTTTCTGTCTTCGCCGAATTCTTGCCATAATTGGACGAAATGTTGTCGGCTATTTGTCAGTCCGTCTGTCTAACCACCAACACTACTTTTGCCCGCCTTGCCAACCGCAAGAACGTAGCGCAAAAATGTGGCCGAAAAATTAAAATCGACCGAGACGAAGATAAAGATGAAGAATAAGTAGAAATCGTAGTTGAATGAGCAAAGGCCAAAACGGCAACGAATTATGACCGGAATAATTTTCATCACATTTCACATATTTTGCGTAGTAACTTTTATCGATTAGTTCAGTTCTTCATTAGTTCGCTCTCTCTTTTTTCTTTCTTTTGTTCTTATTCTTTTACGCAAACTTTTTTCGTTCGTCGTTCATTCGTTTTGATTTTGCACACACGCAGAAAAGAGAAGACAAAACTCAAAAAACAATATAATTTTACACCAGATTTTGTAATTGCCATAATTCAATTTAATTGAATCAAATTTATTTTGCAGCTGATGTAGAAGAAGTAGGTAAAAAATATATATTTTTACTTACTTTTGCTTCAACTGAAATGACGACGACGACTACAACGACGAAGACGAACGACTGAAACGCGACGAACACCACAAATGACGATAAAGACTGTCGATGTGAAAAACAACGACATTCACAGCGACGACCACGATGAGAACGACAGCGGCGGCGCAAGTGTAGAGAAATATTTTATTCGTCGTCCAGAGAGAGGTAGAGAGAGAGAGAGAGGAGCCATGCTCCACCGATATGGAGAGCGACCCCAAAAAAGAGTGTATTGAGAGAGTCCAACGTATCTGACAGTCTCTGAATACCAACAACGTGGTTGGCAACTCTACTAGTACTGAGTTTGGAGTCGGATTAAAACTACAAACCAGAGAGAGCGAGAGAGGGAGCAGAGTGTTGTGGATGGGGAGGAGAAGGCTCCCTCGTGGAGAGACCGGGATCGAGCCGAGGAATACGGAGAGTATCTGCATGCGAAGTATATATGAGTGTGTTATGGAGTTTCAGAAGTCCTCCACGTTGTTGGAGACTTTCGGAGTCAAGGTGGAACCCAGAGCGGGAAGAACTAAAGCTAGCAGTTGCTTGTACTGGCAACAGAGATGGAAGGAGTTCTTGAGAAAAGCAAACTCCGATGAAATAACAGCATGGTTTTTTTTTTCGAAATTCCCTCTTCGAAAATTTCTTAAAATTACAAATTACTTAAATAAAACTAACAAGATAATTGAGACTTGTTTTAATTGGATTCGAAATCCCACCCGAATCTTATCAGTTACAAGATTTTACTCTCATGATAAGAGGAAATCGAGAACAAGATATAAAAATATATCAGTATCCGAATATGACAACGAAATGGTATAATAAATGTTAAATGGATTTAAATTATTATTTGCCCGAAGTAATTAAATTTTCAGACGAAGAAACCACGTGACTGAAAACGCGAATCGTAACAAAAAAAAAAAAAAAAATAACAAAAAACTAACAGCAAGACAATAAAATGAAGAATGAAAACCTTATCTGCGCACAATTCTAATGAACAATGAACGATGATCATGTTATTCAATTAAATTATTTATTCCATCTTCTCCTATTTTCTCGAAATGACGCATGCAACGGATGAATCGTAAAGCAAGCGATTGGACGAACGTTCGGTGAATGCATCATTGGATGCGGTACGATGAAATCGGCATTTCAGCATTCGAATTCACAGTCAGTTTATGCTGCCGGATGGGTTTATTTGGAAGGCAGGCATGGAAAGAACTTATCTGTATGTTCTATGAAACCATTGAATATTATAATTTTACCTTCAACTCTTTTGCGGAAAAGCAGGACAGAAAAACAAATTAATAAACGCACGCTTTTTAGTTGGAATTTAATTGTATTTTTAAAATCCACACTTTTACCTGAATTCTTTACTGCAAGGAGGTTCTTATCAGAGGACAGATTAGAAGAGCTTATCAGTCAGACAGAGTCGAAAATACTCCTATATAGACATACACACACACGCAACGCACACACTGCGCGACACATGTGCATGGAATTTATTCTCGTACTTGTTTATTTTTAATCGCGGCGCGATGGTGTGGAAAATTTAATTAAAACCTATTATGTTGAGTTTAGGGTTCTTCTAATTGGAGGCAACGTTCCTTTTCATTTCACTGTGAAAAAGAACGTGTATTCTGTGGGAGGATAGTATTTACGGGGGGGATTGGAAGATTCGTGATGAAGGCATAAATCACAGAAAACGATTTTTTATTTATTATCTGGAACATAGTAATCCTTCTTTTTGGAGGCGGCGAGCAGAACTTTCTGCTACTCTTTTGCCATCATCATTTTGTAAATGCAACACTGCAGCGCCCTGCAAAGTCGAGTTTGCCGCATTACGTCATCAGAGCAGCGTCGACCGCGGCGACGCCAATGCCAACGTCGACGACGACTGTTGCCGAAACAGAATGCCGATGCAGTAGCGCGGTCATCGCAGCCGCCAATGCAGAAATCATGAGGGGCCGAAAAATTCCTAAACATGACTGAAATCCTCACGTTTTCCACCCTACTACGGTCAAACGCAATTGCACTGAGGTGTGGAATTTCCACGGAAAAAGTAGTCTGAATGAGAATATTCGAGTATCATGCAAATGGTAGAAATTTGGAAAATTTCTCTAAACAAAATAATTTTATCATCTCTTGTTTTTATTTCAACAATTTTGTATTTCTCTATTTATTTATACGAATTATTCTTTTCCTTGGAATCAAGAACTTTTAGCTCAAATACTGTGAATCAGATCTTCACATGTTCGCGTGTTGTAATTAGAAAATGAATAAATATATTTTGCACTTACCAATGAATACAGCAAGTTACTCTAGAAATAATCCTCCAAAGAATTGTTTGCGAATTTTAAGAGTGAAAATTCCAAAAACGCCTCAGAATTCTTCACAATGAAAATTATTCGATTGACTTTTCGCACAAGACGTCCGTGAGCACACCTTCGACAGAGTTCAATACAAAAAAAATTGCGAACCAAATTGTAACAACGAAACGAGTTGAATCCAAAAATCCAATAGCGAACGAATACCGACGCAACGCAAACCAGCGAGTGGGGGATTTTTTCAAACAAGCCACCGCAACGAAGTTGGCCTCATTTTCAATTCACTTCTTTGCACTGGCATTACAGCCTGATGATGCCAAAACCCAACGTTAAAGATTGTATCAAGCGCTGTTGAATTTCTTTCTGTGTACTAAAAGTCAGAACATTTGGCAGCACAGAATTTGACACTACGTGTTTTTGTTGGGTTTGTAGGAAGCCGCACGTGTTTATTTCAGCTGTAAAAACTTAAAAGTGTTTTCGGTTTTATTTTATTTATTTTTGAATAAATTGTATTAAGAACACAATGCCGCGTTCAAAGAGAGATAAAAAGAGTAAGCATATAATTTTCAAGTCGCTTATATTTAAATAAATTATTATTTACAATTCTTCCAAAGTTTCGTTGACCAAAACCGATCGTAAGGGACTCGCTTGGAAACAACAAATCATCGAAGATATCCGTCGTTGCGTTGAGAAATATCCCAACATATTTGTATTTCAAGTACAAAATATGCGTAATAATCTTTTGAAAGACTTGCGCCAGGAATGGAAAAAGAACTCGAGATTTTTCTTTGGAAAGAATCGTATTATGCAGATCGGTTTAGGGCGCACGAAAGCTGAGGAGATTGAGACAGACTTGCACAAGGTATCTCCTCATATTTTCTTCTATAATTGAAAGTTGTCTAATTATAAATCTTTTCTTAACAGCTCTCTAAGCGACTTACAGGACAAGTGGGCTTACTGTTTACGGAAACACCCAAGCAAGAGGTTCTCGACTGGGCTAAAGATTACTGGGCCGTCGAGTATGCACGCAGTGGTTTCGTAGCAACAGAGACAGTGGTCTTGAAGGAAGGTCCTCTGGAGGAATTCGCTCACTCTATGGAACCTCACCTGCGTTCCCTGGGTATGCCTACAAAGCTGCAGAAGGGTGTCGTGACGCTGTATAATGACTACACTGTGTGCGAGGAGGGAAAAGTGTTGACTCCAGAGCAGGCTCGCATTCTTAAACTAGTGGCGAAGCCAATGGCCAAGTTTAGGCTCACTATGAAATGCTCGTGGTCAAAACAAAATGGCTTTGAGCTGCATGTTGAAGACGATGTAGAGGATGACAAGTCAGACAGCGGCAATGGTGAAGATATTGCCGATGAAGATGAAGACAACGAGCCAGAGGCAATGGACGAGGATGAAAACGACGATGATGACGATGATGAGTAGTTTAAGAATACTATGAATATTAATATAGTTAAATGTAATATAAGTTTTATTTTTATATAATTATTAAAATGTTTAATATGAATATATTAATGCAATCAACATAGTGTGATTATACATCGCATGAGTTTTCAGAGTTAGTTACGGAGGGTCAAGCAGACGACACACTACCGCTACCTCCACCACCTCCCTTCTTGGTGGGTTTGTACGCAATGACGTAACGTTGAGCCACGGGAAGAGGTTCAGCATAGCCATTAGTGTATGAGGAATCCTCGAAGAGGACCTCATAATCTTCTGTCGCTGTTTGTGGCAAGCGATGTATGATGGCCTTGTAGAAGCATGTAGTTTGCGGATACAAAGCCATTACTTGTAAAAAAAAAAAAAATCGTGTGGTTAAGAATTAATAACATACTCGATATACTAGATTTACCGATTGTGTCTTTTGGAAAAAGAGCATGGCCATCTGTCTCTGGATTGGCGCGCATCAGCGGCAATGGAATTATCTTACGCTTGCTCAAAACATGGCGATCCTTCTGCTCTTCATCAATATCAATAACATCGTATTTATTTTGCCTGTGTAGAAATTGGACCACTTCTGCCAGAATCCAATTTTCTTCGTCTTCCACCCCCTTAACTAGTGCGGCTACATTGTCACCCACTTTTGCAATGTAGTTACTCTCGGCTGGGATTGCTCCACACAGTGGTGGGACTTTTTCACCCGGTTTGCTGACGAACAGTGGCAACGTTTGGGCCGATAATTGTACCATTTTCATAAGAGCACCACGACGTATGGCCTCCTTGTTACCGGCATTGCGGGCTTGAATACGCCGTTCGTTACGGATGTTTCGAATTTCCTGGATCTTCTCTAGTGCGGTGCGTATAGTTGCCTCCTCTTGAGCAGCGTCCTGCAGTCCGGTTTTGTAGAGCGCCTTCAATTTTGGTGTAGGCAAATTCGATTGCTGTGCACGAGTGATGCTGTTGATGGTGGTTTCGGAATGTCGTCGCTCTTCATCGATCTGATGCACCAGTCGTTTTAAATCCTTGAGACGCTCCTATGTTTCATGTGGAGTATGAAACGGCGAATGCTAAAATTTAAATTCTTTTACTTACTTGGATTTGCTGTGCGGCACTTTCTGCGGTTAATGGCATTTTTTAAATTTTCTAGGACCGTCTTTTTAGTGAAATGGATCAAATTTGTTTATATATACAACTTTCAGAGAAAACAAACATTGAAATGACAGCTAATTTTCAGTGGTGGTGACTAAAATATAGTTCTGTTAAGTTATTGTGTTCAACTTCTTCGATGTAAACTTATGAAAATGTGTATTGAAATGAACCAAATTGTATATAAACTTCTAGAAATTATTAAATATTAGAAGAATATTAGAATTTTTTACCTTGTCCCTTTAATGAAAAAATTTGTATCTGTTTAATATAATGATATTAGGTGGCAACCTTAATTCAATATTTTAGCTGTCACAAGGAGTAAATGCCATTTAAATAGTCATTTCAAACCTTAAGCTACATGCCAGAACGAAACAACTATATTAGTTGAAATTTGAGCGCATAGTGCTTGCAATGGCCGCCTAAACAATTGTCAACTGAATTTTTGAAGAGATTTTTAGCCAGCGAAGCAGCGGAGATGATCGCTTGACTTTCATCGCTGTGTATAGTTAACAACCATTTTAGTGAATAGAAACTCTGTTTAGTGAAATAAAGAGTTGCTTGTGAGAGTAATTAGCTAGATTAATGTTCATAAAATGAAATTTTTGTGAAACTCTGAATAAAGGCGGGAGTGCTTCGATTGTACTAGTCACGCGCGCATTTCTTCACACCAATTCCATTATATATATGTGGACATATTGGGCGAACTTAAAAGGTAATATTTGTTACAACTTTATAATAATTATTAGTATGCCTATAAATTTGGTTCGGAAATGGGTTTCCATTTCAATTAAGAGTAACATGAATGCGGTGCTTGCTAAGAGGCTGCGCGCAAGAATTTGAGCGCTCACAGCTGTCAAGCATTGTTTTTGTTTTGCATTGCGTTGCTTTGAGGCGCGGGCTTTTCTCGAGGTTTTTGTACGTGCTGCGTTGTCGAGGTCGTTGGTGCATTCTTTATTTATTCTTTCACCATTCTTTTTTTCTTCTACTGTTGTCCAAATCAAGTTTATACCGCCTTTTTTGACAAGAATTTTCCCATTTGTGTATTTAGTTTCCAGCAGAACCTTAAGATGACCTCGTTAAAGTTGAAAATCAAAATTAACAACAGCTACGAGTCCGAACCCTCTACTGGAAGTGGGGTAAGTGGCTGGATTTGGGAATTTCCTTTTAGTTTTACGTTATATAATTTATATTTTCGAAACCATATCTTATAAAATTCTTAAACAAATTTATTTTAACCACAAATACTTCAACCACATGTACTCTTTCCAACATAGTCTTCGTTGAGTGAGCACCACGATTGTACTGTTTCTGACGATGAAAATATGCATTTGCCATATTTACTGAAACCGCCTTCATATCAGAATGAAGTCACTATTACCACAACAATCCTTGAGTCACAAAGCCCTGAGACAAGTGGTAAAAAGGCTGGGGGAGAATGTGATTTGCGTTACGGAATTCCAGTGAGTTCGAGTCAGGAGTCGTCGTTTGAGGGTTTCAGTGAAAGTTCATTTGGCAAAATACAACGCACAATTTATGAATATAATAATTTAACAAATGCAGCTACTAACTCGGCAGTCGTTCAATCGCAACAGTCATATCAACAGTTAGAAAATAAGGATAGTGGTGATCCTTCACCAGGAAAGTTGGTATTTGCTAAATTCTATGATACCATAATTGAAGAGAATAGTTGCAATGCGGTGGATCTACTTTTATCAAACGAACCGGAAAGCAGTCAGATTTGTGCCAGCATTATCTCCAATGAACTAAACACAAACCCGTCCTCTCACCTATCTTTCAATGGTAAAATTAAAAGTCTGACAAATCCGAGCCCCCCTAGTGTTCTGGAGCAAGCGCCAATTCAAGAACTGCCAATAGAAACGCAACCGCATCTGCCCGTTCTATTGGAGACTTCGATAAATGCTTCTCAATTGACTGAATCGTTTACTCTCAAGAAATACAGTAACGAGAAATCCCCTGATCTCTTTGGCGACGATGATGAGGAAGACGACGATAATGAGGAGGAGACACTGTATGAGGAAGTGGAGGTTTTGGAGGAAGTTGAAGAAGAACCACAGCATGATTTAAGCGCGAACAAATCACTCAAATGTCCTACGGAGTCAAGTTTTGCAGATGAGCAAACTATGGACTGCTCAAACATTCAGTCGGGTATATTTGATTTAGAGAGTATGTATCGCGCCAATTGTCGGCGAGATAAGGAGCTCTTTCGGCGCATTCGCAAATGTTTAGCCGGAGTTCCACCACCACCTGCGTTGACGATTCCACAGTTAGATGTTATAACAACAGTCTTAAATCGTAAGGAAGAAATTTTGAATTTTCACAATCAGGACACTTTTGCGTCATCAGAGAGCTGCTCAAGTCTATTTAAACCGACACATACATTAGAAGAAACAATATCCATGGGTTGGAAGGATATTTTAGGTGTGAGGCAGCATGGGTTGAGGTAACATAGTTGTTAAATTTTGTTTATTACTATATTAATAATGGTTCTTCTAAAGTTACAATCTAAGCAAGGCTTCAGAGAGCAACGAGTACCTCAGCTTATCAGTAATTGAACGATTCATTGGGGCAGAGACGGCTTCATCTTATCTGAATTCACCTTCAAGTGCAAAAAAACGCAATGCACGTTTAAAGTGCGTGGAGTGATATTTTTTAAATGCCCCAATGTTAAATAATTTTTGTTATTGCAGATTATTGACGCAATCGCCAGGCAATCGACTTAGTCATTTAGCGAAACGTCGTGCTATGTTTTCATCCGCTAATTTAGCAACTACCACCCTAAAATCTACCTCAACTTTGGGACCACAAATTATGCTTGATAAGAGGTATTTTGCACATTTATATCTATTTTAAGAAACTGTAATTTATAATTATTAAACATTTGTAGGAAAGCTAAAAATCGTCGCAAAGGTACTCCCAAGCGTAAAACGCCTGGTAGCAAGAAGAAAAATGGTAATTTAATTACTATTTATCATTTCGAAATAATACTGACTCTTTGTATCACTAGTGCGAAAAACTCCAAGTTCATCGGCACGAAAGCGTCTGTTTCGTTGTGATCTCATCAAACCCGGCCCTTCTCGTGAAACCTCTAAGCGTGCTCTTTTCCAAAGTCCCGCCAAATCTTCGCATCAAACATATGTAGCTCCAAAACCAGCTTTCAAACCTGAAATAGCAACACGTGTTGAGAAATCAAAACGTGCATTGTTTTCTCCCGAAAATCACTCTCTGAATTCAACGCAGTCATCATTTGTATTGTCTGGTGATAACCCACATACAAGCCATTCACAAACGTTTTCTGCAACTTCTGTTTTTGGAGCTTCATCACAATTGGAGTCTTTGCTGATGAAACGTAAACGTCATGCAACGGAAGACGATGAAGACGATACAGCTGAACTAACAGCTCAAAGTAGTAAAATATTCCGTGGCAGTGGACACATATTAACGCCGCGTGCATTAAAAATAAAGAGCCAAAGTTTTTGTATTGGGGCTGGTTCCTCCAACAGTAATAACATCAGCACGTGTACCTCCTCGGACGGTTTGCGCACCACGACACTGACATCGAGTAGACATATAGGATTAAGCAGCAGTCAAATGTTGCATTGCTCCAACAATGCAATGGCTGCAAATGGAAAATTAGTGCGCGCGTACTCCGAAACAACTGCCACAACTAATAGTCTTACAGAAAATCAGAGAAAGGTAAAATAAAAAACACTAATTTTAACTTCGATTTATGGATAATCCTTGTATTTTTCAGAAACTGCTATGGGCCGTTTCGCAAGCTCTCCAAGAAAAGAAAATCACTGCAAAGCATGAGAGTTTCAAGCAGTACGCTTCGGTATTGGCTAGAGTGGTGCGACGTATTTTCCAAGAATACTATCAGCGCAGCAGTACAAGTAATAGTGAAACAATGCTTAGGTAGATATCATATATTCAAAAATGAGAACCTTACCTTATACCTTATCTTTTAACAACATTCCAGACTGGCTAAAAAGTATTCGTACAATGTGATCAGTGGAAAAAATGTCGATGATATTTATTTCAATGCGAAGGCACAAATCGATGAGAGTAAACGAAAATCCATTAGTAGGCTATCCGGCTACATTGGGCCAGAAGAGTATCAAAATCGAAAATCATCCCAACAACTTTCGCAAACATCATCGCTCAGAAGCATTCATGGTTCTATACAGAATATATTTAGTATCGACAATTCCATGGATTCTTTTGGCATCAGTCAAACGTCGTCTTCGTTTATAACTACTCCTGGTGTTATAACAGCCTCGCAAGCGAGTACATCTGCACCCTTCTCTCAAGAGCTACACACAACAAGAACAGTTCAGCAAAAGTATTCACAGCCACTGTCTATACAACCAAACGCAAATCTATCAAATAGTTCCTCTAAGAATAACTTGTGTGGCATGGCACTACGGGAAAATATTGATTGCGATCAACGACGTTCGGCGCAAAAGAATTTTACAGGCAAAGATCAACGCAATGTAAGTCCCTATGCAGTTGTTCCCATGCGCCTAGGCTCCGGTGTCAAGGCACAATCAAGTGTACTTCATGATGTGCATGCGGCAAAGGCGAAGAGACAAATTTCATTCGATAGTTAATATAGTTTTTTTTTTTTTTCTACAACTGGCTTGTAATATTTTCATATTGAACAATTTTAACGTCTATCAATATACCACATAAATGGACCTTTTTTTTAATACTCAAAACTCTTAAGATCTAAATTCAATTTTTAAAAATTCTTACGGAAGACTTGAGTGTCACAAAAAAATAAATAACAATTCCAAAAATGTTGATGTATTTAAATTTGAAAATATTACATCTAGTTTTTGTTTTATTTTAGTAATAATTTAAGTCTTCACAGAACAAGTCAATTAGAGTGAGATTGAGCTAGTAAATCATAGGGTTGCGATCTGGTAGAATTTTAAGCAATTTTATTGTAAACAAATCATGCTTAAATATCGTAAAACTATTTATTAAATAACTAATTAAAGATTGTAAGCGATTTTTAAACTGCCCTAAGTGTAAAATGCAATATTAAACATTGATGAGTGTAAAATAAAACTTTAATTAGACGAATTCGTTAAAAACCATTTTTGATATAATTTGAGTTAAAAAATAAAAAATGAAAAATTAAATAAACTGTATTTCAATTAAAATATTTTTATTTCTATTGGAATTTATTTAGCTCTATGATCTGCGCATGCTTAACATTGTGTTGATCTCCCAGATTATGATGCGTGTGCGATCTATGATTTCACGAAGTTGACGATTCTTTAGTTTGACTGTTTCAATAAGCTCCTGATTCTCTTGTAATGCCTTACGATATTCCTCGCATTGTGTTGGCTCCGTACGATGATCAGGTTCATCCCTGTAGGGTATAAGGCTCTCAACATGTGTATACTCCATACCTGAGTATAGGAAAAATAAAGTGATATTGTAGCATTAATGTTTTAATTTTTTTTAATTCTCTCACCTTGTGGATATCCATCATTGCATTTTTCATAAATGATGCGCACACGCTTAAAGAGCAGCCGTATTGTGCGAAAATACTCCTGAACCTTCTTCTCCGTGTTGTTATCACGGTTGGCTGTTGGTTGAATTATTTTCAATGCTGCAAAGATCTCCTGAAATCTGGAAGTTATATCCTGCACAGTTTCTTGTCCGAGACGCGATAGTGCTACAATATTAATTTCCTTGTGCGGATTTGGTTGCGAGATCGCGAGCATGTTACTCGAAGCTTGTTGTGTTTGTTGTTGCATACCGCCACCAGTTGTGGCTCCTGACACCATTTGCTGTTGTGATGTTTGAACAGGCATCTGCTGTTGCTGTTGTTGTTGCTGCTGTTGCATTATCCCAGTGCCACCGATTGCTCCGACCATTTGCGGCCCACCACCGACACCAACACCCACGCCGACTCCACCGCCACTCACAGCCATTTGCTGCTGTTGCAATTGCATTTGTTGTTGCTGTTGCAACAATTGTTGCTGCTGTATTGGAGTATTCATCTGTTGTTGTTGTGCATGAGAAGGTGATTGCATTCCAGCTGGATTCATAACGCCAACACCTCCCATTCCTCCTGGCATGCCGCCGGTTTGCATTGGATTTCCTTGTTGCTGTTGTTGCTGCATCATTCCACCCTGCGGGTATCCTCCCATTGAAACCATACCGCCACCTTGCCCGCCTCCCATGGGATTCTGTTGCATACCACCACCTGGTCCCATTTGGTTTATGTTCACCATTTGTTGTTGCTGTGGATTGAACTGTCCTCGGTGTCCACCCACAGGACTATTAAACCCACCTGGATATTGACCCGACATTTTTCACTTCGTTTCACAAATTTAGAATCAGTAAAAATACAATTAATGTAACAATTAATATAATAAATTAATGTAACAACGCAGTGTATACAAAAAGTTCTAGAGTAGTCAAACAAATTGTGGACAAAATTTGACAGCTGTGCAAAATCTAGTGCTGCCGTAGGTTGTGATTTCCTGAAGAATTGTGGTAGCCCTATTTACAGCGGTTTATTCCAATCAGCTGTTCATAAAAGATGGGGACCATTTCTGTTATTAACGCATGCCGGTGAACCACCAAACAGGCGACTTCTGATTTTTTCTAATATAATCTGTAATTCTACTCTTTGGGAGACATGGAGAAACGTGAAGATGCTTTGCGTGAGGTTCGTTTATTTACAGTAATACTTTTCAGATTTTTATAGACCTCACCTGTAGGCGCTCATTAAAAACTCAGAGGAGGTCGCACGTTGGGAAAACTACCAGAAGGAGAACGAACAAGCCATTGAAAACCTGGATATGTTCTCGAAACACCTCCGCGTCGACGTTATGGTACCTTTAGGACGTAAGGCGTATACTCCCGGTCAGCTGATACACACGAACGAGGTGATGGTTGGCCACTACCAAGGCTATTTCTCCAAGTGCTCGTCGTATACGGCCAAACAGATCTGCGAACATCGCATCAAAATGGTGAAGGAACACTTGGAAAAACTGAAGACTGAGGCAGAGCTCTGGCAGTAAGTTTGTATACTTTGCAATTAAAGTTAGCATTATTAATGAGATATTTGATTTTCAGGAACAAATTGGAGAAGCCCTATGTAGATGGTGTTCTGCCCAATGCGGAGCAACGGGAAATCATCGAGGAATATGACGAAGAGAAGGAAAAACGTTGGCGCGAAGAACACAAACTACGTGTTAAACAACATAAAATGCGCGAACGGGAAGAATTAGAAAAGCTAATGCAAGGAAACGAAACGAATACGGAAAAAACAGAAAATAATGAAATGGATGAAATATCAAAAAAAATTGAAGAATCGGCTCTTCTGGAGGAGCTTAGACAAGAATTAGATAAACTTGAGATTGAAGGAGATTGTGGAGAAATCGTCCAGAAATTAATGTCTGGAGAGATGAAATTGCCGCCACCGAAACCGAGAATCGCCCACATCCCCAAGGAAAGAGATGGAAGTATCGATTTTAAAATAGTACCTGAAAATAGCAAACTGCAGGGTGTGGTAAAGAAAACAGAAGTGCAAATTAGTTCACCGCCAACAAACAATAATTTCCGCGTGAATCCCGAGTTGATTCTTCAAGCCAGGGACGAAGGTAATGAGTCGGACGACTCTGCAGACTCAGAGCCACCGGAAGAAGTCAGAATTATCGAAGAACAAGCAAAATTTTTACCAACTGAAGATCAAATTGGATTTTATCAATATCAACTTCAGATCATTGAGAGGAAACTTTTGACTAGCTCCATAAGAAATTCCAGTGAAATCGAGGAGAAGCTGCGTTTGTTCAGAGTGCGAGAACACTTAGAGGAACTACTCGAGATGGCGGAAGAAGCGGAGGGTGCCGCAGAGTTAGCAGCTAATGAAGATTACGATGATGCGTCGGAAGACCCTATTATAGAGGAACAGAAATCCGAAGTTCCAACTAAAAAATCACGCATTTCATTCGCACTCGAAGATCAAACCTTAGAGTTTTGCAAACATGAAACTGTCGGGCAAATGCTTTCAAGATCTTCACCTAATATTCCAAAACCAAAACGTGACATTATCAGGCTAGATGAACCCATCGGTGGAGACATGGAAATAGCACAGCCACCACAGCCTGAGGATAAGAAAAAAACGATTTTGAACAAAGTAGAAGACAATTTGAAATTCGTATCGGAAACGCAGAGCTCCCAAGATTTCGATATGGTTAATAAAATCATAGGCAATGCCAGTGGCATGTGCCGAACACTGAAAATAAAGTTTAAACATTCCTCTCAATGTGGATTAGAGA
This sequence comes from Coelopa pilipes, assembly GCA_947389925.1. Lineage (NCBI taxonomy): Eukaryota > Metazoa > Arthropoda > Insecta > Diptera > Coelopidae > Coelopa > Coelopa pilipes. The sequence continues at coordinate 42,867,200 of OX376698.1, forward strand.
ATGTAATTCAGGAAGAAGGAGCAAATCAAGAATCATTTCCAGGGAGTCCCGCTGACGTGTATAACATGATTGTTAAACCACCGGAATCTCAAAAACCTACAGTTATATATAAAGATGCCTACAAAGGCGAAGAGGAGGTTAAAACACCTGTCCTGAAGGAAGCGGACCGCAAAGAAGCATATCAGGATTTGCGTATGGAGGTGAGGAGAACTCAACTTCGATATGACACATTTGAATACATTTTACATTTTTCCTTTAGTTTTCGAAACCAATGCCTTCGAACAGTACTGATTCAAATAAATGTTCCAATGTTTCATTCCCGAATTCTAAATCCATTTTGCGAAATAAGCATGCTGTCGAAACAGAAACGCACGTTCTGGATAATATTGAAAATCAGATGAACAAAGCAAATACAAATAAAAAGAAGAAAAAATCCAAGAAACTTGTGAACGAAGAGAAGGGATCTTTGAGTGCTTATTTTAAGGTGAATCAAATATTTTTTTTTTTGTTTTTTAATTTAATGATGTATTGTCATTCACAGGTTATGCATGATGTTGTGGAAAAGCCTCTCACGAAACCAGAGCCTCTACCTGAAGGTAAATATATCGATGCGCATGCACCTAAAAAACGTGTAAGTCGTTTTAAGCAAACGCGCCTAGGTGCGGATAAAATATAGAAAAGGGATCCCTTTAGTAAAGTAGCTATTAGATATAATTAACATGTATAATTTATTAATTTTAATATCCAGATATTTATGTTAGAAGATGAATTTAAAATTAAAAAAATTGTAATTAAAATCAATAAAATGTGTGACGTAATTAAACTTTTTATTTCTATATGGCGTTAGCCGTTAATTTAATTTACAACAATTATCTTTGTATACATATTGTTTAAATTCTAAGTCAAGCATATTTAATATTAATCTATAAAAATGCTTATCTCATATAAATAACTTTTATATAAACACAACTAAATTATTTTCCGGTAACATTTCCAATATAAATTTAGTCTTCTAGTCCGAGAAATTCACGCTCCAGAGCTGCACCCATCATATTCCAATCTCCGTCATCTTCAGTATCGGGATTTTCTTCGCTAGCATTGGAATCTGAACCCATTTCCAAATCTGATGGCAATTCTTCACCTATAGCAATTAATAAATGAAAACAACAAATAGATACATAATATTAAAATTAATTTACCCCTGCGAAATTTGGCGCTAGGTACTTCATCATCGTCATCATATTCTTCCTCGTTCGAACTTTTTTCTGCTACGACTTCATTCGTGTCCAATGATAAATTTCCATCTGTTGATCGAGTGAAAAACTCACGTGTACGTTCCTCTTCCTTCTCCTCGCGTTTTCTTTTACGTAATGTTTTATCCACAGGAGGATTTTCTGTCATTGCAATGTTAGTGGACCAGTCCAGATATCTAGTTCTATATTTCAACTTACCGATATTTACATGCTCATCTTCACTTGATGAGTCTGATTCGAAAAATTGGTCAAACTCCTTATTCATATCAGCCAAGTCTGCATTGGAAAATGAGAGCAGTGGGTTGATTGTATCGATAAATTTCTCGGGTTCGCTGGCATTTTGTTGCTGTGCACTGCTGGAAGATGAGATCTCAGATTTGTCGCTGTAGTTAACTACGTGCTCTGGGCTGTGGCAATGAGCTGGAGGTTGTCGTTGTTTGCTTCTCGTCTTACGATCGAGTGGGTAAAGTTTCTCCTCTACGCGCTCCCAACGCTCGGCGCATGTCCAGAGCCAATTTGCATTTACAACCTTAATTTTTGGATTCTTTTTCGCGGCATTCACTTTAAAAGTGCCTGAGGTGACGGCGACTAAGTGTGTGGTATCTAAAAGCAGTGCATGCGAATTAATAATGAAAAACGAATAGAACTCATTGAATTCACCTGGGCCAATATTTTGTGATACATTCGCTCCTAAACTTTTCGCAATGAAATATGCTCGCGATTGCTCCAATTTCATATTAGTTGGGACCAGTCCAGAAAAAACCAAATTTGTGGCTCGTAATACTTCAGATCTTATTTTCGGCACGATAATTTTCAAGTCTGGAATCTCTTGAGTTTCGTTGTAAATATCGTAGAAACGGGCATGAATTGTCTTCAGTATGACCTCTAAGTAGAGCAGATAATCATCTGGATCCTCAATTTCAATTTCCTTGTGCGAACTAGACGGCAATTTAATTTTTGGCGTAATTTCTAATGTGCTTAGGGAAGCGCCTTGGCATTCATTTTCATCTTTTTGTGCTTCACATATTGTGGGTTTGTCTGTTTTGACATCTTCGGTTCTTATTTGCAATGTATCATCTTTTGGATGTATCAGTTCGACATCTACGCATTCTTCAACATCAATTTCTTCTTGTTTCTCATCTAAGTTTTTATTGTCTTCGCTGGAATCGATTTTGATATCATTATTTTCTGGAGCAGTAGTTTCCATTTCGGATGAATTTTCAGAATTCTTAGTGTTGAAAGGCGTATTTATAGTTTTACAGAATGTACCGCTTTCATATACGTCTGATACAGGTTGGGCCTCATAGTCCTCCAAATCATCAGCCTTATCTTTCGTATTGACTTCGTCTTCTGTTTTATCTTTGTCCGTTGAAAGACTTTTCAAATCTAAAAATAAAAGAAATTCAATTTAAAATTTATATTTTTACTGAATATATATTCTCTGTACCTTTGAAGTCCAAACCCTCTCCATCGAGTTCATGCTTCGAAAGTCCTGGTGGAGCATTTATGTCGCCAGTGTGTTGAAAAAAATGATATGGCTTCACTTGAATTAAATTCGAGGCCATGTTCCAGACATCCTCACGATCGTCAATAATGCATACCATCGAATCGCCATTTGGAAAGAGTGCTCTGCATAAAAGTAATTATTAAGATCAAGATGAGGAAATATATTTACAGCGTTTTACTTTAGATTGTCAGTTTTACTGGTCGCATTGAAACATTCATCCCTCGACAAAATTCGATGCGAGAAAAATTTCCCCTCAGGATCTAGTAGTTGGGCAATCATATGGGCATAGTTGCGGGCACCAAATGTACAAATATGCAACTCATAGAATTGAGACATCGTCTCCAGGAATGAAGGAGTTCCGGGGCGCAGACGTGTGTGGTACCATGGTGAGTGTGGACCGTACAACTGAAAGTGATATATTCCCTTGATATTGTTGGGTACATTGTCGTTGGTGGTGTGTATAACGGTCTGATCCAGATCCACAAGCAACACCAGTTTGCGATCTTGAAGCAGGCGACGTGTATCATCGTGTCCCAACTTTTGTGCTAGTTTTTGTGTGACCTTTAAATCTGGTATTGTATGTACCATGGGCACAGAAGCTTCGGATGTATTGCCCTTGAGAATATACAATTATTATTTAATAATTTAGTTATTTAGTTAGTTATATTATAATAATTTAATTATTTTCAGATACTTGGCAACTCTGCATTGTGGATTTATTCTCTTCCTTCGCATGCTCCATAACAACAATTCTGTTTTGTTTTGAACTTACTACATGCTACCGCCACCCTAATCCTAACCCACTCCCATAACACAGGCATGCTTTAGAGATACAACAACTTTCTTTTTTGTTTCTTACATTTTCATTTTGGCGCAAATCCGCTCCACAGTCGGCGCACATATCTTTGATAACCGTGGTGTGCACACACTCCGAGAGCTCCAGAATAGCAGCGCTGCAGGGGAAACATAGTAGGTGTAAATAAAAACATGAACAACCATTACGAATGGAAGCACAAAATGAAAAGTGCAAAACAGAGAAATGTAAAATTTACATGCAGCAGTGGCACCAGTAGCGTGAAATCGCAATCGAGGTTGACAACAACACAATTATCGCGCCACCTCCACACCGCTGTCACGGGCGCAAATTTTGACGACTCCGGCAAGAACGCCGATGAAGATGCGGCATCCATGCCGCTATACGTACCCCTGCTCCACGATTGCGCCATCTTTGTAGAGACGCTTCTTGACGACTCCAACTCGACTTGCCTTCAGCTTTTTTACCTCCTTGTCGGTGCTATCGAGCAGCTCGTACAGCAGAATCACCTGCGAGTTGCCCACCGGGTAACCTTCGCGTACGCGCCATTTATTGATCCGGATCCGCGGGTGCTCTGTGGGCGCGTTTATAACGATTTTACAATCGCTTAAATCTATCTCTGGATTTATTGATGTCGTATTAGTTGTTGCAGTCGCTGCCGCCATTGCGCTCAAATTGTGTGACTTCAAAATAATTCAACTTCTTGTAATTAAATTTTGTTTCTTCCTTTTCTTTTGAATTCCAACTTTTCTCTTCTTCTAGGTGCTTTTCGTTCTCGTTTGTGCTTTTGAATTATTTTTTCTCGTTTGGTGTTTTCTCCGTCTGTTTTGCCACTTCTTGTTTTTTCACTCTTCCATTTGTCACTGCAGTCGCGTTGGAAACTATTTCGGAATTTTATTGTTGCTGTTATTTGTTATTTGTTGTTCTCCTAGTGTCCAGAATGGGTTCCACATAGTCGCATGGCGGGTTCGTTCACGGATAATTTTTGCAAAAATCAATACTTTGCTACAGTGTCAGAAATTCGTATAATTCAACTTAATAATTAAGTACAAGTTACTCTAAAGAGAATGCGTGAATACGTTATGCCCACTGTTGTAGGTCCAGATTGACATCTATCCGCTTTTGACGTTTCCATTGTTTTGTTTAGAATTTTTGCGAAAGTGCCGATTATTTGTGTAAACCAATTATAAATAAAAAAATAAGTGGTAAATAATGTCTGCAGAAGAGAAAAAAGATTTGAAACGCAATGCACCAGAAGAAGTTGATGCAGACGAATCGGAAGACGATGATGGCGGCTGCATTGGTCCAATGCCATCGGAACAGGCGGTCGTTGCGAAGCCAAAGAAGAAGAAAGGTATTTCCAATGTTATTATTAATTGGAGATTTATTTATTAAAAATTGTTTCCTCAGTTCTGCCATACGAACATGTTTACTTGGAGAACTTGCCGAATGCGGAGAGTTACGAAAAGAGTTATATGCACCGTGATGTCATCACTCATCTGGTGACAACTAAGACGGATTTCATAGTTACAGGTAGCTTGGATGGACACATAAAATTTTGGAAGAAAATGGAAGAGGGCATTGAATTCGTCAAACATTTTCGCAGTCATTTAAGTAAGGTCTTTAGAGTTTTGTAATCAGATTCAAAAAAAAAAAAAAAAAAATAAACTGTTCTCCCAGTGCCCCTTCATTCGCTCGCAACTAACTCTAGTGGGACGCTGCTTTGCTCAGCTTCCGCCGACAAGTGTGCCAAAGTCTTTGATGTCGTTAATTTTGATATGATAAACATTATAAAACTTGGATTCACTCCTCTCTGTGCAGAGTGGATACATTCACCTGGCGATGCTATAAACAGCTTGGCAATGTATGTACCATGTATTACTTCCAATCTGTTCAAATATACTAGCTATTTACTTCTAGTTCGGATAAGGACTCTAATAATATTCACATATACGATGGCCAGGGGAATGGAGAGGTGATGCATACATTGGACAAACTACATACCGCCCCAGTTATTAGTCTGCGCTACAATGTGGCAATGGAAACTGTAATTTCGGTAGATAAAAAAGGAATCCTAGAGTATTGGCAAAACTCTAAATATGACTACAAGTTTCCACAAAAATTAGTTACATTTGATTCAAAATTGGATACAAGTGAGTACTTTCGGATCGACATGATTTTTTTTGTAATAAACATTTCAATTTTTATAGGTCTTTTTGAGTTTGTCAAAAACAAAACCATAGTCACAGGACTCGCAATATCTCAGGATGGTAGGCGTTTCGCTGCTATTTCTACTGATCGTAAAGTTAGAGTATTTCAATTTAACTCTGGAAAGTTAATAAGAGTATTTGATGAAGCCCTTTCAACCTATACCCAAATGCAACAGACTCCACATGCACTGCCTAATATGGAATTCGGCAGAAGGTAACATCTTGTTGCTAAATGTATTCTCCTATAACAACTAAGTACAATAATGCTTTCGTAGAATGGCTGCTGAACGTGATTTGGAAAAGTCAGAGTATATAATGAACAGCAACATTATATTCGATTACAGCGGACATTTCATCATGTATCCCACAATGTTGGGTATCAAAGTTATAAACATTGAAACGAATCGTTGTATAACGATTCTTGGGAAAACAGACAATATACGACCTCTTCAAATAGCTTTATTTCAGGTACATTTACATAAGCAAAAAAATAAATAAAATAAAAAAATTATTATTTCATATCACAAATTTTAGGGAAAGGCAAAAAAGTCAAAAGCTGCAATTACATTGGAGCAAGAAGCCAGTGACAATCCGGCATTGACTTCGATAACTAATGACCCAACCGTCTTTTGCACTGCATTCAAGTATTTTTAATATACATTTAAAGTTTTCAATATTGATATATAAACACTCGCAATTTCCAGAAAACAACGTTTCTACCTCTATAGCAGACGTCTGCCATCCGATTTACAAGATGTTGACAGAGATATATTCAATGAGAAACCTTCGAAAGAGGATATTATTGCTGTACCCGAAGGACAAGGTATGCTTTTAAATATTATAGTTATGAGATTTTACGTTCAAAAAAACTTTTGTACTTCCATGCATTTCCTAAAAAAGATGAAGGTTAATTCTTGAAAATAATCATTTTTATATACAGATTTCACAATCTAATACAAACGTTTACTCTAGGTATTCAGCGTATTTATGAAAATGCAGTTATACACACAACCTTAGGAGATATCCATATGAAATTGTTCCATAAAGAGTGCCCAAAGACTGTGGAAAACTTCTGTGTGCACTCCAAAAATGGGTTGGTTTTAAATAAATATACATTTATAATTCGAAATTGTATTATCAATACATATATTATTTATTATTAGTTATTACAATGGCCACATCTTTCATCGTGTCATCAAAGGATTCATGGTACAAACTGGAGATCCGACAGGAACAGGAACCGGTGGTAAATCGATTTGGGGGCATGATTTCAAGGATGAATTTGTGCCTAGTCTGAAACATGATCGTCCCTATACCGTGAGCATGGCAAATGCGGGACCCAATACTAATGGGAGCCAGTTTTTCATTACAGTTTTACCAACGGTTAGTTGAATTAATTTAATTTAATAGATATAGAGTTCCATTTTATATAATATTCTCTATTTTTAGCCGTGGCTGGACAATAAACATACTGTGTTTGGACGCGTATTTCGTGGCATGGAGGTTGTGCAGAATATATGTAATTCCAAAACGAATCCCAAGACAGACAAACCATACGATGACATCAAAATTATATCAATATATTTAAGCAACTAGAAATAATTAGTTAAATTAATGGTAAAGTCTTTTCATGTTTTCTTAAGAATGGATTTTTTAAAATAAAATGGAAATTGAAACAAACTCGGGGAATTTGTTCTACTGTACGTTCGATTGGAGTCAACAAGCTAGGGTCGTCATATTAACCTCGCTGAACATACCCAGTATACAAGGAGTGCAGTCGTGAAGAATTGTCAACTGAACTGACATTTCTTGCATTTGTTTTTTTTTTTCGTCATCGCCAATTGGAGAAATAAAGTTTCGAATGCGGGTGTGCTTTCGAATTAATTCAAATTTATATTAATTTAGTTAATAATTTAGAAATATAGTGATAAAGCATTGAATTTATAGCGCTTTATAGAATTTGATATATTTGAATCCAGCACAAAAAAAACTTAACAAAAAGAGTGACGCGAAAGAAAGACAAAACAAAGGAATTTTCTGTACAATTAGAAAAATAACAATAATAATAACTTATTACGTTAATTAAGTAATATTTCAAGAACAATTCAATTGCTGCCGATGTAACTATTGGTGCTCTGATCTATTTGTAAGATTGTAAGTTTTCTAATTACTTCACAATAAGAAGTTTGACTATCTCCATTGGTTGATAATCCACAATATTCGTTACCTATTTAATGTGTAATCTAATGTTCAAATTCTGTTTGATGACAATAGTAATAGTAAGTAATAGTTTAATCAAATATAAGTATATATACGAAATCACAATAACAATATATGTAAGCAAAACTCACACGATCAACTCTTTCCTTCGATTCTTATCAACATAAACCAATCAAAAACAAAACGTATCAAGAAAAAAGCAAAATAAGAAAATAGCTAAATAAAAGGAATCAAATTCTAAACCACTCACACTTCTGACGAATTTTGTTCACTCTTTCAGCATGCTTACGTTGTATGCTATTTATTTATGTATGTTTGTTTTGAATTGTGTTTTGGTTATTTATGTTTTATTGAGATCCCAGCCCTAGGTGAATTTAATGTTTTGAGAATACATTTTGGAATTGTTTCCTTGTCCACTTCTACATTCAGATATATACAAAATCAACCTTACAATGCAAATGTTATGAAAAATCTACTAACGACACACTTCTATGTTTATTATTACTTAATTAATGAATAAAAAAATAATCTTTTTCAGACGATGCTAAGTGTAAATATGATCTGAAGTAGTTACTTTTTCTGATCCCTTTATCATGTCACAAAATGATTCCGATGAAATACGCAGCGCAGCCGAATTACTAATCAATCAATCACGAACAATGAGTTATCGTAGCGGTGGTGGTGGCCACTCCGGTCATTTACCACCCATGTTCGATATCAGTAAGTTTACACAGAATAAATATTAAATATTAACTGAAACGTATGCATTTCAAATACGCTTTCAGCGCGCACACATTCCATTAATCTGATAACCGAGGAGTTCTTGGGTGGCTACATGCAGGATGGGCGCATGTCGGTGGTTCGGCGTTTCTTTTGCCTCTTTGTTACCTTTGATTTGTTTTTTGTATCGCTGTTATGGCTCATTTGCATCATGGTATTAACGGTTCTTCATTGATAAAGTGTATTAAAGAATATATATCAATTGTTCTATATTTCAGATAACTGGGGATAATATATTTCAGGCTTTCCAGAAGCAAATACTGCACTACACCATCTACACATCACTTTTTGATGTGGTTGCTGCCGCCATTTGTCGGTTTTTAGTTTTAATAACATTCTATGCATTGTTGTACATAAATCATTGGTTAATTATAGCTGTAAGTCCTTTATTTCTTAATTTTATATATTTCTTAAATTAATAATAATATTTTCTGAATTCATTGTTTTAGCTATCAACAAGTGGTTCATGTTTATTCTTAATATCTAAAGTGTTTGTATTCAACGTAAGTTCTATTCATTGTATAAGTTAATTATTACCTTTTATTATGTGTAATGTTTCGCAGTGGGTCCAGTCCAATGAGCAAGTCTTCGAAGTAATACTCATTATAACATCATTTGTGCTAGCTTGGGGTGAAGCTTGGTTCCTAGACTGTCGTGTTATACCTCAGGAACGCCATGCCCGTCGTTACTTCACAGGTTTGTTTAATTCAAAATAAAACAACATATTCAGTAATTTCATTTATGCGGTTCCGTATTACGTATAGCTTTAACGACTTCAGATCGTTCACCGCTGATGGCTCCATTTTTGGCCTCCCAACCTGATCGCAATGTTCCCGAGAGCGTCGCCAATTTTTATTCGCCGTTAGACTCGGCACCAAACAGTGATGATGAAGAGGAACAGGTAAATAAATATTTACTGAAATGTATGCATTTTAGTTTCGAAAGATCCCGTTTATTTGGAATTTAAATAGAATTGTTTCTCCTGCGATATTTGAAAGATTTGTGAAATGATATTCAGAAAATTGAGAATTCAAATTGAATTCAATTTTATTCGACTTTTCCCCAGAAGAGAAGGCTTCTTTAGTTATCGCTTTTCAAACTAAATCTCAGTCATGTTCAAGTGTTGGATGTCTTCATTTCGTGGTTTTTATATATCGGAGAAGGTAGACTCCATAACCTTTTGACGTTTTCACTTTGTTTTTCTTTTTTATTATTATTTATAGGATGAGGAATATCATCAAATGGGGTTGGATTGTTTGCGCAAAGCATATGAACTTCTCGAGTCGCCAGATTGGAAAGTGGAAAAAGTGACGTCAAAGGGAGATACGATTCGGAGCACTCAACGTGAGAAACTGGGGAAAATATATAGATTGACCGTGAGTTAAACATGTTCCACAATATTTAGAATATGCAAAATTTAATAAGCTTTCTATAGGGACGTATTAAATATCCTGCTAAAGCGCTGATGGAAGAGCTCTTTTATAAAGTTGAAAGCATTCCGAAATGGAATCCAACTCTTTTAGAATCAAAGATTGTGCATGTAAGTTCAAAATATTGATGCAGTAAATATTTATTGAATTGGATATTCTATCACAGAAAGTGAACTCTTACACTGACATTACGTACCAGGCCACAGTTGGTGGTGGCGGAGGTATCGTCAAGAGCCGTGATTTTGTAAACTTACGTTGTTGGCGACTTTTTCGTAATGGCAAAATTGTCGACGATCCTGAAGAAGACAATACATTCACTGACGATGAAAATCTTTTGGATCGTTCATGTGAGGGAAGCGTAACCACGGTCTCTGATGCTGAGTCGACACCATTACCTGGGAGTGTGGAGAGCACACGATCTAGCAGGGTAACTCGATCAGTATATGGACCGATATCAACGACACCCGCATTTCCTACACTAAGCAAGAGTTTGGGTGCTAAAGACTTCAATACAACAATAAATATAGATCTCGAAGAGCCGCCACCACTTGAGGAAGAATTTGAGGATGCCAAGGATAACTTGGATGATCAATCGCCTACCGAGGGTGCGAAGTGTGCTCCGGGTTCATTGAAGCCTATGAAAGATGTAGTGTGGATAAGTGCTGCAATTAGTATTGATTACGCACACGTGCCGCCGACAACAAAGTATACAAGGTGATTTATTTTGCACACAATTTTATTGAATTTAGTATTAATTTTGGTATCTTATTCACAGAGGTGAAAATCTTGTTTCCGGGTTTGCTTTGCGCGAAATCGATGGGAAATCGGATGCTTGCATATTTGAATGGCTCCTCTGTTTGGACTTGAAGGGTTACATACCGCGCTATGTGCTTGACACTGTATGTACTTGTGTATACAGTTGAATTTATATTTTCAATTTAATTGAAAATTGATTCTTACAGGCCTATACCACCTTCATGAACGACTACATGACATACTTGCGCAAATATGTTAATGAAATGCGTCAGAAACGCAAAAAAGTGCCTAAAAACGAACTCAAAAGATAATCATTGTTTAATTTTATATGTAAACCATCGTAGTGTATTTATTTAAGTATTACATTAAAAAGTAATTAATACAAACCCGGTCACAAATCATTATTAGCAAATTGTCTTAGAGAATTTCATTAGAATCGAACTGAAATTGTATGAAATATTTTTTTAAAAATATTACGAATATTATAAAGAAAAATTATATAATTTTCATTATGCAACTTGGAAAGGTGGTGTATTATATTTTATATCTGAGGCGTCTTCTAAATTTTCTAATAAAAGTTTTAAAATTATGTAATAATTGATAATTGATAAATAAAAGTCCTTGTATAAATTATTCTTAATCTATTGTTAAAGAACACAATTGTGGAAATTATTTTGTAAACAGATGAAACAATAGAAGCTTTTTATATGATAAATGGTTTTATTAAATTGAGAGCATCATTATTACATTCTATGATACCACATGACTAATTTAAAACACTGAAAGCATAAACAATTTGAATTTGCTACATAAAAATATCAACACATATGGAATTGTTTTGATGATAATTAGACAATTAGAGCAGTTCCGTTGGTTCAGTTATCCGTGCGCCAAGACAAAGGCATACGTTTGATGGCCACACCTACTTGTTTTCGGGCTGTGGAAACCAGGCTTGGCAGGCCTCCATGGCGATCTCGCACATGGCCTTTGCATTGTCGTACTCTAGAAGAGAGTTGTTGAAAATACACAAGATTCATTGACGTAAAGCCGGTGATACTTACCGACGCTGTTCCGTTTGCCGAAGATGCTGCCATTGAATGGTGGCTTCCTGTAGGCAGCCTCCGTGGCTTCCATGAAGCTGACAGCGATCAGGAAGGCGATGAGGACGATGGTGGTGGCGAAGCGAACGGACGACATTCTATTGGTAGTTGCTTGGCTAAGTGCTGATTTGTCGAAGAAAATTTGCTGGTGCTTCTCGAAATGAGACTGCTGCTGTTCTGCTGGTTGGTTGCGATGGAACTGATGCTCTTGTCCAGCGGCCACGGACCTTTTATACGATCCTGAGTCTTCACTACACTTCATGCACACGCAGTACGGGAGGATGAAGCGATGGACGAGGATAATAGTCTTGGATTCCCCGAGGAGTTGTGGCAGAAATTGATTTTTAATTGATGTCTGGTCGAGGCGACGAAGGCAGCTAAGGGTTGGTAAAATAAGGAGAGAACGGCAGAACGGCCCAGTTCGCGCACTTGAAGTGCAAAAAATCTGAATTAGAAATTAAATCATATTCACAACATACATGTCTAGTGGAATTTATTTTGAAAATATCATGACGTAACTCTATATATTGTCCCGATCGCTCGGAGAGTTCCCCAGAAACAAAAGAGCCTTGTACAAAATAAAAAATTAAGGCTTATTTTAAAACAGGAGGTAGGGGAAAGCAACAAATAAACAACAAAAAGATACATTAAACGAAAATGCGTAAGACACGCCTTGTTCCCAGCCTGATGGCCGGAACGATTAGAACGTTCCGACCGAGCCACCTAGGTCTTCGTGTTCCACTCGAGCACCTTGGTGAACTCCTTCTCCGCGAAGCCGATCATCTTCGACTGCTCCATGCAGGTGTTCTGCCGCTTTAGGTTGTCGATCAGGAAGAGCTGCTTCTTGTAGGCGTTCAGCAGATCGGCGCGCTGCTTCTTGAGGCTCTTGATCTGCTTGTCCTTGCCCTCGGACTCGACGCGCATCGTCTCGCGCAGCTCGCGCTCGGCGGTCTTCATGAGGGCGAGGGCGTTCTTGGTGTTCTCCAGCTCCTCGTTGGCCCGATACAGTCGCTTCTCCAGATTGGTGTTCGTCTGCGTCAACACCTTTACCTCGCGTTTGACCATCTCGAGGTCCTTCTGCTGGGCCGATTGGTCGAGCAGGCGATCCTTGATCCGCCGTGTCGCGTCCTCCAGCTGGGACTCGACCTTGGCCAGCTGCTCCGAGATGGCGTTGTGCTTGTTGTAGGCCTGGTCGCGCTGCTGCTCGACCTTCTTCTGGCGCTCGAGCGTCTTCTCGAGCAGCTCCTTCTGCATGGTCATCTCCTGCGAGATCCGGTCGTGGTCCTCCTCGAGTATGGCGATCTTCGACTTCAGGAACCTGTCGAGGGTCGGCAATCGTTGTCATTATTTGGGAGGATCGATCGTAGGCGTTCGATACTCACTTGATGAGGCCGTCGGTGCTGATCTGCTTGCGGGCACCGACCTGCGAGCGCCGGCTGACGACGGACCCCGGACCGATGGTCGTCACCGAGGCCGCGCTCTCCGGGTCCGGCGATCCCACCGCCCGCGGCCGTATCGAGGCGCTCTCGTCCTTCACGAGCACCTCCAGCGAGGGGCTCTCGACGAACCGCGGATTCCGGTACTTCACCGTGAAGGTCGCCGTCGACCCGGCCGGCATCCGGTTCGTGCTCGACCGGCTGAAGGTGCGCGAGCTGCAGTCCTGCGGCTTCCCCTGCCCCTGTCCCTGCCGCGACCGCTGCGTCAGCGCGGCGGCGATCGAGTTCAGGGTCGTTGTTGTTGTCGTCGCTGTCGCCGTTGGTGTCGCCTCGCGACGCCCCTCGGTGGGCGGTGGTCCGTCGTCGGCCGTGCTGCCGGTGGTCGTGGCGTTGCCCACTGCAGTCGCCATCGCGGTGGTCGCCGTCGAGTGTTGTTGTTGTCGGCTGCGTCCGGTGCGGAAGGTGTTGCTGTTGATGCTGTTGTTGTTATTGTTGTTGTTGTTGGAGCGCTCCTTCAGGCTGCCCTGGGTGGTCGCGTCGCCGGCGCTCTCGACGACGACGCCGTCGCCGGCCCCGCGTTTCCTCATCTCCAGCTTGGCGCCCTTCGCCGTCTTCGTGTATGTGAGGAATTTTAAATCCGCCTTCGTCGTGGTCGTCGTCGGCTGTTGTTGTTGTTGCTGTTGCGTGGTGTTGTTGTTAGTATGTTGTTGCTGCTGCTGCTGCTGCTGCTGTTGTTGTTGCTGCAGTTGGTGCTGCTCCATCGTCGCGGTCGCCAACTTGTCCAGCTGCTCGTTGAGTTTCAGGAATTCCTTCTCGCGCGAGAGCAGTTCAGTCATCGCCAATGCTGTTGTTGGCCTTCTCCTTGGTGTTGTTGTTGTTGATGGTATTGGTGAAATACTTCTTCTTCTTCGTCCTGTTCCTGCTGTTGTTGTTGTGTCTGGCTACCGGCTGATGTTGTTGTTGCTGTCGCTCGTTCGCCCATCAACCGTGTGCAATTTTTTCAATGTGGAATTTATTTGTTTTGATTTGATTTGGATTGGTTTTGTTCGTGCAATTGCTAAATTACGAAATAACAAAAATTTTGTCTTGATATCAAAATTTTTTAACATTTAATTTTCATTGAAAGACAATTTCTGTTTCGATTTCGATTGACTGAAAACGCTCACGCTTGAAAACTGAAAACTGGGCTCTCCGAAAAATCGTTGTCTCCAACTGCCGGGCATCGACTGCGACAAGGTGGTTTTTTTTGTTGTTATTGGTGATGTTATTGTTGTTGTTATTGTGGTGATTCCCTTCCCGGGCTTCCGGTAACCAAGCACCAAACCATCGATGTTTTCTGGGTTTCCCAGGGTTCCTCGTTTACGTCCTCGTCCTCGGGGTGGTTTTTCCATGGGGTCCCTCGAAGACGCTTCGATTGCCAACGGCGGCCTCCATCGATTCTCAATTCGTGTTGCCTGACGATCCTGCCGCCTGGTCGCTGCTGGCGTGGGAGTCAGTGGCGACCGGCAGCGGTTGATGCACTCTTGGGTTGGTGGTGAAAAGCGGTGAATTCAGTTTTTCCCCCAATTCTCTCCAGTTGCTACTGTTAATAACCCTTGAGCCAAGGTGTCGATGGCGTCCATTCAGGCCTTCGGGATAAAACACTGAAGGACCTGGTGATAGGAAGGGTTCATTGAAGGGGTTCACAAAGAGTGGATTGAGCGAAAATGACTCGAGAGTTTTTGATGGAAAATAAATGGGGGAAGTTTTGGTTTTTTGAAGAATATTGAATTGAATATTAATTAACTATTAGCAAATAACAAATTGAAATACAAAAATATAAACAAAAAAAAAAAAATAACTTCCAATAGATTATTTTAAAATCTAAAATCTATTTCTAATAAAATTCTCAAAATGTTTAACGAAATTCATTCCCTGATATTTGCTTCTTTGTCTGGATTCTTTCGAGACTCCAGACTCCGTCGCTTTGGCTTCCGTGAAACTCTTCGTCCATCAATTTGACATTTTGCGGCCGATCGACGGCCACTCGATTTCCCATGCCCTCCCTCGACTTGACCCAGGGCACGGCGATTTGCCGCAACTCGAGCCACGACACACCCAGGCTGCCGACGTGAACCGCAAAAGCACCGCCCATCACCCACCGCCCCTCGAGCACCACCCACGACTTGGTCGCAAAGCTTTCCTTTAGAGTGCTCGCCGCGTGCTCCACAGCAATTAAATCGGCGGACTCCCGGCTCCAGTCCACGATCCACGTCCCACTGGTCGGGCCCAGCCTTGGCCGGCACCGAGGCGCGAGCAGCTGACCTGAAGCTGTGGTGGTGATGGTGGAGGTGGTCATGGTGTTGGTGTTGGTGATGGCGATGGTGTTGTTGGTCGTGGAGATGGTGGTGGAGCTGCTGACGTCGATGCCGTCGATGTTGACGCTGACGCCGTCGGCCTAGAACCACCTCCCACCCACACCGCTTGGAGCCGACGCTCGTGGCTTGGCAGCTGAGACGCCCAGCTGACAACAGAAACTCGTTGCTCCAGCAGCGGCCGCTGAAATCCGCTTGGAGCTCCAGCTCGAGTTCGATCAAGTCAACAGAACTGAAAGAATCAGAGCTAATGAGTTGGAAGCGAGGCGGCCGCCGCATGACTAATGCCAATATATCAACAACAACAACAACAACAAACTCCACTGACGACAATAGAGAGAACGGAATGGGTAACAGCAGATATCTATCTATATATATCGACAACAACAACAACAACAGCATTGAACCACTATATACAGCTGCCTGTAATGACAAAAGCCGAACCTTAAGAAGTCGCAATAAAAACAGCAATAATGACAACAATGGCAACAACAACTCCGACAATAATGCAACAATAAAAATGACTACAATAGCAACAACATTATCTCAAACAGCAACAATGGCAACAACAAGAACCATAACGAAAATAACATCGCCAATAAATACACAAACAACGTACAATCAGAATTACAACAACCCAATATCGATATAGATAGTTGTGGAGTCAAGAACAAGCACTGAAAACGGTTCCAACCGACCTGGGCCACGGCTCCAATCTAAAGTAACGGTAAAGCTATACAGGTGTGCATGTGTGCGGATCTGACATTGAACGCGTGAATTATGGGTTTTCGATGTTTTAATAATCGATGGTCAAGAGGCAAATGTGGACAAAGGAAGTGAGGACAGGATGGGAGTGGGAGAGAAAAAGAGACAGAGAACAAGTTAAGACATTCGGAACGAAGGAGTTGAATGAGGATTCTCTGGTTGTTTTCATCAAGTGGGCTCTGGTTTTCGCCCAGTCTCTGGGTTTTCTCTGGTCTTCGGGGTTTCTTCTGGTCTTCCCGCTCTCTCTCCATTGGTCCTCTCTTGCTCCGTCTCTGCCACCCCCGCTCTTACGACATGTTGGCGAGACGTGTCACCGATACGCCTGAACGACGCCAGCACCAGAGGCGCCCACACGTGGTCCGCACTTGGCGAATGCAAAGCCAATGGAGTGGCGGACCTCGTGAAATGACGACGACGTTGACGACTTTTATAACGATGATCATTACGGCGTTCATCATGACGGTGTGGACGACGACGATCATGACGCTGATGTTGATGAAATAAGAGTAGTTGATGCTCTAGATGATGTCGATGTTAGCGATGTTGGCGTTGACGATGATGTTGCTAAGGTTGCGGTTGTGGTTCGCAAACTATCGGCAGAAATCGGCGGTGAGCCATCGAAATCCACCGTGGATTATGAAACAAGTGCTCAAAATGAATTGGGGAAATTTAAAATAATTTATAATACAATGATAGAAGATAGGATATGATTCATATGGAGGGATATACAAGAGTAAAATATAATCGAATATAAAAAAATACATGTAAATTCTAGGAGAAAATATAAAAATAAATAAAAAAAAAAAAAGTAGATGTAAAACTCGAACTTCCATGAATTTCTTTCAAACCAACCAAGTTTTAATTTCCAACATTAAACTACACTCTAAACTATTTTGCACAATATTCACTATATTGTCCAAAACTATTCACTATATTGTCCAAAATAGCAAATAAAAATCACTACATTTGGAACCTGATCCGGGTAACGCGCTGAACCACGAGAAGCCCATGAATCACTTGGACGAAAATGACAAATTACATAAGAATATAATGCCGAAAAATATGATGACAAAAAGAAAAACAAAATCACCATTAGCCATGGCAGCAGCTCGGCGGCATGAATAGGAACAACAACCGGTGTGGGCTGAGTTTTTCGCTTGTCTGTCGTCGCACGGTGGACTTCGGGAGCAACGAACGTTTTCGGAAGAACTCCGCAACTGAGGAGACTTAGAAGAGCTCCAATCAACGGTAATCGGGATCGATTGTGCTTGAGAAGGAAGGGTGGGTAGGAGGGAGGCTGAGGTTCAGAGGCGCAGAGCCAGTGGAATCGAAGACTTCTTCCATAGGCCGGGGAGAGAACTTGAATGAAGTTATTTCTATTTACATGCCTGGGGCTCGTTGTCGGAATTTACATGGAAATTAAAGGTTCCCCTGAGATGCCCCTGAGTCCCTCTGGGTTCCTCTGGGACGTAAATCATGGCGCGATGAAAGGATCGATGGCTGCCTCTGGTAAGTGACCCTAAGTAAACCTGAAAAATGTGCGCGTACGTGTCTGGAAACCTCCAGCACGAGATGGACTCGCACGCTACGGACAGACAGACGGATAGATGGGCGGACGGTCAAACGTACTGGGAGGATGGACGGACGGCCAGGTGGATCGACGTGGTGCACGGCTCACGGCTCACGGCCCTCGCTGCCTGGCTGCCAGCGATGGTTGCAATTTATGAGACACGCACAGGAAAAATTCCAAGCCATGCGTCCGAAGAATAAATTCTAAAAATAAAAACGTCAAACTTAATAAGAAACCCAAACAAGCGAAGGAACACAAAAAGGCGACAAAGGGCGACGGGCAGAGGGAAAGAGGGACAGAGAAGCAGACAGGGAGAGGGCGAGAGTGAGAGAAGTCAGAAGGCAGTGGCGGATCGTGCAAGGATCGTGCCAACGGAGGGAGGATGAGGGACGGGGGACGGGGTACGTGGGACGAATCAGAGCCCAAAGGCTGTTGTTGGCTAACAGAGACTTCAAGAAAGACCTCAGAAACGAAGCATGCGATGAGGTCGCAACAGGTAGAGCCAAACACAAGGGGACGATAGAGTCAGAGACAGAGAGGAAGGGAGGGAGAGGGAAAAAGTAGGGTGAGGGAGCGGGAGGGCGACAACAAAGGAGGAGACGAACGCGGGAAGACGACGGCGAGAATTGTTTGCAAATAAAATCAGAATCAGAACGAAATATAAATAAAACATGGACTGCGAAGGCAGCGGACAGCAACAACAAAGGCCAACAAAATAGTGCAGAAGGACAAGGAGGAGGAGAAGAGGAGACGGAGAAGGAGGTGGAGGTGGAGGTGGAGAAGAAGAACGAGAACCAGGGAAAAGAGAACACGCTCAACGGCAGCAGGAACAACTTGAGATTTAAGAAAGTCGATAATTCGTGGAAGATCGCTGGATGGATTAAAAAGAGCATTTAAAAAAAACTGGAGCTGTCATAATATTGGTGTTCAGGGCATTTGTTCATCTTCTTGTTGTTGTAATTCTAGGTAATCGCAGTTGTTGTTGTTGCGAAGTTGAATTATGCCCCTTGCCGGCGTGAACGCCGCACGCTACAGAGGTCTGTAAATAAAGTTGAAGGCTATTTGGGGCGATATTTCGAGATCATCATCGGCGTCGTCATCGTTGGGTTCGGCGTCGTCATCAGTGTGGAGATCGAGATCGCGATCGCGATCATCGTGGGCAGGAGGGAGGGTGGTAAACTCGAGTTCTCTGCGACTTCGTCAGCTCCGATTCGGGAACCCCTTTTCCAAGAAGCGGGTTCTCGACTTCTGTTCGGGATTCGTTTTCACTTTCAAAGGGCCCTAATGAAGAGGATCGATTTTATTGGCGCTGGCTTCAGAGCTGAGGGAACGGGTTCGGGTTGACAGCGGTTGGCCTTCGATAGAGCCATCGATAGGGGTTCTAAATGGGTTCTTCTCAACATTTTATCTAATAAGGCTTCCTATTGGGTTTTCAATTCGGTTTGCTAATAAGGCTTACTAATAAGGATTACTAATAAGGTTTACTAAGAAGGCTTACTAAGAAGGTTTAGTAATTGCCTTTTCTATTATGGTGTTGCAATCTAGTTTTTATAAGATGTTTTTAGGGTTTTCTAATAAATTTGTCTATTGCGAATTTTTAATACCGTTTTCTAAAAAGGTTTTCTTATGCGGTTTTCTACAAGGATTTTTACTATAAAGTAATTTCATTGTCATGCTTTAACTGCGTCATGGAAAATTGTAATTAAATTGGCATGATGAAAAAACGTGCTAAAGATAAACGATATGTTGATTAGTGGATTTAGTAGTTTTTTATTTAAATATTCTGTTTATATATTTAGTTTATCATAAAACCTTATGAATCCCGTGGAATGCAGGTTCATCACCTGAAGATCCTCCGACAAAACATTGCATTTAAAACGTGATCTCGCGAAGTTTTCTAGCAAATGATTCGATCGTTCGACTGATCAATGGCAGAGCCTTCAGCGCCCGCCAGCCAGTGTTGCTGTGTGAGAGAGGGAGAAAACAACACGCCTTCAACAACAGCAATATGTAGGATTCCCCCTGAACCCCTCCCCTCCTCCGCCCCCTCACGACTGCTTTTTACAAACGCGATAAAAATTAATGCAAATTAAAAAAGCCACCCATTCAGCAAACGTTTTCGACACCGTCGTTGGCTTTCTGAATGAGGGTTTTATAATGTAAGTAGTCGGTGTTGTTGTTGTTGCTATTCTTGTTAATACTGTTTTTGTTTTTGCTATATCTTTGTTGTTGTTGTTGTTGTTGTTGCTGTTGTTGCTCCACGTTAAACGCTTTGCTAAAAACGTCAACTTGTTTCATTCTTTATCCGTGCTTCTCAAGGCATTCTTGTTGAACCCACGACGAATTTGCTTCTTCTTCTTCTTCCACCTGTTGTTGTTATTGTTGCCGTTGTCACATTTGTTGTTGTATTTGTGTAATCAGTCACCGTGGCGCAGACGCGTAGAGAAATAATGAAAACTAATTTAATCTAAAGAAACAGAAGACGAATGAAAAAAACACAACACAACACCTCAAGAAATTCTCCAGGTGTTGGTGTGCGAAGTCACACACACATACACAGAAACCCTCTCACACATGCAGCGACAGATAGTCGGACAGACAGCAGACAGCTGGACAGACACATGGACAGCAAGTCGTTCGTCGCTCGCCGAAGTCGACGATGAGCTCATCGGGCTTCGAGCAGAACCTTTGGCGAGAGGCTCAAGAAACCGCGAACCAGCGCCGAGACGTAGAGAGGGAGGGAGGGAGGAAGGTAGAGAGAGAGAGAGAGCACGAGTTCCGGAGAGACATTCGCAAGACCTCCAGACAGCTTCGACTTCTGAAGCTATGCGCGAAGAAGGCGACAATTGAGAGCGAGAGAGGCAGACTGATGCGAGCGGGAGAGAAGGAGACAGGTGGGAAAGAGAGAGGGGAGAGAAAAAGGAGAGAGAGGGCGACAGGCGGAGAGCGCGAGGCTTTTCTCAGAAAACTAGAGACGTTTTAAACAAGCCGGACAACTATTATATCATTTGTTGTAACGTTTGTTGCAGCCAGCTGTTGTTGTTGTTGTTGTAGTAGTAGTTGTTGTTGTTGCGTCGTTGTTGTTAGTATCATTGTTGGCGATTATCATTGTCGCTTTACTATTGCGCCTTGGCTTTGTTGTTGTTGCTCTCTGGGATTTTTTTCGTTACCTTTTGATTTTGTTGTTGTTGTTGTTGGTCTCTGCCAGGTTTTGCCATTGCTAGTTCCATTTGTTGTTGGGTCTTGTGCCAAGTTTAGGGTCTGAACTGGTTTCGAGCCAATGAATGACGTCGTGTTGCCGACTTTTTGCGATAATTCCTGTATTCTAATCATATTTTTTCTAAATATACCAACAGACAGTAAGAAACCAAGGGAGAGAGAGGGAGAGAGAGAGTGAGAGAGATGGAGAACGAGTGATTGCCGAGACCGAGATTGATGCAGACCGAGGGACAGATATCGAAGCGAATGAAATCCCTAGGAAAGAGAGTGAAGAGAGAAAGACTGAGGAACATGCAAATGCAGTTCTCTTGTTGTTGTTGTGGCTGCGAATAAAGAACCCGGAAGTCGCCGACGAAAACCCACTCGATTCGCAGCCTTTCCCTAGGCGAAAGAAGGCTTTCAAGCGAGAGATTGGGAGAGAAGAAAAAGAAAAAGGTTGGTAAAAAAACGTTTGTTAGAAAAAATTAAAAAAAAACAAAAAGAAAAATGTTTTTAAATTTTCAAAGCATGTAGAAGTTGATGCTGAAAAATGTATTTCAGAAAAAAGTGTTGGTTAGAAACTTCTCTTATGCCGAAACGAAAGACTTAAGACAAGAACTTCCTGGTGAGCTCCACGAATTCGAGTTTCTCGCAGCCCCATGACCTCAGATTTAGATTGAGCAATTAATACTGAGGATTTCCATCCAGCCATCTCCCTCTCTCATCAACCCCATCCCTTCTCCACAATTAATTGCCTTCCGGCGTTGGCGACGACGACTGCGAGCAGAGGCGAAGCTCGACGCCGACCAAGCGTAACTCCCGCCTTAGCCAAGTGCAACCAGTGTCCAAATCCACACCACAGCCCACTCGGCCGCCCAGCCCTCCCTCCACGCACCGGTCGCTCCCCGGCTGAGCAGGAGGCAGAAGCTGTAATCAAGAGGCAAACAAATAGCAGCAACAAATTCAGTATCAGCAACAAACAGCAGAGCCTGTAACGACAAAAACAACAGATTCACTAACAATAAAAACAACAAACTCCCTGCGAACGATAGGAAGCAACGATTTCTGTACAACAATTGCCGGATCGTCTGAAAGCTGAGCTCATCCCAAGCGAGGCCCCAGAGCGCGGGCAGCGAAGCACAACCGGGAGGCGACGAAGACCGCCAGACGTCTCGAGACGCCCAACGAGACGCTCCCAAGACGCTCTCGCTCTCGACCTGCTGCCTCTCTCACTCTGCCGCTCGGTCCCCGGCTCTCTCAGACAGAGTGCGAATTCTCTGAAACTTGGCAAGACGGGTTTTTTGGCCAAAACAGAGAGGCAGAAAAGGAAGGAGAGGAAAACTTCTCGCAAGACGGAACCCACAACCTGTTGCGGGCTGACACGACCACAGACGCAAGGCGGACACCGCACGGACGGCACACAGAGAGAAACAGACGGCACACAGACGGCCACAGACATCACACAGACAGCACACAGACAAACTCAAACAGCCACAAAGACCGACAGGCAGTTGTGGTTGTTGCTATCGGAAGCCCGCTCTTGACGGCGACGACGACGGCGGCAGCGACTTCGAACGCGGCTCGAACACTCGGCCATCAGTCTTTAGCTGGTTGCAGTCTTGCTCGCAACGTTCGTGCGCAGGTCCGTCGTCCGGTCGATCGTGGCTGCTTCAACTTCAACTTCGTCTGCGCCTTCGTCTTCTCGTCCTCCTCGCCATATTTTGTGTGTGTTTTCTGGTGTTCGACTCATTCATTCAAGCGCGTTTGTCGATATTGTTCTCGCTGTTGTTGTTGTTTTTGTTGTTGTTGAGGTATGCATTTGATAGTGTGAAATTCTTATTGGAAGCACTGTGGAAACATTTCTGAATCACTTGGGAATATTTTGGAATACTTTCCAAGGAATGAAAATCGAATCATGAACCACGAGCGGCGGCTGTCAACGAAAGGCAGACGCTCGCGGCACCGAAAGAAGCCACAGCAGACGGCAACGGACGGTGTCAACGACGTCGTACGCGTTGGCCTTGTGACTGTTTGCATTCGTTTGGGTTCGTTCGTGTCGTGGCTGGGTTTTTCCTGGCGCTTGTGTCAGCGTGCGAGCGGCGACTTTTCTCCACGACATGCGGAACTACTCAAACTTCACTTGAAAAACGCCGAGCAAGGGAAGAACTTGCGGTGTAAGCCGTAGTGAGCAAAGTTGTTTGCTAAATTACATTTTTTGAATGAAATCGTTTGTGAAAAGAATGAAAAGAAAATTGTAATGCAACAATATGAAAACATGCTATTGGGTAAATTTTGAAGCCAATCAAAACTAAAACGCAAATGCAAAATGGCATATGAAAAATGAGGAACAAGTTTTTGGACAAATTTCGAACGTGTGTCCAGACAAAAGACTTAAGCTGCGAACTGGCCGCCTGCTGGATTTCATCTCGCCCCCAACTTGAAATCCGTGGTATTTTCGGCGTGTTTCGCTCGTTCCCAGCGCAATCCTGAGCGCGTTCGCATCTGAAGTCTTTTGTTTCGACCGCCTGCGAACCTGGCAAAGCAAAAACGAAACGAATGAAACGAATCGCAGCAGTCGCGTTTCACAACGAAGCGTGATTATGTTGGCCGCAACATGTTTGCAACAAAAACACCCACAATAACAACAACAACAACGGCAATATGATGCCGCCGCTCCTCCTCACCAGCAGCAACAACAGCAACAACAAGGAGAACAATTAATGCGTAGAGAAGAAGAGGAGAAAAGAAGGCAGAAAAATTCGAACGCAAGTTCGCGAAGATTTTTTTTTGTTATTTTTCACTTCTTCATATTTTTATAATATTATTTTTTGTTTGTGTCCCTCGCAATTCAGTGACGAAAAAATAGATGAAAATAAAAAATAGCCGACCGCGACCATCAAAAATGAACGATTTTGAGGTTGTTCAATCTTGAAGTCGCGCAGCAAAAATCGTAGAAAAATTGGTGAACAAAATTGCATACAAAATTGTTAGTAAAAAAGCAAATTGGAATAAATCAGAAAAAAAGCAAAGCTGAATTGGATGTGTGCACGCGTGTGTGTTAGAGAGAGAAAGAGAGAGAGAGACAGAGAGAGTGTGTGAGTGACGCACGTTGACCGACCAGGAGTTGCACAACTTCGGCGCAAATTAAATTAACGTCAATTTTTGGCAAACACGCAGCCGAAATCAAGCGAAAATAAAAATCTCGCAAGGAGGCCACAACAACAACAACGAGCGGTTTTACATAACCATCCATTTATTGGCCGCTTTTCGATTGGATTAACCAGCGGGCCAACAACGTCGCCAACGGTGAGTCTCGAGGGCTCTTCTGTTGTGCCCAGATGAAGACCGTTTTTTAATATAAGAAAAACCCCTTTTTATCGAAATAACTCACAATTTTTCATCAAAGGAAAAAAAAACTATTCTGTATCAGTAAGAAAAATGTCTAAGAAATCAATAAGAAAAAGTTATTTTATTGACAAGAAAACAATTTTTTCATATTTAAGGAACACAAATATTTTATCAATTGGAATATAATTTTTTTTTTCATAGGAAACTCCTTTTTTAAAGACAAAGAAAAAATTGGTTTTAATCAGATCTTCAACATAGCTGTTGCTTCCGTTGTTGTCCACTAATTTATTTATTCCAAATTTATATTTTCCCATCCATCCTCGGGCGTTTATAGAGAACTTTAAGCTGAACTTTGCTCCGATTTTCCAACTAATTACCATTCATGGCTGTGGCTTTGTTGGTCTTGTTGCTATTGCTGTTAGACCGATTGTTGCTCCTAATAATGGTGATTGTTGCCATTGTTTTCCTAGTTCTTCTATTGGTCTTGTTGTTCTTGTTATTGCATTTGGTATTGTTCTTGCTGTTGGTGTCGATGTTCTTGTTGTTGGTGCTGATCGTTTCTCTATTGTTGTTGTTATTGTTGTTGTAAACAAATGAATCCTCATTGTTAGCAATAAACGTTAAATTAAATGAAAAGCGCTTTGTTGCACTCATTGTTATCGTTGTTAGTATGTGTTGTTGTTGTTGTTGTCATTGTTGCTGCCGCTTGAGATGATGATAATGTTACTGTAGCCACTGTTGTTGTTGTTGTTGTCTGGTTAAGTGTTGAGTGATTGATTGATGGACGGAGCCTGGCCGCAGACCCTCCGCCAGTCGGCAGCGAACTGCAGTTAATTTCGATCGGAGCGGGAGGAGGTGAAGGCGAGGCAATGAGGAGGGAAAGAGAGGGGTGAGATGGGAGGACGAAGGGAGGAGAGAAAGAAAGGTAGAGAGAAAGGGAGAGAGAGGGCGGTCGGTGGAGTAGCTCGAGAGGCGCGAGCGCTTGAGATGAAAGAACATGTGCCGAAAACGAGCCAAATGCCGGCCAGTCGACGTGAGTTGAGGGCAGGGCACGGTGGAAGTGAATGGGATTGGCTGGAGGGGGAGGGGTTGGAAGAGCGAGAGGCTGGATGGGAAGAATTCGATTGAGAAGGAGGAAAGGCAGTCAGCATAGAGGCGAAGGCGCAGACTGGCTTCAGCGGTATAGGTCAAAGGTTGAAAGATCTTGTGTTAAGGAGTCGAAGGTGAAAATATAAAATATTATAAAATATGAAAAATAAAAAAATACAAAATATTAAAAATTTGGGAATTGTAAAGAAATAAAATATTTAATTTTAACATGCGACCATCAATTGAAAAATATGAAAATGCCTGAGTCGTGAGTTGGCGAAATGAGGTCACCTGGTTGTCCAAAAGTCGCCAAGGCCGCGGTCCCTAAAAGGACCTGTCGAAGGGAGCCGGTCGCGCCCACGCCCACGTCTTCAGGGTCAACGGGATGCGGGCCAGGGACGAACCGAAGACGAAGACGCAACGCCTTCGGTGGACGTTGATGGCGACGATGCAGGAGTCGATGACGCAACCGCGGCTTCCACCTGACATTTGACGCAGCGACGACAGCAGCGGTTGCAGTTGCTTTGGTCAGCGGCGATCATCATCATCATCATCATCGTCGTCTTCAACTCGTTGTCAACGTTGTCATCATCTTTGTCGACCGTCGTCCGTCGTCGTCATCGCCGCCTCAACGAAAGCCAGCGAACGTCTGGCTGACCATTTTAGAAGCCTGCACCGCACAGTCGACGCTGGCTTTGGCGTTAACCTTGAAAAACAGGCTTCGGCGACGACTTTCAACGCCGGCAAAAGCCGTTTATTTAAACGCGTCTCTTGCTCAGAGCAGGACGAGGAGGCGGCGGGCAGCGAAAACCGCAAGAGGAGCAAAAAACTCGTTTTCGCCTGATCTCCGATTAAAAACCTTAATTTTGATATTTCATCTCAAATGACAATTTCACTATTCAATTTTGAATTTATTGCTTTGATGACTTTTTCCAGTTATGAATTGTGCTTTTATTTAAATTAGGATAATTTTGAATATTTCGGTGCTCTACCTTTTAAATTATAGTTGTATATTTCTATCATTTGAGAAAATCTGATTTTTGTTTGATTTTTATTTCAATTGTTTGGACAATTTTTGAAATAATATTCCTATACTTCTGTTATTTAAATATCATTTTCTTATTTTTGTTACTAAAATAAAATTGTCATATTTTGCAATTTAAATAATAATTTCATATTTGACTTATTTACACAATATTTTCTTATTTCTAGCATTTTAAATAATATTTTAAATATTTTTATTATTTTGAAAATATTTTATATTTTTATTTTATATTTTCATGGAATAGCATTTAGTATATTTATTGAATATTATTTTAAATAATTTAAACAATTTATTTTCATTTTTGTTACTAAAATAATATTTTTAAAAATTCGTTATTTAAATACCATTTTGTTTATTTTGGAACACGCGGACTTTCCACACCTCTTCCTCTTCCTCCGGCGTCGACGCGGATCCGGCTCCGTGACGACTTCGATGAAATCATCTGCATTTGTTTTTACTAGTTTTTGCCTTTCTTGCTGCAGCTTTAGCTTTATTATTATTATTAGTCCGTCGTTTTCGCACACTTACACAACAAGCTCCGGTACAACAACAGCAACAGCAACAACAACTACTACCCGAGCCAGTCAAAAGTCTGGCAACCACTTTCGAGCATCCGGCGCGACCTGCGTCGAATTCGAATCCGAAGCCGAAGCCGCATCTCGTGCCTCGTGGGACTGCGAAACCGTCGATTGAAGATGCAAAATTTGTGGCCATATCGTTGTTGTTATTGTTATTGCTGCTGTTATTGCCGTTGTTATTGTTATTCACAGATGAGGGCAATTTTTTACTGTCGCCGATCAATGGTGCTGGTGTTGTTGTTGTTGTTGCCATCGGCCTCGTCTCATCGGGCGCCACGAATTTGTCGATGAACGCGTGACGATTGAGTTCGTAAAAACGAGTTGAGTCGAAAAAAAACTTGCTGCGATTTTACGAAATCCCCGTCCTTTACTTGGAGCTGTCAATGTTTGAATTTAACTATTTTTACTGTTTTTTCCGAACATTTACTTCAATAAACCAAAATAATTAATTAGAAAAACATATAAAAAATTCCAAAGAAAATAATATTTCTTGGTTATCTTTGGAAAAAAAATTATATTTCTTCGAATTTTGATAATAAAAAATCATTAAAAATTGAGCTTTAGAAAATAATATTTTAATAGTGACAAATAATAGTTTTTTCTTATTTTCTAGAGAATACTTCTTAAAATTAGTAAATAATTCAATGCAGAATACAGGGAATATTAATATTTTGCTTGCGTTATTTCAATATCTTCCATTCCTCACATTTTCTCCTCCTCCTCTCCCTCTTCTCCGCCTCTCACCGCAACGAATTACCGATTCCTCTCATGCTTCGCCGCGGGCTTCCTTCCGACGGAAGTCCGTGGACGACGACGAAAAGGCGACACAAAAACAAAACAGTTGTCTATCGCCGTCGTTTGTCCACTATCATTGCAACAATAATAGCAACAACCACAACGACATTGACAGTAGTTACAACAATGTCGTCTCCTTCCCCTTCCTCTTCCCCTTCCCCCTCCTCTTCCGCTTCACGCTCGTGGCTCGGCTGCAGCTGCAACGGCGACGGCGACGTGCAAGTGACGTAAATGGCGGCGGGTCGAGTGCCGTAAGCGTCCTTATTTGTTGTTGTTGTTGTTGTTGTTGCATTTCACCCCTCTCTCCCGCCGAACGTCGCGACAACCGATGGCTCTGAAGAAGCGGCGACGACGACTCATGTTTTATTGACTGCGAAGTTACCTTGCAATGACTTATTGTTGTTGTTGTTGAATATGTTGCCGTTGCTTTAGTTGTTGTTGTATGTGTGGTTACTGCATTTTCGGCTTACTTGTTGCTGTTGTTGTCTGGCTCTGGTTGTGTTTGTCACCGAGGGTTTGGACTGAAATTTAATTGTGAAAATTGTGCGGCGGCACGAAAAATGAGCGGACGGGAAAATTGAACGGGCGATTGAGATCAGAAGACCAAGGGGTCAGGAAGGGGAGGAACGAGTGATAGGAAGGGGAGGAAAGAGGCAAGGAAGAGGGGCCGGTAGAGACGAAGAAGGGGAAGCGAAAGAGGAGGAGGCGACCGGGGCGGAACGAGGCAGGGATGGAGGAAATGCACGAGATTTTTGTCGGCGGTTTGTCTGCGCCTGGTTGTTGTGGTTTACCTCTGTCTGTCTGTCTGCCTATGGGATGTCGTGTTGCTGTCTGTCGCCGGCTGCACATGCGCAGTCCATAAACAAACGAGGAATTTCTTTGATTTTTCCCATGGCTGAATATCGAAGGTGGGGAAATTTTTCCACTTGAAGTTTCGGATGATTTGCATTCGCCGGGGAGGCCGATCTTGGGTTGGCTGACCTTCCGTGACAATTTATTTTAAAAATGCATTTTTTATATTTCAACTCAATAAATTTGTTTTCAATTTATTTAATTTTTCTTGTTATAATTCCTCAATTCCCGTCAGAAAATTCTCTATCTTTATGTCAGCTCTTATTTCCATCGAAATGTCGTTCTCGGCCCGTTCTCTCCTGCCCACGAGTTTCATCGATCAGTTCAGAATTTCACAGTTGCATCCCAAGTTCTTGGCTAGAACTTCTGCTTAACAACCTGTTCTCTTCCACCTTTCATAGCCCTGATTTGCCGTTAGTTCAGCTCGATTTCCTCGAATTCCTCCTCGTCCTCATCGCAGCCTCCAGCGTCGACCCTTTCGGGGCCCGTTTCCCGGATCCGGTCTCGGTCCCGGTTCTCGAAGAAAGTTCTCAAAACCGACTGATCAATGGCGATGGTAATTTTTCAACCCGGCTCAAAGAGCCGAAGCGAAGCAATGAAAGGTGTTAAAATAATGAATGCTAATCGAGCTCGCTCACGGCTCCCCGAATCCCAGACCGAGCCCCCTCCGACCCTCCGACCCTCTGACCCCTTCGCTCTCGACGCTGCTCGGACAATATTTTGATCGTCCACATCAACGGCAGCAAATTAACTCTTTAATTTACGATTTGTCAAGGCGGACGACTTGAACGAGACGAGGCAGGAGGCGAGGAAGAAACGAGCGAAGGGATTAAGAGGGAGAGAGAGAAAGGCAGTGAGAGACAAGTGTGAAGAGGAATTTTTCTCCGCAGCACAGAAGAAAAAAAGAATCTCTGTGGCGAGAAGTCGGGTGTTAAAATTGAGCCTAGAAGAAAAACCGCCATCAATCAAACAATTTAATTGCTTCTCTACGGAGGAGCTTCGAATGGGGTTCTTGAGAATTTCCTCGAGATTTTCGATACTTTTCTTTTGACAGCAGACAATTGTTGTGAGAGGTGAAAACCAGGCGAATAAAGAGACGAATAATTGTGGGTTGTGCGCTTGGGGGCGAAGGGTCTTGTGGTTGTGGTTGCAATCGTAATTATTGGCCGGGGAATAATGAGAGAGAAAGGGGAAAATGTAGAATTTTCACTTTTCTCCACTTGTCTGTTGAGCTTGGTGTTAAT
Organism: Coelopa pilipes; assembly: GCA_947389925.1. Classification (NCBI taxonomy): domain Eukaryota; kingdom Metazoa; phylum Arthropoda; class Insecta; order Diptera; family Coelopidae; genus Coelopa; species Coelopa pilipes. The sequence continues at coordinate 42,897,544 of OX376698.1, forward strand.
TTTGGGATTGTTTTCCGGTGTTTTTTTTTTTTTGGTTTTTCTCTTGTTTGTTTGGTATTTTCAGATTTTGTTCCTGCTTTGTTCGTATTTTTTGACGTTCTTGAGGCTTTTGTGAGACCTTTTTTGTTATGTTTTTGTTGCCCAGTCGTCGTTGTTGCTGCCTGTCTAATTAGCCTGTCTAACGCCTCCGGGCGCGGTTCCCGCATTTCGAAGCCACTTCGTTCGGCACTCGGGCGCCCATTTGCTGCACGTCGAGGTCTCAGAACCTTCTCGCTCGACCCCCCGAGAACCCCGGGCCCAGGGCGCAGGGCGGCCACGCTTAATTAACTTTCACGTCGACTGCGTTGTTGGTGTTGGTTTTTTCAGCCGGTGATTGATGGTTGCGATGCCGTCGAGGAAACCCCTCGGTTCAATGGTTCGCGCTCGGCTTCGGCTGGGGATTTGTTTCTTCGAAAGGGCCCGCGTGCGTGGAGGCAGGAGGTCAGGTGTCCGAGTTCTTCTTCTGCTTCGCTCGCGACCGCGGGCCAACTTTCACTGGACCAAGAATTCGCCGAATTCGTCGAAGCCCTTTCCTTGAACTCGGCCTGGCATGTTTTTTCCAATTGTTTTTGGCGACTCTTCGAAATTACGTCGAACAATAAAAACCATCTGCCGAATGCTGGGTGCTGATGACAACAACAACGAGGAAGAACAACAACCACAACAGCAACAACAACAACAGACATCGAAAAATGTGAAGTTGTTCCAAAAGCCCGTTTGACGCCCCCACTTGGCGCTGCTGTTGTTGTTGGCGTCGCTCGAAATGTTACCTTTGAAACCTGTTCGGCGGAGGCCTAATGAACACACACACTGACACACAGCGCCGCCACACTCACACACACACACACATGGACACCTCCAGCCGCTCAGCCGCCGCTCGTTTATGGAAATAAAATTGTTCAACTTTTGTGCTTTGAGCTCGACGGCGACGGCGGCGGCGGCGACGACCTTGAGAGCAACAATAAATGATTTTATTTTATTGTATTTATTATTTCCTTTTGTCGTCTCGATTGAGAGTTTTATAAGTTCGATTTTCGAGAAATTGAGTTCGCCATAAGAATACACCAACAACAATTACAAAAAAGTTCGCGAAGTGTTGTTCGAATTTGCTGGCGAATATTTTTCAATAAAGAAAGAAACAAACAAAAAACAACCTTAGCTGCAGTTGAGGTCGCAAACGAGGGACTTGAGCAGCGAACCCGATGTGATCGGTGTCTGAAAATGCCTTGAGTGTGGGTTCGCATTTTTGTTGCGGCGAATAGAATTGAAAAAATGTTGCAAAAAACATAATAACACTTTTTTACAACTGTTTACTTCCGCCTTTAATTGTGTATACAAATTATTCACCAAGCAAAGTCCTCTTACGACGAGGGTCTCGCAAATAATCGCCCGAACGAAAGACTCAAGGCACGAACTCACCTGCACCCCCAACCCTTCAATCCTTCCTTCATTTAGAAGCCAAATGATCCCTCGAGTCCGCACCTGATCCCTCGCGGTCCTCCAGGCCAACGGGAAATTAAAAGGAAATCTATTGACTACCGTTTGGCCGTCTTCCCTGCCTCGCCTCGCCTCGCCATTCTCTGGGCCTTCGTCTGGTGGTCTGTGGTCGGACTTTTAATTTTGCTCTGAGCTAGTCGGACTGCACCAACGATCACGACGCTGACGTCGACGTCGACGAACGCAACTCGCTCCAGGGACACTTTGGAGCGTTGAACAGACGATCGAATTCGCGGACGGGGTTGAAATTTATGAGAGCGAAGGAAAACGTGGTCTCTGTTGGATTGGACAATAACAACAAGAATTGTAGCAGCAACAAACATAACAGCAAAGACAACAACAGTAACAGCAACAACAACAACAACATTAACTACCAACTACTGGCTCTTTGTCCATGTGGCTTTGGCGAAGACTTGCAGACTTTAATGCTATTATTGCTATCGTAGTCGGTGTTGTTGGTATTATTGCGGTTGTTGTTGTTGTCGATGTTGTTGTTGTTGTCGATGTTGTTGTTGTTGTCGATGTTGTTGTTGTTGTTGTTGCTGTTGCTGTAGCTATTGTTTGGCGCTCCAGCCACGCCAAACGTGTTCCACCAACGTTGCAGCTGATGCCGATGCTGTTGTTGTTGTCGTTGTCGAAGTGTTTGTTGTCGACGTTGTTTTTGTAGAGGCTGTTCTTGTTGTCGATGGTTGTTGTTGTTGTTGTTGTTGTTGTTTTTGTGGGTTTTAGTTCCGTCCACCACATTGTTGTTGCTGTCGCTTTGGCTTTCCTCCAACTAGTCTCAATTTAATTCTTGTCTTTCATGTGGTTTCAGCCCAGACGCTGTTGTGGTCGGCGGCGGCGTTGTTGGCGTTGTGGCTGTGGCTGGTGCAGACGACATGCAGCAAATGGTCGCATACGCTCGCCGGCCGCTGGTCGCCGGCCCCAGGCCCGCCCAGGGTTTCGAAAGTGTTTCAGGATTTTTTCACAAATTTTTTTTGTTTGGCTTTTTGAATAATTTCTGTCGTCGCCACCGCTTCAAAGGCGATCGCCAAGAACTGTGGTTGGCTCTCACGTGATCGTTGTTGTTTTCGTTAGTTGTTGTTATTTTTCGAAATCCCTTCTTATCAGCGGAAACCGCGATCGTTGTTGTTGTTGTTGTTGTTGGTGTGTGGCCGCTGTGACTCACGGCTTAAGCGACAGACACTCCTTTCGAAAAGTTGTCTGCAACATGTAAATTAAGCTCATGCTGGCTGAATTTGTTGCTGTCGTTGTCGTTGTTGTTGTTGTTATTGCGATTTATATCGAGCTATCGAAAAGATTAAAAATTTTTGGGAGCAGACCCCAGGAGAGCAGCAGAAAGAGAAGAAAAACTAAACGAAGTCATGCTGCATGTTGAGATTATCTCGAGAGCATGATTAATGGTTCGGCTTTTGAAAAATGGTCCCTGCAGCAATTGCAGTGTGGGGAGAGCTTTTTTGTTTAATTTCCTCCAGCCTCTGAACAAATAAAGCCCGCTTTTATTACTCTTAGTGATGAATAAAAAAAAGAATACATTTTTACAAAAATATTTTAATCAATTTCTGCAGTCGGCACGTTCGCTACCCAAGTCTTTTGTATGTTCATCATTCGAATCCTAATGAATATAATAAATAAAAAATAAAAACAAAAATTTCAAAACATGAAATCCTAATGAATCAAATAAATCAAATGGAATTAAAAACGAAAATTAAAAATAAATAAAAGAAAAAGAAATAAAAAAAAAATAAAATCTAATCGAAAAAAAAAACAAAAAATAAAATAAAATGAAACGGAATAAATTAAAATCAAATAAAATTGAATAGAAGAAAACTGAATAGAAAAAAAAATAATGTGAATAATTTTGAAATAAAACAGAATGAAGTAAAAGAAAGCCAAATTAAAGTCAACCAATTTTGTAAGCGATTTTTTGTTCTCTAAAATGATTAAATGTTTACAATCTTGGTTTTGAATATTTATTCAATTTCCGTTTCCCACGGACCCGTCAGCCGTTGGCCGCTGGCCGTTGACTCGGGAATATCCTCAGCTTTGAATTTGCAGACAAGGCAGACAAAGCAGCCAAAATATGCAAAACACATACCGAATTTACATGTGATTGGGCAACAGCGTTTTTTCCCAATGTTGGCGGAACCCCGAAAGTAACAGCAATCGCCATAATGACAATGATTAACCAACAACAACGGCAATATCAGCCAAACGCGATCCAATCACTCGATCGAGCCGAATTATGACGGATCCATGCAAGTCTCTCCGACCCATTATAATTAATTATTGTCCAAGCGAACGGGGCCCGCGTCGAGAAACAAACAGAGGAGGTTTTTGAACTTTTCGAGGGGTCTTCGCGAAGCCGCATCTCGTCGAAGGCGGCGGCGGCGGCGGCAGGAAGTTGGGCAACGCGTTTGATCGGCATTGGAATCGAGTCAATTTTCGATTATTGCACGGGCTGCGTGCGCGGAGCGAGACAGAGACGGAGAGCGATGGAGGGCGGACTCGGTTCGTTCAACTTCTCGGCCAAATTCCGTTCCTCGCATTCTCTGCGGCTTGTAAAATCGATCGCGATCGCAGAATCTTTCCATGGGTTTGGCCAACGACTTCGGCCGACCGTTGCTCTTGTGGGGTTCTCGTTGTTGTTCTCGTTGTTGTTGTTGTTGTTGTGGCCTTGCGTTACGGTGATAAGGTTTATAACGGCACCGCGGAAGCCTCTTAAATATGGAACTGGTTTCCGCAGGGCTTCGCCGATGGCATCGGTGGAGCCCAAAACGTTTTCAACTTTATTTGTTGAGTTCTTTTTCATTTTTGAAGTCCGTCATCAGCCAATCTTTCGGCAAAAGAGCTTTCGCTTGGCGGGAATCGAGTGGACGATCGATTCGTCCGTCGTCTGCGGAAGTCGAGCGGCGGACGTCGGTGGGAAGTTTTTGCTCGAGTCTCGAGCTCGAGTTGCCGCCTTCGAAGCCCTCGACTGCCGTTTTCCAGCCGTCGAGCGTTCTCAAAAGCCTCCTTCGACGAAGATGACGACGACGACGATTCCCCGATCTCCTCGTTGACGCCGTTCGCGCGGGCGACGCCTGCTGGCTGACGTCATCGTTTTCACCTCTCGTCAGGTAATTTTTACCGCACTAATTAAATAATTACAAAAAAACAACTTCATTAAAAGTCGGGAACAAAAACTAAACAAAGGAAAAAAAATGAAAACAAAATGAAAGATAACAATTTTAAAAATAAAACAAAAATAAATAAAATAAAAAGAAGAGGAAAAAGAAGGAAATTTTTGAAAAAAAAAAACCGGCACTCGAACATTTCGCCAACTGGTCATGATGGTTATCTTCTGGTTGTTGTTGTTTCTCTACTACTTGGCGTAGTTGCTGGGGCTGTTGTTGTTGCTATTGTTGTTGTTGTTGTTGTGACTGTTTCTTCTGTTGTTGTCATTGTTAATTTAGCCGCCGTGGTCGTCGTCGGTGTCGTCGTCGTTGTTGTTGTTGTTGTGTTGCGTCGAGTGGCACAGCGAATGTGATATAATTTTGTTTTGCTTTCTTCCTCCGCCTTCTCCCTCTCCCCCTCCCCCTCTCTCTCTCTTTCACTCTTCTCTCGCCGCGCTCACCTTCGCGTGCGACAATTGACACGAGCAGCCGATGGTCAGGGGTCCGCCGACCGGCAGCCGAAGAAGCCGCGGCCTGTGAAGAGGAGGGCAAAAGGGAGGGAGCGCGAGAGAGGGAGAGAGGGAGAGAAGACGGACCGTGGCATGAGGGATTATGTAATTCGTTATGCTCGTTGAGAGATGTCAAAATTTAAGGAGAAGCCGGAGGAGGCGAAGCTGATGAAGAAGAAGAAGCGACTGTGAAATGAAGAAGGCAGCAAAAGCAATCAAATCTGAAGTGGGGAGCGCGCGAGAGGCAGATGATGATTGCAGTTGGAGAGGGGGGGGAGAAGGAGAGCGAGAGTGTGAGGGGAGGGGGTGAGAAGGAGAGGGGGGAGTGGAGCGGGAGGCAAATAGAGTAATTAGAAAGGGACGCAAGGTCAAGCGCTCGATGGTCGTCGGCGCATTTCGAAACGACGGCGATGATTTTTTTATTCAAATGACTACGAAATCCTCTTCAAATTCGACTCCGAGAAACAAAACCATTTTCCTACTTCAAAAAAAAAAAAAAACAATAATAAAAAATAAAAAGATTGAAAAAAGTCTTTGGCCTTTCCTTTTTTCTCAACCATGATGTGGAAAGTCCCAGAAATTCGAACAAAGCTTGAACTGCAGTCGCTCCTTCATTTTCCCAAATTTTTCACAATCTCAATATTTCATTTAGGAACGGATTTAGCGGAAAGAAGTCGTAATTTTTTCCATTAACGCCGACGCTTCCCACGTTGATGGCGCTTGTGACGTAAGCGGCCGCCGGACCTCGGCCATTGTGGTGTGAAAAATGGGCAGCGAACAATGCCAATGATGTCGGCTGCAATAACAACAATGACAACAACAACACCGACAACAACAACAATAGCAACAAGAAGAAAAGAGCGTTGAAAATTCCGCTAATCGGCCGTTAAGAGCAGGCGATCAAATTTTATTCAATGTGCCTGCCTTTGTTGTTGTTTCCTCCACTCACTGTTGTTGTTGTCATTGTCTACTACTGATCTATGTTGCTGTTGTTGTTGTCTACTGCTGCTCTCTGTCGTTGTTGTTGTTTTCGTACTGCTTGCTCAATTTTCTACCGATTTGCTCCAATTTCCCAAGCGCCCCATAAGGAAACCCCGGCCCGGGGTTTTTACCAATCCCAGTCCAGTCGGCCCCCATACAGCCAACAGCAGCCCAATAGCAGTGACAACAACACGGCACAACAACAACAACCAAAACAACAACAGTGACAACCGGCCACACTGGCGAAAAAGTTGCCGCCACCAAAGGTGAAATCACAGAGCTCTGGCCTGATTGAAAGCTTCGGATTTGGGTCCTCCCAGGGGCCGAGACGCCTTCATTAAACTGCAAGAAGCTGTAAATAAAATCAGCCTGTGAAAAAACTCCGCAAACCAAAAAAAAAAATCCCAGTTAAGCAACAACAAAGGTGGGTGTGACCAACGTCCTTCTGTCCGCCCTCTGTCCGTCCCTCGGCGGTCCAGTCAACATTCACCAATTATTCTCGTTGACGCGAACTCGACGCAGCCGAAGTCGGTGTCCAAAGCAGAGGCCGTCGAAAATTCACAAACCCTACCCGGCTTCCATCGGTGTTGGGTCCGGGTCCGAGAAAATCGTGAGCCGTGGTTCTCACTAGGCACACCTCCGACCCCCTCGCTAAGAACATTCAATTAACAAGCCGTCGGTCGGACGACGGCAAGCGAAAGTCGGTCGTGTCGATCAGCTGTGGTGGTTTTAATTGCGAGCAAAAAATGGGAATTGCAAAAGTACACGCGAAAAGTCGTGTGTTTGGGGCGCACGGTGAACGGCTTCGGTAGTCGGAGCCAGTGTTCGACAAAGAGGCTGTCGTAATAACTTTAATTAAGATCATTTATTTGCATTCACCATTTTTGTGAACCTACTTCTGTTTATTCTTTAGTTTTATATTAACATTTTCTTTTTTGTTGTGACATTTTTTGCTTCACCCAGCCGCGTTTCGATTTGTTTTGCAAGCGTTTTGAAGAGATGTGAATTTCTGGAAATTTTCCTCAGAAAGGTTGCCTTTAAAGGCCTCAAGAGTGTCGCCGTTGGTTCCAACAATCATTGCCATTACGATCTTCGAGGAAGAGCCACGAAAACCTCTCACCGAAAGGCCTCGAGAACTTGCAGCGCAACCAAGGCCCAGGGCTCAAGCTCAAACTCTCACCAAGGGCAGCTAATTTTCTTTGAGAAATCGCCGAAACCGCCGAAGTCGTCGGGATCGTCGAGATTCTGACCAAGAGGTTCTGAGACCACCAAAAACACCACACGAGTCGGTCGGATCGATCGACTGAAGAACTCGCTTTGTCTTCGAGGCTGCCCGGCATGACCGGTGGCTTCCCGGGGCTGACCCGCGGCCACCGTTTAGAAATTTCTATTTCCATTTCTATTTTTAATTCGATGTGATCGAGCGATCGGCGATCGCCGGGTTCTCGCCCAGTGACCCAGATTCCGGTGCTAAAAGTAAAAGCAGCCGCTCCCCGGCCACGCGGCTGCCCAAAACAAAGCAATTAAAAGACCTTCTTCTCCCCTCTCTCTCTCACTCTCGCACTATGGCGACCACACTCGACCGCAGGAGATGCTGTAAACCGAACTTAATTACCGCCATTAGTGGTGGAGAAGGGAGGGAGAACAGGCTCGCCGGCCGCTGCAATTACTTTCACGATAAAACCTCAAAGAACATATAAAAAAGAACAAAGTCGAAAAAACAAAAACCTAAGACAAAATCTAAAAAAACAATACCCGAAAATCTGATAAAGTGAAACGAATTCTAAAGAAACTAAAAACGACGTCTGAGTAAATTTGAGCAATGAATGGAAAATAACAGCAGCGAAGGCTGCACAGCCGCCACCTAATGATGATTGATGCTCGATCCTCGTCCGTTCGGTGGCTGCGAGCCAAGACGCTCTAGAACCGGACACACACGCGCGAAAGCCCACGTTTTCCCCAACACCAACGGGCACCGCCCGAAAGAAAGACGGAAGACGACGACGATGCGGCGATGCCCACGATTCTTCGGTGGCCACGAAACGAGGCCACGCGCCGCCGCCGCCACTGGAAGGCTAATTTTGCACACAAATGTCGCGCCGTTCAGCGAACGGCCATCGAACAGACAGCAGACAGTCGGTGGACGGGTGGAGAAAGAGGCGAAATCGGCACGCAATGATCGATCGGTGGGCGGAGTGCGGGCGGGGCGAGGAGAGTGCGGAGAATTAAAAGCGAATAGCAATGGGCGTAGCGATGGAGACGGCATTTCGGACGCCTGACGACCAGCCGGCAGACCTTTCTTTATTTCTTTCACTCCATCTCCTCCACCTTCCACTCCACCCTCGGTCGCTGTCCGTCTTTTAATGAGCTTAATTTGTACATTGTGGATGCAAATTTTCGGAGCCGAGGTTTCCTGTTGGGGCGGCCGCCGGCTTTTGATGTCAGACGCTCCTGCCTGCTTCACCCAGAGATCTGAGATCTTTGAGATGGGATCCGATCAGATTGAAGCCAAGTTGTTTGTCTTCGAAATGCGCGTTGATAAATGGGGATTTTTTCTGCCATTTATTTGCTGGCGTTTTCGTGACAGACGAGTGTTAAAAATTGCCGACGAGCTTTCTTAGAAAAGATGCTGTATTTGCATGCGAGATTTTTTTCTTCTATTTTCTCCAATTTTTGTCATGAATATTTTCAATCATTTTTAATTCTCAACGTGTCGAATGTTTGTCGTTTTGCTGAGTGTTTGCTTTGCCATTGAATTTCCATAACTATTTCTCGGCACCTGGCATAAATCTCGCAAGATCTTTAAATAGCGAGGATTCATCACCGAGAACTCATCTTCTCGTTAATTTATTGCGAAAACTTGGATTTGAATTCATGTTTATTTGCCTTTTTGCCATTTCCCCTTCCACTTGAGTTTGTTTTTGCCGGCCACTCGCTTCATGATCGCATCATCGGCTGAAACCGAAGTCACTCAAGCGTTGAGGAAAAACGTGCCCAACAACAAAGGCAACAACGGGGGCCAAAACAACAACCACGCTAAAACAACAATGAATTCAAATCATGATCAAAGCGATCGCATGCAGTTGGCGAAGCTTCCGCAAGGTCGTCGCTTTTTATTCTCATTTGTCGTTGTTGTCGTTATTGTTGTTGTTGTTGGTGTTCTCCACCATGAGTTGTTGTTGTTATCGCTAATTGGACAGAGCGTTGCATCCCCGATAGAGATCGCTTTAAACTGCTGCAACATCCCCGGCAGCAACAACGCCAAATGACCATCATCAGTAGTTGTTGCTGTTGCTGTTGCCGTGGCCGATGATTTAATGTTAATGTTAATTGCGGACGGCTGCAATTAAAGCCAGCGTCGAGCGCTTGCCCAGTGCCATCAATTTTTATTTTTACTCACTTGTGGTTGCAGCCATTGCCGAACGTTGTTGTTGCCGCTGCCGTGCAACTGAAGGTCGTTGCTGAATGTAAATGAGGAGGCTGAGGTGGCCAAATTAAGGGAAAACATTACAGAAAAATATTACAGAAGATATTTCGAGGAAAATGGGGCGAAAAGTCCAAAAAAATTTCGTTATCAAGTTCGTTGCTCAAGTCTTTCGTTCGGGCCGACTCTTTCACGTTTCCGCCAGTTCGTTGCCCAAGTCGTTCGTTATGTCAATAGGCAGTCGAATTGAAATCCAATTTCAATTCCCATGTCACTGGCTCTGCCGTTCTGTCTGTTAATTTTCCAATTAACACCAACTACACAGCATAATTGGCTCGCCCAACGACACCTCAATTTGGCTCTGTCTCGCTTGCTTTGCTCCGCATTTTGTCACACATTTTAAGCGATTTTTTCCTCCTCTCCCAACGTTCGCAAAAATTAATTTCGTTTTTTTGTTCGGTTTTCTCCCTCGGTCTCAGTCATGCGTTAAGTTTGCGCCGAATGCGGTTGTTGTTGTTGTTGTGCTAAGTGCGTGTTTTTCTGGCCTAATGGACGAGGTCAACGTTTTGGCTTTTTTGCCCTCTCCCTCGCCGCCCTCTCCTTGCCAGGCGTTAACTAACTTTATGTGGATTTGAATGCAATTGTTTAAATATTTGAAAGCACTACAGCAACAGCAACGACAACAACGGCGGCGTTTAAAATAGCGACACGTTTTGCTGGCGCATGTTTAGTTCGTGACACGCTTCGGTTCCAGTCACACATTGTTGCCCACCTCTGGGTGTGCGTGAAATGAGTCGCTTCACTTGTGTCAATTCGTCACACTCTTAAGTTCGAATTTTCATTTCATCGCTGATATACGATCATTTTATCATTCATCTTATGCTTAATTTCATGTTAAATAAAATACACACAATTTACTAGAAAATTTTGAATTGTTTTAATTTTGTTATTTAAGGCATAAGTAATTTCTTTAGATATTTGTAATTCAATATTTGCAATTTATTAAAAAAAAAATAAATAAAAAATTGCTTGAATACATTTGACTAAATATTCAGATAATTCTTTGTTTTCTAGTTGACAGAAATTCATATTATTTTCCTCTCTTAATCATATGTCTTTTCCTATTTCTTATCATATGGTCATATCAAGAATAAATTTCGAAGTTATTCACTTTCTATTTCCTACTATTTTTGTTCTTTCTTCCGTATTTCTCTTACGATTTTTTGTTCTTTCCTTGATTGTTTTGTGGTCTCCTCTCGATGATTAATCTCGTCTCTCCCTTTGCAGATTCCCAGTCGCCGCCGTAACTAATCGTCAAATGTAAGTGGATTTAGAGATTTACACAGAATTTATTATTAGCAATTAATTGACCAAATCTGTGAAAATGAAGTGTATTCTTTCCAATTGATTGAAATACAAATAAATGAAAATGGGAAACCAGCAAAGTTTTTAAAAGCGAAATTAAAACAGTTGACAAATCGACGGCGCTTCCGTGACTTCGTGACCCACTGGCTTTAATTTTGTTTAATCGTTTTTTGTTGATTTTTTTAGCTCATATCGAAAGCGAAATGAAGGCATTTTCAATTCAGAGTCACGTGATGGCTACAAACAGAAGACATGTGATTTTCTTCAATATTTCGATGCCACTGGAAGCGAAACCCGGCCAACAACTGCATACAATCGACTGACCAGGAGCAACAACAACAACAACAATAACAACTCCGTTGATAGCAACATCCAAACAAACACAATGTGCAATTAGCATAGTTGCAATAATAACAACAACAACAACAGAAACAACAATGCCTCTACAGTCGAAACAATGAAGCTGCAAATTTATCTTCAGCCGAGTTGGGGAGCGATTTACGATGGCCGCCGGAGCGTTGGCAGCACTGGCCAACGACGCCGACGTTGTAAAGTAGAACGAGAGCGGTGCAGTGGCGTTGCCAGACCGGGCGCTGGGGCCGACCCAAGATCGCTGATGGATGGGTCGGCGGCGAGAAAGAATGGGGCGAATGAGGCGAATGATGGATGGATGGATGGACCGGGGTCCGGACGAATCGACGGCGTCCCGTCCCGTCTCGCCTGACTGACCGACTGCCTTCGTTTCGCCCGCCGACAGCTCATTAACTCATTTTTCCCATTACAGCGGTTGGTCCGACCGACCCGATCCGATCCGATCCGATCGGATTTTCTTCATTTGCATACACGATTGATCGTTGTTGTTGTTGTAGTCCAGGCCGTGAACTCGGGTGCGCATTTTTAATTGCGTTTCCCCATCTCAACCCACTGCAATCAGAAATCTCATTACAGCGGTTGAATAATTCCCCGCACAGCCGCAGTGCGTTTCCTGCTTTTCGCCTAATTTTCAAATTTTCCTCCATCCTTCGTCGGTTTCTTTGCATGCCGGAAAAGATTCCCTCGATGAATGCAATGAGGGAGAGACAGAGAGCGAGAAAGACAGAGAGAGCGGTCGAAAAGGTGACTCTTGATGATGCAATCGTCGATCCTCAATTAACTGCTCATTTTTTGTAGTTTCATTTTTGTTGCCAATCAATTTAAAGTCGTCTGAAATTTAATTTATTGTTTTTGCACTTGTTGTTACTGCTCTTGTTGTTGTTGCATTCGAGAGATCACTCGTTGCCAACTGCGGCTTTTGTCTCTTCCCTCTCTGTCCCTCTTTGGAGTCTCAGGCTTGCGTCATTTTTAAAAATTTAATTTCATCTAAGCTGCTGTCGTTGCTGTAGCAGTTGTTTATGTGTCGTGGTTGTGGTCTCTATTATTGTTGTTGTTATTGGTGTTGTTGTTGTTGCATTTTGCTGTTTATATTTGTATCTTTAGTATTATTGTTTTTGCCGCTGTTGTCTATCATTGACTAATTTTCATTAAAGCGTTCGACGACTGTTGGCGTAGTTATTGGCAGTGGCGTTGTTGTTGTTTTTACTATTTTTATTGTTGTACCTGTTGTTGTTGTTGCTGGCTCATTGCATGCCATTTGCATTCGGCGCACGGTCTCGCCGGCGAAACGAGCGCCAGTTGATTTTCATTCTCGCTCCGAGTGGGTTGTGAATGAGTCGAATTCGATTGCAGTTCGATTCTCGGTGCTCGTCCAGTGAAATCGCGTTTCGTGCCGCGAGAATCGGCGCCACCCACCGATCCAAGGGCGACCCTCGAGCGACTCGGGGTTCGTCGTGCGAAAGAGAGAACAAATTGGGAAATTTGGTAATTTTTCATGGAATTGTACAAACATTTTAAAATCTCATTTTTAAAATAATTATTATATTTATTCAATTGTTCACTATTTCATTATTTCTAGATTTTTTTTTTATAAATTTTTGGGTTTTTTAGAAGCGTCACCTAAAATGTATTTTTCAATTTCATTTTTTCCATCAATTTTGACAATGTTTAATGGTATTTAGAATTTGTTTAAATGATTGAAAATGAATATTTTGATTCTTTCCATCAGCATGATAAATGACAAGAAATCAGAGCAAAAGTGATATTTTACAAATGATGTTTGAAATTCTTCAGTTTCTGAGGTTCTCAAAACCTCGCCTCACCTAAAACTTCTCGCACTCCTCATGTTTTCCCACCATGGGGCCTCTGTCCATGTTGTGTTCTTCTCTTCCCCTTTTCGGCCCTTCCTCGATGATCCCTCGACCACTCCAATCGATGATAAATGGATCGGGCCATCGAGGCGAAGGTGGCGGTGATGACGATGGTGATGGTGTTGGTGATGGAGTTGGTGATGATGTCGCTGCTGCTGGTCCCGCAACAATGTATTCAAATTGACCCAGTTTTCCCGCTGTGAAGACCGAGAAGTTCTCGATCGCGCGACACCTACCGTTACAATCAACACCAATAGCAGCAGCAACAACAACAAAAATGAACAACCAAAATAATAACAACAAAAATAACAACAACAGCAATACGTGCAGAACAACAACAGTCAATATTTACAAGAAATTCCAAAGCAGAGCAGAGCAGAGCAGAAACAATAATAATAACAACAACAACAACAATGATGTAACAATTTTCAAAGTATCTGCCATCATTACAACAACAAGAAGAAGCCATCGTCAATAACAACAACAACGAGACGAAAAGCAACAATAAAAATAACAAATATTTATTGTGTAACTCGGCGTTGGAAAACTTCTCTCACAACCTGCAACGAGAACAACAACATCAATAACAAAACGAATAACAACAACGGAAACAAGTATCCATTACAAAAACAACAACAAGAACTACAGCCATATCTCCCGATCGGTTTTTATGGCCTTCTCGCTACTGTACAGCGATCTTCCGCTTCTTCCTCCACCTTCATTACCTTCATCATTTTATTTTTCCACCTTCATCATCGTCTTCTTTCGCCTACATTTTCTTCTTCTTCTCGATGCTCACCGAGAACTTCTCCATCGGAACGATCATCGCCTGCTTTTTCTCTCTTCCCACAGCATCTCTGGGATCTTCGTCATGGTGATCGCGTTGGGTTTTCTGCGAGATCACCACGAGTTCCCTCCTTCAACGTGGTCTTCTTCTCCTCCTTCTTCTCTTTCGCCTTCAAGCTTCGCCTGCTTCTCCTGATCTTCTTCTAACAAGATCTTCTCCTGCGGTGATCTTCTCTTCACATGATCTTTTCCTAGGATGATCTTCTCCCTACACTCTAGATTATCATGTTATCTTTTCCCTTTCCGTCGTCGAGACCTACAGGCTGTTTCTTCACATTTTTGCTTAGATCTTCTTTGGTCTGGACTTCATCTCACAGCTCTAGTTTTTACTGATCATGTGAAAATAATAAAATGTTTTCGAAAACGCGATCATGATTATCTCCTCTTCTATTCTATTTCAAATCAATCTCCCATAATTTCGTAAGACCTTTTGAGGATGCTTCACGCAATCGTGGCGATCTTCCAACGATCTTCAAAACCATCTTCTACCAGATTCTAAGTTTCTCCGTCTCCAATCTTGTGATCTTCCGCACCATCGACGCTTCGTCTCCATCAGCGCGATCTTCTCTCATGACCTTTTGCTGCTCTTTCTCTCACCATCTTCCCATCGGCCTTTTCTCCCTCTCGCTGATCGAACTACGAATCGGAGAAATTCGATCTGAGGGCGATCACGATCGTCGAGATGACCGCGGTGTTGTCTTTGTTCAGGCTGTTAATGTGATGATCATGAGGTCGACGCCGATGTCGATGATCGCCTTGGAAGATGTTTTCTCACACCTTGCGGCCGCTCCAACTCCAAGGCGTGGGAGATTGAGGCGGATGGGCGGAGACATGAGGGTCGAGGGGGCGGGGTGAGGGCGTGATCGGTGTTTTCGTTGTTTTCGTTGGCCCAACGCCGAATGTGCTGAGTCAAGGGTTCTCTGCGATGGATGAGGCGGCTAATTTGAATGTCTCTGGCGGGAAGATTGGAAGATCGAGACGCACGGGAAGCTGAAGGTCGAGGGAGACTGGAGTGGAGTGGGAATGGGGGAATGAGGAAATGTTGGAATGACAATATTGACAGAAGCGTCGTCATTGGAAAGAAATGAGAAATTAAATGAATAAATTGAGTTTGGGGCATGGAATCGAAGCGATTGGAGCGACCGGACTTAAGGTGGAAGCGGCAGGAATGAAAGGAAATCGATGAACGAACAAAGGAAGTCAACAAAATATCTGAGACAACCGGGGATCTGAAAGAAATCAAAGAACAAACAGAAACAGACAAACAGACAAGACAGTCGGAAATCGGGAAAGAGACAGAAAGACAAAAGCAAAGAATCGATGGATCACGCAGGAAGTCGCCGGCTCTCGACATCTGGATCGATCGCGATTGTTCTCGCTGGCCAAATGGGGCCAAAGACGGAAATGATCAGGAAACGGAACTTCACGGACGATTTGGACGATCGCGATCCACTGATCATTCATTCAATCTGATGACCTGGAAAATGTGTTCGCATTGTCTGAAAATCATTTTGTCATGATGGGTTTAAAAATGCAATGCCAACGACAAGGAAATGGGGACTTGAAGAAAGAAACATTCAATTGCTGTTTCTATTAAAATATTTCTATTCAAAACGATTTTTTCTGGGAAATAATTTTTCTGAACTTTTTTTCCTGTCCTGGTCTCTTGTAGGAAATTCAAATTTTCACTCAGCACGACTTTGACCGCAGACGCAGACCCGGATCCGCCGCCACGTCGATCAATGTTGGGAAAATCTGGCTGCGTCTGGACCGCGATCTCGACCCCGTCGCCGTCACCGTCCCCGGCCACGAACCCCGTCCCCGAGCCGCAGAGTCGAGGATTTCTTTCGAAGAAATGCAAAACGATGTCTTCAAGTTCGGGCTGCTGGGCATTTGTTCTTGTTGTTCGTACTTGTTGTATTCGTTTTTGTTTTTCTTGCTCTTGTAGTTGTTGTATTAGCAACAGTTTTTTCTTTCGTTCTTTTTCTATATAGTTGTGGTTTTAATAGTTCGCGGCCATTGGAAGCCGTAAAATTGTCCCATTTTTCATCGAAGAACCTTCGTGGTTTTCTCGATGGATATATCTCGTTGTTGTTGTTGTTGTCGTTCTAGTTGTTGTTGTTGTTGTTGTTGTTGTTGTTGCATTCTTTGCCCGCATTTGGAGACACCAATAGCAACAATAACAATAATGACAACAACAACTGCCATCTTCGTTGCATGCAAATTAGGTACGAGGAAGAGTCGTGTTGTTTTTGTAGTCGTTATTGTTGTAATGGGCATTGTTGTTGCTGGTTTTATGAGGTCGTGAACACGATTGTTGTTGGCAATTAGTTGCAGCCATTGTTGTTGTTCTCATCGATCATGGTTGAAGTAGAAAATAAAGCAAATTTATTTTGTTCCATTTTTGAAATTTTTGAAAAAAATAAATAAAAATTTAAAAAGTGGAACAAATGGTGTGCAAAATGACGATGTTGATTTCCTCAAAATGTTCTCCAATAATTAGTTAATTACCAATAATTAGTTGTTGGTTTAGCAAACGATGCACGAAAACAAACAGAGGGAGGGAGAGATAAAGAGACCACAGAGGCAAGAGTGAGAGAGGAATACGGAGATCGGCAGTGGGTCAAACAGATTCTGGGACAGGCCGATGACAGACTGACGGACGGACTGTGAGTGGGTCAGGCAGATGGAGAAACCAACAGATGGTTATCGACTTGGAAGTCCAATCGATATCGACAGAAATGTGTCAGCGGGCAGGCTTCAACGCAACAACAAAAACAAGAGTGGCAACAACAACAACACAGTGATCCATGCAAAAATCGAACAACAAAAACCCACCATTCACGACAACAATGGCTATAAAAACGAATCAAATGAATTTCTAATCAGTCGGGTGAAAATTTTCAACAAATTCAAATTTCGACTGTTAAAAGTTGTCGTAAAAAAACCAAGAGACACGGACGAACAGCAAAATCGATAAAAACTCGAAACTGGTTTTTATCGCGAATTAAGAAACAATTTCAATGCGAAATGAGCCATAACAACAACAACAACGTGAGAAGTCTCAGAGCCTCATCTCGAAACTCGGATCACGTCAAAAAGCGAAACAACTCGAATCGTGTCGTGGTGAGTCGCGAACCCGATTAAGGCCGACCGGCTCCTTTCGCCCCGCCTCCTCCTCCCCCGTCGGCTCCACCGACCTCCGCCAGCGGCCACTTTGGGCTTCCTTCCTTCCTCATTGGAACCTTGATGCCTGTCTCATGACCTCAGATTGAAAGGATTTTTGCTCTGGTCCTCTGGTCGTCTCCCTAAAAACTCCCTCCTTCGAGCCAAAAATCTCTCCAGCCCTCGTCATCTGGCGACTGACGCAAATCCGGCCCGTGGAACTCCGAAAATTGACAAGCGAAATTTTCGTTAATTCACAAAGCGTCTCCGATTTCGAGGCAGCCCCTCGAGTCGCTTGGACAAAACTCGCAAATGAGGCGGTGGCATTTTGAAAGGGGTTCACCGGAGTCCGGTCGACGCCGAGCCGGCCACATGGGCGTAACGAGTTTGGCAGAAGCCGGATTTGAATTTGTTTTACGGTTTGTTTTTCTTGATTTTTTACGATGTTGTTGTATTGTAGTGTTGCTTTTTGGGTCTGTTGATTTTGATGTTGTTGTCAATTGCGATGTGGTTGTTGTCGTCGTTTTCGATAGAGATCGCCTGAAGATTTCATTTTCGCCACTTTTGGCCTTTTGCTTTTTTCTCGGACATGACTGGAAACGAAAAATGGCAACATGTGAAGGCTTCTGAGGCTCCGCAAGAGGCGGTTTTTCGAACTTGTCGAAGTCTTGTCGACTTCGTGCGGGGTTTAAGCAGCTTAAAATCCATTGAAAGGTGTTTCTGTACTGTTTATGAGCGAAAAAAATCAACCAAATGTCTTTCCAAAGCTTGTCGGCGGTTCTCCCAAGTCCCAAGTTCCTTAAGGTGCTTCTTATAAGTCACTTGAAAGATTCCAGAATACCTACGTATTCAAGATCGATCTGGAGTGCTTTTGAAGCCCACTGGATGGCCTCAGGGTTTCTCGCAGAACCCTTGTAACAGAGCCAGAGACGCTTTCGCTCAAGTGACCCCTAAAACTCGAGCCCCGCGATCGCGATCTCGACCACGTCGTCGCCTTCGCCTCCCTCGGGGCCTGCATCCAATTGAACTCTGGCCTCGACTCGACTCGGCTCGAAACGCAACACCGAGCGCGTCGAGGATCTCGATGGCGACGACGACGCCAACATTGGAGCCTGCGGGGCCCCGGCGATGGTAACAAGGGCCGATGACAACAACAATAACTACAAACAGCAACAACAACGCCAATATCAAGAGACACTTCGAAGCAATTGACCCAAATGTGCTCCGAGGAAGAGAGACGGAGAGCGCGTGCTCGATGTAAATTGTACAGCGGTTGATTTTGTTGCTGGCGAGATTTTGTTGTTGTTTCTTTGCCTTTTCTTGCTGTTCAATGCGTTCCCGTATCGACAACGAGGACGGCCATCGGCATAAATTTAAAATCCCTCGTTGACAGACAACAACGAGCAACGACAGTGGCCCCTTACAACAACAACAACACCAACAACAGCCGTAGTCTCCAAGATGGCCGCCGACGTCGATCGCCAAACGCCAACGGCCTGCCGCCAGCCGACAGACGCCAAACCTCGAGTCACGTCTTATTTCGCGGAGACCAAAAACAACAACATTGACTACAGCAACCACGTCGCTAACGGTTCCACGGCGCATTGTCAAAAGGAAACAGAAAAAAGGCCCCGAAATTTGTGGTTGTTGTTGTTGCTTGTGCCGGCCGCCCTCGCAGCCGCGGTTGGCAACCCTGCGGGCGACTCACGTTCGTGCGATGATTCGTTTTCATGGTTTGGCGATAAGTCGTAAAGGGGTTGTCGGGCGGGGAGGGGGATGAAAGGGGGATCATGCGACGATGGCCAATTTGCATGTCCCTTGGATGTTGTTGTTGTTGTTGCGATTGTCTCTGTGAACCATCGGCTGTGGGTGCCCCTTTTTTTGGGTTCAATTTTTCAAGTCTCTGTCGTTTTTGTTGCTGTTTTTCTTGCTCCTGTTTTGTTGTTTCGTTTCCCTGTTGTTGTTGGCTCCGCAGATCCGTCCGCGAGCTTCGAAGTTCGAACGACAGGCTCGGCGAGCTTACGGACAGCTGGGCGGCTACCAGATAATCGCGTCTCAGAATCGGCGCCAACTTCAGCGCCAACGACAGGCGACCAGCGACAGGGCCGGCCATAGTCGAGGTGTCAGGGTTGCCAGAGGGCTGTTGCATAAACCACTGGATTTCTTGAGTAGATTATTTGGGTTTAATTTTTTTTTGGTTTTGTGACAACTTATTTTTAAGTGGGTTTTATTTTCTTTTGTATTTTTATATTCAATCTTTTTAAATCAAAAATGTATTAAATATGTAATTTTTCTTTCTCTTTTCAGTCAACATGAAGTCATTTCCACAACTGGTCTACACAGCGCTGCAACTAATCGTGAGTACTGAAATCTACTAAATAATATATTTAGGAGATTTATTTTAAATATATTTTAAATTTAATTTTTTTTACCTGTTTTATAAATAGTCTTTCATGACTTTTCCTTCATTTAATATTTCAATCGTTGTGTATTGTTATTCAATTTTCCTTTCATTAATTTAAATTCATTTAATTTTGTCTATTGTATTTCTTGTCATTTAGTTTATTTCTTTCAATAGATTTCTTTAAATTTCTTCTACTTTTTCGATTATATTTCTCGACTTCTCTTCACCTGACCTTCGCCCAGTCCTGGCACCACGTCTTCGCCTCCTCATCCTCCCACCATTCTCCTTCTCCTTCTTCTTTTGGAGAATTTTCCTTGCGATTTCTCCTCCGCGGCGTGATCAGGGAAATTGAAACCGATTCGCGAAATTCGCGGTCAGTCGTCGTTGGGAAAATGAGAAAATCCTATATATGTCAATGATTCTAACCTACAAAAGCAATTTCCAACAACAACAACGACAATTGGCAATTTGCCGCACACATAAATGTGCAACAACAACTACAACAACGCTAACTCGGCAACCATAACAAAAACGACGACAGCAACAACAAGAACACCACTGACTTCACTGAATTTTCATGATTTTTGCATCAGAAGAAAAAAGTGGCACAGCGGAAAATGCAGCCGCAGCAGCAGCAACAACAACAACAACAACAACGACGACATTACCCACAACAACCATAATGCTAATATGACAGCAACAACAATGCAATCTTCAGGAGCTCATCAGCAACGTGCGGTCAACATGTGTCAGCAACATCTCCATCGCAGGCGACGTTCAAAAATCCGTCCGTCGTGGAAATCTCTCTGTCCGTCCGCTTGTTTGATTGCCTTGTCATTACTGATGTTGTTGTTATTGCCAGTAATGTTGTCGGTTTTATGTTTCCATTCGTTGTTGTTGTTGTTATGGATGATTGTTGTTCTTGTTTGGCTTGCGGCGATCATTAAGAACGTGATATTAATTCCATCGAGGCGATTTGGGGGAAAGTTTTTGCGGAAAAGTCGTCGTGAGAATTCAATTTCATGAAAAGCCCCCCCTTCCCTCCTGTCTCTGTCTCTCGCTCTCTCTCATTATCTGTCTACCTTATGTGTTTGTTGCTGCTTCCTTTCAATAATTTCTTGTCCTCCTGACTCCAATTGGTTTCCTTCCTTCGGCGCGAATCCGTGCCACGGGCTGTCGGCTTTGCATTCTGAACAGACGGACGGACAGACGAAAATACCAAGTCGGACGGACAGCGAGCCAAGTCACAGACAGACGTGGAAAGACATGGAGATTTCTCAAGAATTCTTCTGGACGCCAGCGAGGCGCCACCTGTGCCAGCGACAGGCATGTGCTGGATATGGAGACGTCGTGTGAAGAGATATCTTCATGCATCGGAAGAAGGGAGGAGCAGAAGAGGGAGATGGAGAGAGTGAATGTGGATTTTCCATTGTGATGAGGAGAGATCGCTTCTTGGAGAAGGGGAAGGAAAGATCAGGAGGGATCAGGAAAGATCAAGAAACATCAGGAGAGATCAGGACAGAGAGGTCAAGAGTCGGCGACAAGACAAATCGCGAGTCGGGGACGAAGAACGACATAAAACGAGAACGACAGGGAGAGGCAGAGAAGGAGACCGAGAGAGTGGCTCTGGGCGACGCACATCGAGACGTCCAGATCGTGTCCAGCCCGCATGGGGCGATGAAAGTTTTGGCCGGTTCTCGAGTCGAGTCGAGTCGAAATTCTCGGGGGAAAAAATTGCGAAAGTCTTCGCGACAAGTGCTTCTGGGTGTGGAAGATGGAAGATCGATGATCTTCGCGGAGGAAACTCATCATTGTGTCCATCATGTCCATCATGATGACGTTTAAATCATGGGCTAATTATCGCATCAGAGCTTCGGATATAATTACGCTGACAGTTTAATTGAACTGGCCAACGTTAATTGGCCTTAAATGATTCCATGCTTGGGAATCAAATCGAGTGAAGCTAGTGAGAAGGGAGCGGAAAATTGTTCTCAATCGACACATCGCTCTCTGTCTGTCGATCTGTCCGTCCGGGCAATTATTCCATCCGTCGGCTGGATGGACCGTTCCAAGTCCCGGTCTGACGGTTAACCCGGGGATTCCGAGCGATTGGAGAATTTCCGGGGACGTTGGACGAAAATGGGGCTCGTCCGTGCGTTTGTCGTGGACAAAAATTCCCAGAAGTAGACAGAAACGCGTCCTGATTGCAAAGATTGATCTGATGTTATCATGACAAACCTTCTTTCTTACGACCATCGTCTGCCTCTCGGTGGAAGTGGATGAAAACCCTTGTTCCTTACAATAATATAATTAAGCCACGATCGAATTTTCGACTTTAAATGGATGCTATTAGGAAGTCAAGCCTACAGAAGCTCATGCGAGAAGACGGAGGGACCGAAAGAACTGACTTGTACTAATAACGAGTAGTTTTAGGTAGAAAGAAAACATCACAAAGAGCATCATCCTCAGTAACTTAAAGGAGATGATTTTCTGGAACTTCTTCGGTAGATTTATCAAGCTTACCATCCATCTCGTTATTGAGAAATTTATCAAGATAATCATCGAAGACGTCATCATGGCTCAGACATTAGACTCTAATGCTATCATCAACAATGAGTTCATCACCAATGAGAATTCCACGGCGATATCGTATCGAAAATAATCTTTCGATTATTTAGATTCCCGACTTATGCTCTCTGCCTTTCTCTCTCTCCTTGGCTTCTCCCTCATTACCATATGAGCTGATTCTTTCTAACAGTTTGTGGATTCCTCAGTCGTTCCCTTGAGCCCTTGGGTAGCTTTTGTGATGGAAGAAGTAGATGAAGAAGGAGAAGAAATTCTATCAAAAACTTTCTAACAACATTTCATCACTGCCATCACAATCATCGTCTCCACCAGCATCATCTCCTCCAGCATCATCAAGTCGAAGAACTAAGCTAATGAAATGCATTGAGAAGTGAATTAATTATGATAAGTTTAAGAGCTTTTCTACGATTTCTATTTTTCTCATATGAGCGATTTTTATTTACTAATGATACATTTTTATTGGGATATATCTTTTCTAGAATGATAAATCTTTTATCCATTGGTACTATTTGATTTTTTATTATTTACTATAACAATTATTTATTGTTGTCATTGCTTAATTTCAGACGATTGCCACACTAACAACACACGGTGCACAGATTCCAACAGCATCGAGTAAGTATTAAAAATAATAAATATATAAAAATATTGAAAATAATTGTTTTATTCCGAGTTCCTGTCTACAAATATTTAATCAATTTTAAATGGGAAGACCTTTTAATTTGATTTTGGAAGTAAATTAAACAACACCAAAGTCAATTAAAGGAACATTAATTTAATTGACAATGGAAACTATCTTGGGAACCGAATCGATCGAATATCGAAGGCATATCGATCTGTTTTATTTATATTTATGTTCGACTTTCGAAAGAACACGGCATGAATTTAGCAGTTTTTGCTGTTTCAGTGCTCCATTTTTGTTGTTGTTTCAACAGCTGTTTTTATCTTGTCTCTGTTGCCACGATGTTGTTCCTATTCATGTTGTTGTCACAGCAATTGTTATTGTTTCAGCGGTTGTTGTCATTGTCATTGTTGCTGTTTTCGTTATGGGTGTTGTTGTCATTACAATTGCTGCTCTCGCTGCTGTTGCTGCCAACTATTAGATAATAAGCAGCTGATAGCGGCAGACAATGGGACGACGGACCTGAGGCCGCATGAGAGGGAGAGAGAGGGAGAGGTTTGCGGGGGCCGTGGGTGCCCTGGTCAGGCGACCAACGAAAGTGAGAGGCTGAGGAGCAAAAAAGCCACCAAATACCAAAAACAAAAAGGGAAAAAGCTGTAAAAACGACTTCAAAAGTTCACAAATATCATGGAGCAAAGAGGAAGATGGAGGAAAATGACGAAGAAGAGAGAGAGAGAGAGAGAGCGGGAAGGGGAGACAGAGCGAGCGGGGGAGAAGAGAAGGCGAAACCCAAAGAAAACTGTGACCAATTGATGTTTGGCAACAACCGTCGTCTGCCGCTTTCTCATGAATATCTTGGCCAACAGCGATTGCCATTGTTGTTGCCACAGCATGTTGCAAGGGGTCCTCCTTTGTTGCTGTGTTTTTGTTGTATTTTTTTTTATTTGCCAAATTGTCAACAAGCCGTCGAGGTGTTTATGAAACTTTCTTTGCCCGAAACAAACAAGACCGAAACAACAAACAGCCCTCGAAATCGGGCCAACCGGGGTGCGAACAATGGAAACTGGGCCATGTTGTGATCGATATTCAGTTGGCGTAACAGAGACGACAATAGCGCGGTGATAAACAGATTTTCGGGGTTTCGCCAGTTTCGCAAGGATCAAACAATCAAGTGATTGATGGAAAAGTTGCAGGCGAATGCTTTCGACGAAGGCTCTAAAATTGAAGGAAACGTGAAATTAAAAAATCCCAGCCTAAATGGCCAAAAGACAAGAGCCCTGAAAGATACATAAAAACGCTCGTTCCTCCTAAATCACTTAATCAAGAACCCCGGACACCGGAAAACCTCCGATTGGCTGCCGTCGTGAGCCTCCGTCGAGTCTGCGTCGAGCCTTCGTCGAGCCTCCTGGCAAGTTTTCCCCTGAGTTCCCCTCCGTCCGTGCAATAACGCGATTTATGGTTGGAAAAAATTGAATCCTCGTCCTCGTCTCGGGGTTTTACAACCTCCGGCTGCCACCGATAAAACGCAAGCGGAGGAAATTTTCCCGCTGAGCCTCGGAATCGAACTCAGGACGGAGGGATTTTTCGCAATCACTGGCGAGCCCAAGCCGAGGAAGAAGGAGGAGGAGGAGGAGAAGGAGTTGTAAAATCCGCTTCTAGCGTCTGTTAACCGGGCTCAAACGATGGCAGATGCAGGAGATGGAGGTTGTCGTTGTTGTTGTTGCTGTTGCATAAGGGTTCAATGCACTTGAACTGATAGAGGGAAGGTGGATGTTGTTGTTGTGGTTCTCGGTGGAGTTTTGATGAAGAAGATGATCTTGTGGTTGTTGTTGGTAGAGATCCTCCGTACGGCTCCACATCCGGGATTTCCCCCCTCCCCCATCTCAAGGGTTCCAAACCAAGTCCCAGACTTCTAAGCCAAGTTTTAGGCTTCCGCCAGACGCGGTTCCCAATATGAAGACTGCTAATTGAATTTTTCCCGAAGTCTCCGCGGTTGGTTCCCAATGCCGCGAGACCTCCACCGCGCTTCCTGTCCGGACCCTTGGCCGTGGTTAAAAAGCCATTCGAATTCAATTTCGTAGCGTGGCGCTGGGGGCTTGGAAAATGAAAATATAATTAGCTACTGGTCTTGGGCCAATGTGGCGGGGGTCGGGCCGGCGATCCGCGATCTCGTGGGCAACGCAACAACAACGAGAAGAACAAGAATGGTAATCGTAAAGTAAAATTCTAGCCAAGCACACGATCCGTTGATTAATGAAGATTCTTGAAGCGGCCCGCGATTGCGGCATCGCAGGTTCGTCGTCTCGTGGCCGGGGACGGAGAATCCAGGAAGTTATTAACTTGATTAGTATGGCTACAACAACAACAGCAACAACAACATCCACACTCAGCCTTTCCTTACGCAATTACGAGGCATGCCGTAAACAATAACAACAACAACAACGCGCACTCTGGCAACAAAAACAATAAAAGCCAAATGACTAAAGAACCTCCAGCCATCGCGCGAAGACCTGTTGGTGAGGACGAAGAAGAAGAAGAAGAAGAAGAAGAAGAAGAGGAAGCATCGGCTTTAGAGTGCCCGGAGCAGGAAATGCCAAACGAAGTAACAGCAAATTGGGATTGGCACAACACCAACAACAATAATAGCACCAACAACAACATCAGGAAAATCCCAAGGAAAAGGCAGCGGACAGGAACGTAGTGAGAAAAAATAAATGAATAAAACAAAATGCGATTAACGAAAGCCTTTCCGGGTTCTGCTGCCGTCGTCGTCGCCACTCATAGGGTGCTCCTGGGCAGCCGAATCTCGAGGCACGCAAAAAATGCCTGGGTTGTCGGGGATTGGGCGAGGAAGATCGAGAGATCAGTCCATGAACCTTGTTGGCGGCTGCTCGATCGTGCTTGGGCCACGCTCCTCGCGATCTTCTCCTCCCCCCAGCTCTGGCTCCACGTCTCCCTAGGGTGCGCCAAAGCCACAGCATCGTTGCCTTCCTCGCCTCGACCCCGCTTCTTCGACTTCCTTGTCCTCACGTTTTCTTCCTCTCCTCGATCTTCTCCTCGAGCCTCTCTTCGATCCTCTCCTCGATCCTCTCCTCGATGCTCTCCTCGATCCTCTCCTCGATCCTCTCCTCGATGCTCTCCTCGATCCTCTCCTCGATGCTCTCCTCGATCCTCTCCTCGATCCTCTCCTCGATCCCCTCCTCCATCCTGTCCATCGCCTCCTCTTCGCTTCTTTCACCTTCAACACCATCTGCTTGCTCCATCTCCCTCCTGCTGCTCCCTGGACACCGCGGCCAAACACGTTTTCTGCAGAGCCTTCTGCAGTTCATCTGGGTGTCTCCGCGCCTCACCCTTTCCCTCATCACTCCTGGCCCTCGTGTCGTGTCTTTCGGCTCCTCTTTAGGTGTCTTTCGCCTCGTCTTCTCCTGCTTCTACTCCAGGTTTTCCCTCCAACCCTTTCCTTCTTGACTCGGAATCTCTTCCGCCTTCTGGTGCATGTCATCCAGTGGTGTCTCCTCCTCTTCTTCCTTCTCCTTAGCCACCTGCCTCCCTCCCATGGGTCCCCGTCTCCAAAGGTTCTCGGTTCAAGGAACTCTGGAGTCGTTGCTGCTGCAGCTGGAGCTTGATTTGGAGCCCACCGAAGCCCGAGCAGGCGCTGCTGTGGCGGAATCTCTTGGCTCGGGCTTTGAATAAATTTACATCGGCTTCGCATTTGTCGAAGAAGCAAGAGCAAAATCAAGATCGGGCAGGAGATCGGGGAGGGAATCGATGGGAAGAGGAATCTCCAGCTGACTCCGTACCTCTGGTTGTCGTCGATGGTCGGCGATCGTCACCGGTCGGACTGAACTGCATCGGACTCCGTGCATCGTGTGCGTTTGTCGTTCGCGATGCAGTCGTCGAAAAAGCATCGGCAGCAGCAGCAACAACAATAACACAACAACATCGTTGTACGTTGTTGCTGCCGTTAACGAGGCTACCATCAGGCCTTATCGGGCCGAACCTCCGTCACCTCGCCCAACCCAGCCTCACCTTGCCTTTGAGAAATTCCTCTGGCTCGACAATATTTTTCAATGCCATGATCGTCGTGATTCCCGGCTGTTCTTCCTCCTCTTGTTGCTTGTTGTTGTTGCTGTTGATTGCATGAGATTTTTCAATGTTGAATTCGTTCGTCTCGTTGCCTCCGTCGGCCGCTAAATTGGCCCGGCCTCACCGCGTCCCTCCTCTGCCCGCTCCCACCTGGTGGAGCCTCTTTAAAGGTTGACAAAGATTCTTCGGCTGCCGCATGTCGATGGGCTTCCGAACCGCGGCCGCTGCTGCTGCTCTTTATGCGATGGTTGTTGTTTTTTATGTTCGTCATTGTTGTTGTGTGTTGTCTTTTGTTGTTGTCGTTGGGTTCGTCGCGGTCGCCGCTGGCCCCGGCGGCCGTCTGCAGTGACTCCAAGATATTATTCAATATTTTCGATATCCCTTTGTTGTCGTGATCGCAGCGGACGATCGACGATCGAGAGGAAGGGCAGAGGGCGAGGGAGTGGATGAGGGAGAGGGAGAGGGTGGTGGGGGTGGTTCGTGAAGTTACCATAATTTATGCTAACGGTTCTCGGCCATTATGGCATAATTTTCTTGCAGGAACATTTATTTTCCCATCGTGCTTGCGTTGATGGTCGACGTCGTCGTGGACGTCGTCGTTGGCTTCGGTTCTCCATTGGGCTGCCTTCGTCCATCCATCCGCCATCCGTCCGTCCGTCTGCCTGTCTGCCTTGTCTCTTTCTCTTCTGATCCACTCATCCGTCTGTCTGTCGTTCCATGTTGGGAGTAGCGGGAGTCTCGGTCTTGCTCTGAGCCAAGGTTCGCTTCCTGGTTCGCTGCCACCGTCTTCAACACACACATACACAAGCATGCATGCTACCCATACAGACACCCATCCAGTGGGCATAATAAATGAGTTTACACGACTTAACGGTGCTTAACGGGCTCCCTGTAGGCCGATGGCTGGTGGCGTGCTCCGTCCACTGTTGGCCATTGTTCTAAGGGCGAACAGAGCGAGTTGCGGAGGACCCTTAGGCGGAAGGGAGACGGAAATAGCGGAAGAAAAGTGGTCGACATGAAGGGTTCTCAACGTGCTTGAGTGCAGTAGATCGAGAGAATTCAAACTAAAGCCTTCCTTCTTCCATGTAATGCTTTATTAAACTAATACAACAATTTAAGACGATCAACGATAAAGATCAGAAGATTCCTGGATTCCTGAGCATGGTCTGGCGATCGCCCCACTCTGAGTAGGGCTGAGACGAGGGCAGCGCTGGGCAAATGGTTCTTAGCAGCAGGACTGATCGGTCAGGACCAGGGAACTGGTGGCGAGGTTGTTGTGGGCCATCACGGCCTTCGCGATTTTTATGGTGTAGGCGCTCGGCATGCGCTCACGGGTCAGGATCCACACAGTGGCTGCACAGAGAGATGGGAGGAGAATAAATGAAAGCAGGCTTTTGGGCTGCTTGGCCGGGCGAACTCACTCGTGTGCACCGACGCGCTGATGGGCTGGCAGGAGTAGACGACGCTGTAGGTCTCGTAGTCGGTATCGAGCACCCAGTAGTTGGAGCTGACGTCGACGGACGTGGTCACCGGGAAGACGACCTTCAGTTTGGCGTTCTCCACGGGCACGGCGTAGCCCTCGATGCTCGAGGCCTTGCCAGTCCTACCACGTGAGGGAGAGGGAGAGAGCTCATTAAAGTCGATCATGGAAAACCCCTTGTCGAACTCACGTAGCGTCGATCATGGTGTTGCTGACGCCGACGTTGCCGTCGGACCGGAGGCTGTACTCGGCGGCCACGCACATGCCGTTCGTCTCGAAGGCGGTCGGATACTTGGCGTACTCGTACCACACGCCCAGGTACTGAAGAAGTCAACAGAACGCTTGAGTAACAGGACTTTATGGAAGAATCCTTCTTCGATGAAAGAAGGCTTCGCCAAACTCACCTTCTGCACGTTGAAGTTGGGCATGACCTGGACGTCGCAGGGACATTCGCCACTGCCGGTGACGAGCGAGTGGGCCGAGCCGAAGAGGGCCAGAGCGAGGGCGGCAACAAATACTCTACAACGGAGGGGGAACGAGGCCTTGAGTTCGAGACTTGGCTGGCCAAGAACTTGAGCTTGAACGACTTACTTGCAGGCGAACATGTTGATTTCGAGACAGAGGGCGAGATTTGGAGTAGTTTGTGTTTGTGTTTTGAATGAGACTCGCTGTGGTCGCTGGAAGACTTGCGAATGTTCTGATGACTTTTCGCCACTTTCGCCTGGTATTTAAAGGGAGGCGCGAGCATAAACAGTGGCTCCGCTGGTGTGTGAACCCGAACCAAATGGCGTATCATTGGCAACAACAACCGCAGCACCGCTATGGGGTTCTGATTCACGGCCGGTATCGGTGGACAAAGTGGTGACAACAATCGCTACACGAGACAATAAACAAACTAGAGAGCAACAACAGCGTCGACATGATGATAATTTTGTGCTCGACCCAAGGCGTGTGTGTGCAGGCCAATTAGAGGAACGATCTCTATCGCACGGCAGACAAGAGGGCGCTCTTGCGCCCGATTCGATCTCGATGCGATTGTATCTCGAAATTATGAAATTAGTGAGGAGTTTTGAGCATTCCACGGGTCTACTGACGTGATGGAGAAGGTCGTTTAAAAAATTGTCTATTATTTTTATGGAATTATATTTTTAAAATGAACATTTTGCTAGTAGATCTTCATTCTGCCGAGTATTTTTGACAAATTTGGGAGTATTAGGAACATGAAGAGGGAGGAAAGCAAGCAAACCGAGGGTGCGCGAAGGCAGTGGGAGAGAGTGAGAGCGCGGCATTGGTCAGAACGCTTTCGCCGATAAGCGGCCGTGGCCTACGTCGACTCACGTTCACGCGTGACCGCGGGGGGCTCCAAGGGCGGCTGAGGAGAGGGGGGTGGGGGGCCAACGCGCGCATGCCTCGAGAGTCCGATAAGAGATACGGAATCAAATGTGTTCGGGGTCTCGGATGTTTTGCAAACAAACACAATTAGTGCGAAAAGAAAAAAGTTCAAGTGACAAACAATAAAAGTGGCAAAAAATTGTTTTCGTAAACAAACGGCGGGAACTGGGCGGAGAACCCGAAAACAAAACCAACAACAACAACTCGAGGGTGGCAACGACCAAAACAACACACCTGCTGTTCGCGGTCTCTGGTTGGAAACCGGAGATCGCGGCCCGGACCCTGGCGACGGGTGCAATCGGTGGCGCATTTGCCATCGCCGGGAGCACCGTGGACGCGGGTGGGCCGGAGGGGCGCACGTGAGTGGCGGCGGTTGGGTCGGCAGCGACTCGACACCGACCGCGATAGAAATCTCGTGTTCGCGATAAGGAACTGATTGGAATTCGGGGAATTTGCAAGGAGTGCAAATTGAAGTTTCATTAGAAATCCCAATGGAAAAGTTTTGTTTCAAAAATTTTGTGTCAATTGTTTTTATTTAATTTTCTCCATTGATACTCTTCATGATTTCATTAATTTATGTTTTTTTTTTCTTATGGTTGATATGACTCTGATTTGATCGATTAATTTATTTCATTTCAAATGTTTATTTTTCGTTTGTTTTATAGAATTAAATTTAATTATATATATTAATTTAAATTTTTGCCTTGATTTATTTCAGTATATTCTACTCATATTATTTATGATATTAATTTAACTTCATTCGCGTTCATTTTTTTACTTCTTTTGATTGTACTTCACTTCATTCAATTTGTATTTAATTTTATTTTAGTTCAGTAATTTTATTATTTTTGTTTTTTATATAGCATATCTTTTTATATGATTAACTTTATGTTAATTATGTTTATTGTATTTTGTTTATTATTCTATTTTTTTTTTTGATTTTTCTTCTTGTTATTTTTTCGTTTTCGTTTCCAATTCGTTTGTTATCAACGTGAACTCCTGCCCTCCTTTCTGCTGGCCTCAGGCACAGGTTTGGTCCGTCGCCTCCAAGAGTTTCACGTCGATGTCGTTCGCGCGCAGCACCTCGTACGCCTTGTCCACCACCGTGTACGAGGGCGTGGCCTCGCGGGTCAGGATCCAGAGCGCCACTGAAAGACAGGGAATCCTTAGTCGTGGGAAAACCTTTCAAGATTGTGGGGAGATTCCTAGGGTAATTTAGAGGGCAATTCGGTGGAATCTGAGGAAAATCTTCAGGACACCCAACGCGGTCGTCTTCGGTGGGTCCCCTGAGGGACTCCTCGGTCTTCCCCTGATCTGCTCACCTGCGCTCATGTTGCCGGGAACGTCGTAGCAGGCGTAGACCACGGAGTACGAGCTGTAGTCGGTGGCCAGGACCCAGTAGTTGCTCGACACATCGACCGCGGGGTTCATGGGGAAGGTCACCTTCAGCTTGGCGCCATCGACCACGGTGGCGTTGCCTATGACGCTGGTGAGGATCTCGGTGCTGGGCGGGAGAGGGAATCAGGTCAAACCAAATCAAATGAAACCACGTCAAGTGAAATCACAGCAAATCAATCACCACCGCTTGGGCGGCAGAAACGAAAGGCTTTCTGGACCTTCCCCCGATCGATGTTGTTGCCTCGATATACTCACTAAATGTTGACCTCACTGTTGACCACGTCCACCACTCCGCTCTGGGCCATCGTGTACTCGGCCGTGATGCATTTGCCGCCCATCTCCTGCATGAAGGGATACTTGCGGTTCTCGTACCATTTGCCCATGTACTAAGGGGAGGAGGGTCGAAGGAGAGAGTGAAAGATAGGGATAGAGTGGGAGTTGGAAGAAATCACGGTATTTGACGCTCGCACGAACCCTGGTCACGTTGAAATCCTCCATGGTCCCGACACCGCTAGGACAGGATCCGCTTCGGGACACCTGGGCGAGCGCCAGGGTGCCGAGGAGGCCGAGGGCCAGCCCTGCACTGAGCCAAAGTCTGCGACAGAGCGGTTAATGCAAATTTTAGCTTATGGAAAACTCAATAAAAGATCTCAAAGAACTGACTTTATCATAGTGGCGATGGTGGAGGAAAATCGGAGCTGATTGGGAAAACCCGAACAAGTAACTGAAAATCATTTTTCCCGACTTCGAGTCTTTTATAGCGTTGCCATATTGTTTGCCAACCACTCGAGGCAGCGGCCCTTGAGTCCAGTTCACACATTCGGCTGAAGTGCAGCAAAGGCCGAGGTACACTGAGAGAATATGCGGAGGTGCCCAGTTGAAGAAATGAATGAAGATAAGATAAGGAGACAAAGCGATAAAAATAACGCTGACAAATGATCTGAAATAGTTCAAATACTCCATTGCATATTTCTAGGATTATCTTCGAAACCCATTTCCCAATTTTCAGGCGCTTTAGATTTGACTACAGCGATTGAATCGGGATTGAATGAAAACTACAATATTTTTTGTTTTTATTTTTTTAGGAGATGCCATCTTCGATGAGCCGGAGGCGCCCGCGTCGAAGCCCGCCGTCGAGCCGACGGTGCGAATAAAATGCCTGTCCGGCTCGATGCTGATCACCATCAAGGACGCGCCGCCAAACCACGAGACGGGCCTCTTCAGCGGCATGATCTACCCTAAGGGCCTGTCCAAGAACTCCACCTGCCTCATGGAGTACAGGTGAGTTGGTCTGTGTGCGTGCGGGACGGAATCAGAAAATACTAACTTCTTTCTCGATTCGACGATAGGGACCACGAGGGCCCGCTGCGCTACAAGTTGCCCCTGCGCAGCTGCAACACGATGCCCCAGGAGACGGTGAGTGCGAAGAGCAAACACGACTAAGACTTTCCTACTATCGGACGGAATCAGAGACGAGCTCCAAGAGAGTCGGAGTGTCGTGGAACGGGGACTCGATTGGGAGACTCAACCACTCGACGCCCTTCCTTCTGGGTCGACGTGGCCCAAACGCCTTTCGACGGCCACCGCCGATGTGAGGGGGCGTCGCGTGGGCCGGTGTCGCTCGTGGGAACCCATGATGTCACCATCGCGATCGACCGATGACGTGCCCGGCTCTGTGACGTCGACCCCAGCATTGTGGGAGAAGCGGAAAATTAATTATTCCAGTGTTCGGGGCCCGACACGCGAAGCCCGTTCTTGGGGTTGCGGTCGGAGCCTTCGCAGTTCACTGAACTGGGATTTCCATTGGCTTTGGCAAATTGTAAATTTCCTTTTCGGCCACCTCAACAATAAAAAATTGGCTAAAAATCGGTTGTGGAAAAAAACACACTTAATTGAATTTGATTGAATGAGAGATCGCGGTTGATTGACGGGAGTGAGAAGTCGGCGTCGTCTTCTTCTTCTATTGCCCCTCACCTCGCCTCGGTCGACCTCTCATGGACATGACTCGAGACTGGAGGCTGTCGAAAACGTCGATTAATCTAGCAAATGGTTTATTTAATTAATTATGCGCTCAAATTTAGACTTTTAGCAAAACTTAAATGATATTAAACTACAGCAGTAACAAAGACAGCAGCAACAACTACTATAACAACAACTGAGGCAGCAACAATCAAAATTGTTACAAGGCAACTTCAGCCATAATAATACAAAAAATTTAACTCTAGTGGAGAGACGAGCGAATTAGCAGCATCTCATGATCATCGCAACGTCGCATTTGCTGTTGTTATTGTGGTTTTAGCGTAGACATCGTTGACCATTAGTTTTAGCAACAACAACCACAACAACAACAACAACAAAAACCCAGAAGCCCTTCATGCTAAATGGAGCCATTAACGTCTTCATTCAATGCCTTCGAAATTAGTTTTTCAAAAATTTATTGACTGTGACGTCAGTTGGAGGGAATTTTCCTGAGGTCACCGGGAGAGGAAATTTCAAGGAAAATTTTTCTTCGTTCACTTCTGGTTCCAAGCAGACTTCGTGAACCGGCCGGACCCGACTCGATGTGCGACAAGTTTTTCATTCTCCTCTCGATCCTGTCTGCAATTGATCGACTTCGATGTTGAAATCTCAATTAGCACCCAGTGGATGTTGTTGTTGTTGTTGTTTTTGCTGCCATTCTTTAGTTGTTGTCAATGGTCAGTTGTTGGCATTAGTTCGTTGTTGTCTTTATTAATAATTGTTGTTGTGTCCTCTGCTGGATTTCTTGCCATTGCCGTTCGTTGTTGGTTGTTTTTGCCGTCGATGGTTGCAGTTTCAGTGTTTCTTCGATCGATATACTCGATGCTGTTGTTGTTGCTGCCAATACGTGATGAACGTGTTGTGATCGACAACACCTTGTTGTTGTTTCTCGGCGGAATAATTCGAATTGGTGACCCAATTTCTGGGAAGAGGAAGCGATTTGAACGATTTGTTGTTCGATTTTGAGCAATATTTATTTTCTTTATATTGCTGTTGTGGTTTTTGTTATTTCTCTGAGTTGGTCTGGAAAATATTTGCTCCACAATCGTTTACTTAAATATTTATTTTTCCCCTCAATGCCACAAGAGCAGGTGCAAACGAAAGACTTGGGCAGCGAACGTGAATTTTCTATTTTTAACTCAAGCCGGGGATTTTTATTATCTTAAATTAAAACGTATTTCCATTGATCCATTTCGTGCGCTTTTTTTTGCTTATAAAAAGAACAACGTAAATAATGAAAACTTTCAAAACTTTTTTTTTCTTCCAACACGATTTTTAATGCCATCCGTCTTAATCAGAAATGATTCATCTGCCTGATTTTCGACTCCCAAATCGCGATCTCAGATCTGTGGCAAATGGAATTTTCATCAAATCCCAGATGTTTGTAGCACGACGTGCTTTGTTGTTGTTGTTGTTGTTGTAAATTTTTGTGGTATTCTCTGTTGTTGTTGTTCGAATTGTTGTGGTTGTTATAATTCTCATGGCGGCGGTAACGAAAAAGCTTCGCAACGTCGCAATCATCCTCGAAAGATGATGTTAAACGATCGAAGTCTCTTGGAGGTAACAACAATAACAACAACACAACATCGATTATGGCACGTTGGTTACAACAATAACACAGCACGACAGGTGCTGCAGCACTGCATGTGGCTCCATCACAGCCAGCAACAAATGGCCAAAAACGAAACAACAACAACAACAAATATGCGGCCAAATTAGCAGACTTTTGAAGAGCTAATTTAATTATTGTTTCGCTTAGATTGAATTAATGATCGCTCCGGCGTTCGATTAAAGTTCATCTCCTCGCCAGTCACCAGTCGCCAGTCGACAGTCGAGAGCCGAGAGAAGGGCGACGTCGATGACTAGTCGAAATAAGTTCGACTAAAAATAACACGAAGTAAATGCCACTAAAAAGAGTATGAAAAAAAAAAATACAACAAAAGACGAAATGAAGTAATTTTGAAAATTTTGATAAAATTGATAAATAAAAATTGCTCCAAAATATGGAACGGAATAAATTCAGCTTAAAAATAACATGAATAAGTAAATAATTTCCCATAAAAACAAACATAAATAAATTACACTCACATGGAGAATAAAAAATCTCAAAAATAAAGAAAATAAAATTTAACAAACAATGCAAATAATGAAATAAAAATTGGGAAGAAAAAACAAAGACGACCAAAAACGATAAAAGAAATAAAATTCTGAAAAAACTTCACTGACAAAAAAACAAAAAGATAAAAAACAAAATCCAAAAAATTATTCTACCCAAAAAATTCCTCCACAAATAACAAACTCCGAATTCTTGAGTGAGCGACAGACGAATTTGAATTTGGTTAAAAAATCAGACCCGAGTCGATGAGGTCAGAGTCAACACAGAGTCTCTCGCAGGTCCTTCAGAACGTGTTAAACGCACAGACAAACGCCGAAGTCCGCCCCGAATGTTTGCACAAAATGAGACGAGCGCTTGTTTATTCACTCGCCTTTGAGGCCAAAGCAAATACCTTTCGAGAACCAACAACAGCAACAAACGCGCACACATGCAGCTCATGCATAAAACGAGTTAACAGAAATTCAATAAGTGGAGCCCAGGGCAAACATGAAGAAGGGGAAGGGGAAGAAGAAGAAGAGGAACCCTGGGAACGCCGCGAAGCCAGGCTTGCGACCAGAATTCGTGTTGAAGGCACATCAAAAGAACATGTAAATAGAAAGAAAGTAGTGAAAGAAAAATTTTGTAGAGAGCCAAAAGTGTGTAGAAAAAAATAGTGTAGAAAAAATAAATATAAAAAAATAGTGTAGAAAAATGTATGAAGAAATAGTGTCGAAAAAAAGCAAAAAGAATAATAACAAATAAAAAATGCAAAGAAAATTGGAAAAGAACAATTTATTAGAAATTAGAAAGAAACAAATAATGTAGAAAAGAATAGTAATAAATAAATAAAAAAGACAGCGAGAATAATGCGAGAAGATGAAAAAATAACTCGAGGAAATGAAAAGAGTCTGTCAAGAAGAAAAGGGAGAATTCTCCACCGTGAGATGGGAAAGCTCGGGCGGCCACACAGGCAGCCAAACGGCCTCTCCCTCACTCGTCCCTCCTCAGTTGTTCTCGGAAAAATGCCCATCAATCACTGCAGTCGCTTCGCAGCGAAATCCAATTAACTGGTGAATGAAACGCATGCCGAATGAACCGCAGTTGGCCGTCCTCAGGGCGACCTTCGGGCGCGGGTTCATCCCTGGCTGGGTCGTTGCTTCGCCACGCCCTGCCCCTCTCCACCGCCCCTGCTGCCGCCCCCACCCATTCCGAGCTCGGCGCCGGCGATAATCGCAACGAGACATCGTCGCCCCTGACGCTGGAGATGAGCTCATCGAGCTCATCGAGCAATCGTTGCAATTGTTGAATAAGCGCGGCTTCACCGCTTCAGCGATTCGCGTCCGGCTCGTGCGGCTCCGAACGCTCGACGGCCGGCGACGATCGATGGCCACTTGTTTTCCCATTAGTTTTCAAATATTTCTACGTGCTCAATTTCGGCGCATGCAGCATGGGAGAACGACTTGGTTAACGAAGTTTGTGCTTTTTGTTATTTCTTATTTTTACTGTTCCCTCTTCATTTGCCTCTATTTGGTGTTCTATCTCTCGTGTTCGTGGGCTGGTTTTCCATTTGGAAGGCAAATTATCCATTTTACCCCTGGCACATATCAATCAAGTGTGCTCTGGTTCTGGTTCTCCTCCAACTTCTGCTTCTACCGCTTGGATTTCTCTCACCCTTTTTCTTCTGGTTTCAATTTTCTTCGCCTTCTTCTCGGGCCCGTAACTCAGCTTATTCTTCTTCTTCTTCGACCCGCCGCCGTGCCTTCGGTGCACGCGTGAATGTTTCAATCAGACGCAGCCTGATTGTTGCAATTACGTGCCTTGTTTCATTAATGAACAGCGATTGCAACAACAACACCTCAATAACAAACCTCATTTGCAACTGCAACAACAACAGGAACAACGCGAACAACACCGACGGCAACACGAGCAACAACAATAAGAACAACATTGATGAACGCACAAACTCTATTCCAATTCTCTCCAAGTGTTTTTTTCTCGTGCCAACCAAGTTCAGGTTGCATGTTGCGTGCCCTCGTGTTTCCTGCTATTGTTGTTGTTGTTGTTATTGTTATTGACGTTTGTTGTTGTAGCCGTTGCTGCCAAGAATTATAACTGTTTCCCTCACGTTCTGCGCTAATTCTGCGCCGAGGCACCAATAAATTTAGAACAGGGTTCGTTATTTTTGTTCTTGCCGCGGTTGTTTTTAATGCTGTTGTTGTTGTTGCTGTTGTTATTGTTCCATTGGCATCGTTGCGGTTCGGCGGAACGGAAACGAGAAACGCGCTCGTAGGTTCGCGGCGGAAACGCGTCATTTGACGGGCGGAACTCGATGGAGGCGTCGAAGCACGAGCAGGTTCGTGTCTGGAGTCTTTCGTTTCGCGGCACAAGGAATGAACAAATTACAAAACAAAACAAAAAAAAATGTTTCTTGCTGATGTAAGAAGGATCTCAAATGAAAACTGAAGCATCTCAAAGAGTCTTCTTATCAAATTCTCTCCAGAGGTTAATCATCTTTAGTAACATTTGCTTTGAGTTCTCGTTCAGTTCGTCTTGTGTTGTTGCTTTTGTTTTCGTTCTGGTTCTGTTGCTTGAGTTTATTGTGTTCTCATTGTGGGTTTTGTTTCCTTTGTTGCTGTTTTTATTTCGCCTGTTGCTGTCGTTGTTCTCAAAGGCACTTCATTTAATTCCGTTCCGCTTCAATCGATTCCCATGGAACCGTATTTGTTTCTCCCTCTCCTGTGCTTCTTCTTCTCCTCTCCTCTCCTCTACTCTCCTGTCCTGCCCCTTCGCCGTCTCAATTTGCAACAGCCTCAGCTCAGCGTCTTTTGTCTCATCCGTGCCATTCGCCATTCCCAGCTGCCGCCCGGCCTCGTCTGCCCTTCGCGTCCTCCACCTGGAAATGGCTTCTCATCACTTGAGGCTCGAGTGGCCATCAAGAGGCTAATGAAATGCCGTCTTCCCCATCTCCCTTGACTAACGGTACATATTGTCATTATATTCCAGCGAGTCTCTGCTTCTTCCTCAACCTCAACGGCAACGTCAACTTTTTCAATGTGAAGAACAAAGGTTGTTGTTGTTCTAATGTGACTGTGACCGTGGTTGTTTGCTGTTGAATGAAGTTTTTTCTATTAATACAAATAATTCACAAGAAAACATTCTCAAGAAAATATCATGGCTTAAACGGAGACAATGATGAGTGATGAGTTGCAAACGACCGAAGATGATTCCAATGACGAAAATTTCAAGTTTAAGACCAACTTCAATGAAGACGACATGAAATTCTGAAGATTCTGACATGAATTTCTGAAGACTCTGACTTGAAATTGTGTTAAGGAAGATTATGGCTAAACTTTACTCAATGAAGGTTAAGAAAAAAATTACGATATTCGAGATTATGGCAAAGAAACTTATGACATTTTTACGAAAACTGAGAAAAATTCGACTTCTACTTGTGAATGCCATGATGCAGCCAGCGACGAGCAAGGCTTCCAAAGAATTTCCGAGAATTCCAAAGATGTGAATGTCACAAATAGAGATTTCACAACCCGATGAATCATTCGTTGTCACCGATCGACACCGATGACATCTGTTCAGCTGCCAATCATGGTCATCAACTAGTGTGATTCAAACGGCTCGGGAGCGAGCGATTCTTGAGCAAAACAAGCGACTGAAGAACCAAACTTGAACGACGCGAGACTCGCGTTCGAGACAAGTCGACTTGATTTCCATTGAAATTAACAAATAATGGGCGAAGAAGGCGGAAGGGCGAGAGCACGATTAACGCCAATAAATAAAGGGCTCTCATAAAACTCCGTGCCGAAGGTGAATAACGTTATCGGCATAATAACGTTAACGGCAACGACAACGACGACGGAACGTGACGCCGGGAACTTGGACGACGAGCCATTGACACCGCCGCCAAAGTCGTCGACGACCCCGGTCTTCGAAATTTCGGAGGAAACCGACCTGGCCTGTCAAAACAACGACGACTCGAAGCAGTGGCAGATGGAAAGAGAGGGCGCAATCATGACAGACACAGAGAAAGAGAGAGAGAGAGAGAGAGAGAGAGGGGGCGAGACAGCGCGAGAAGTCGGTCGGTCGGTCGGTTGGTCGGTCGAACGCCTTCTTCTGGACGCGCTCGAGATTCTCCACAGGTCGACGTCGGCCTCACGTAGGCGCTAATGAAGCAGCCTTCGAGCTCGTCTTTGTTCGGCCGTCGTGTCGGTTGTCGGCGTCCTCTGTCGGCGTCGACGTCGACGTCGTCTGTCGGCCGCTGCCTGTTTTTGGCGTTTTCACGGTCAACCCGGCGATGGATGCGACGTCGAGCGATTTTGAATGACGTTCGTTTTGGAGACTTCGAGCTGCAGGCCGGGGCCAGCTGGCAAGCGTTGTTGTTGTTGGGGTCTTGTTGTTGTATTTATTGTTGTTGTTGTTGTTGTTGTTGTCGTGGTGTTGTACAGTAACCAACAACACCCGAACACATGGCGATCGAGCGCCGAACAACGTGCAGAACGAATCGATTCCATTTATGAGCCTCGTCTGTATTTGCACTGATCTGTAGACGGAGTGACGGAGAGAGACAGATGGGGAGAGAGACGGAGAGGGAGAGAACAAATTGGAAAGAACGAGAGAGAAAAATTGGAAAGAGAAAGAGGGAGAGAGAGAGGGAAGATGTTGACCTTTGATGTTGGAGGCTTCTGTTGGTTGTAATGGCCATGTTGCCGCTCGTTGTTTGTTGTAAATTAGCGCAAGCAACGTGTATGTGTAAAACTATGATGT
The DNA here is from genome assembly GCA_947389925.1 of Coelopa pilipes. Lineage (NCBI taxonomy): Eukaryota > Metazoa > Arthropoda > Insecta > Diptera > Coelopidae > Coelopa > Coelopa pilipes. The sequence goes on from OX376698.1 coordinate 42,937,629, forward strand.
CAGCAGAAATCGAAAAAAATCAATTAAAATAAAAAAATCAACCAATAAAACAAAATTACTTCATGATCTTTAAGTCGATTTTTTTTAATACAAAGTTGCAAACGAAAGACTCAAGCGACGAACCTTCGCTAAGAATTCCACCAAAACGACCATTAAACAGGCCTTTTAAGCACCACGAACTCATCGGCCACACCTCGACGCAACTCCCTCTTGAACTTCGACTTCGACTGCTTGGCCAATTAAAAGTAGGGATTCTCGTCGACCACGAGAACCTTTGGACGTCGCAACGGTCGGCTCTGACCTTTGGCGACATTGAAAATTCGCGTGTACAAACTTGAACCCAAAGTTATTGTCGTCGTCGTCGTCGGTCGGGCTTTCAATTATATTTCTGTTATCTCGCTGCCGGTCGGGCTTTTGTTGCTGGCTTTAAAGTCCACGTAATTATAATGTAATTAAAAGGCTTGGTAATGAACATCATCAGCAAAAAGCAACAACAAGAACAACCACAATCGCAACCACAACATTGACAACAACAACACTGACAACAACAACTACTACAACAATCGCGACAAACTCCATGAACTTAAGCCTGGCTTCGATCATCTCGCATGCGATGAAAATCTTGGGAATCGCTTTGTTGAAGTCGTTGCAGTTGTTGTTGCCATTATCGTTGTTGTAGTTGTGATTGTTGCAGTTGCCTTTTTGTAGTTGTTTCGGTGTTGTGGTTGTTGTTTCGATGTTCGCGAAAGCCGAAGACGCTCACGTAAGCCGCGAATGCGCGTCACGATAAGGGCAGCAGCTCGAGTCTGAGCTTTGCCGTAGCAAAGTTTCTACTCAGTTTTCAAACATGGCTTTTATATATTTCCAATAGAATTCAATGTAAAACACTAAAATTCTCTCGTCTGCTTCAATCAATCGAATTCTCTTAGTAGAAAAATCATTGCCAGGAAGTCGTCAATTGCAGAAATAATTCGTCGATTCGCAGAAGAGATTATGGTAATTAAAAGATTCTTCGGCAAATCGACAAAAACCTGAGCTCAGACGTCGTCGCCGACGCCTGGGCGGAAGTGATGCTTACATCATCCTCCACCTGAACCCCAACCTCAGCAGAGACTCACGATAATCGTCACCATCGTCATCCTCTTCAAGCTCATCATCCCCTCATCCTCTCATCAGCTCCGAGCCGCAGGTGCTAATGTTGTCTTCGCCGAGGTTCTGAGCTGCTTACTTTCATTGTTGTGTTCGCCGTGTGTTCGCTGAGTGTTTTGATGGTATTGTTGTCGTTGTTCTTGCTGCTGTTGCTGTTGTTGTTGCCGAAAAGTCGTCACACTTTGTTGGGCACGACATTTAAGCTGCAAAGCATGCACAATGACCACACGCACACCCGAACAGGCCCCACCCCCACCACCGCCAAGTCGAGACCCCGACTTTAGTTGGTCTCGCCTCGCCCCGCCTCGTCGGCTTGCCTTGAATTAGAAGCTTCTAGGAAGCGCTCGTCGGCCGTCGGCGCAGAATTCTAAATCAAAAGATTCGACTTCAAACAACGCGACGACCGACGCTCGCTTCCACTCGCTCTATCTCCACCATCTCCCTCGCTATCTCCATCTCGGTCTCCATCGTCCATCGTCCGTCGCGCGTCCGCCGTCTTCCGTCGTCGTCCCGTCTCCATCTCCCATGCGGACGTTCGTTTCCAGAAGCACCGAAGCAGAAATTCATAATGAGCTTCTAACTTGAGGTTCTTCTGTGTTGTTGTTGTCTCCTATTTTATTATATATTTTTAGATTTGTGTTTTGTTGTTGTTGTTCTTGTTGTTGTTCTTTACTAGCGTTCGAGAATCTCGCATTTATAGCTTTTCTTGAATTTATGTTTTCAGAGAGAGGAAATTATGGTTTATTCTTGGCTTCGTGCGCTCGAAGGCTGTGTTTTTGTTTTCTTCATGCACTTGTGGCGTGTTGTGGTTATTGTTGTTTTTGGTGTTTTCATCATTGTTTCTGTTGTTGTTTCTATTGCTGTTTTTATTGTTTTCAAGTCATTGTTTCATGTTGATTTCCTCATGAGATGCAGCCACTCTCGTCCACCTCGCGTTCGAGTTTGAGTTCGCCGCCGAGGTCTTTCGTTCCGCATCGATTCGAGACTCGTTTTGTTTCGCATCGCCGCGGCCAGCGCTTCCTCTTCGCACGCCGAGAAGGACTTTCGAAGGAAGTGACGGCAAAAACGAGGGGGAAAAAGAAAAAATCAAAGCAAATGTGTATGAAACATTAAAAAAATAAAACAAAAACATCAAATAAATAAAACAAACGCCAAAGGAAATCAAAACCTAACTATGATTAATTTCTCCGCTCACGAGTTGTGGGCGCCGTTTGACAGAATCCTCCCCTGGTTCCTCCACCTCCTCCTCCTCGGCCCCTTCCAGCAAGCGCAAACCTGGCACAAAATTGGCCAAAAAATCGAGATTAGAGAATGAAAAATCGCGAATCGCTTCGGGGGGCGCGGCGGGACATCCCACACTTTGCATTTCATTTCGTTTAATGTCCGCGCATTTACAGCGGTTGGAAAGTTTGACCAGAAAATTATAAATCATCGCAAAAAATCGCTCCAGCGAAAAAGATTCCTCCGAAAGATCGATCGATCGATCGATCGAAGGAGAAAGAGCGGCGACTTTTGCGAATTAAGTGAAGAGTTTAGAAAAAACAAGAACCAACAACAATGAAGCCTCGCGGCATCGCTGATTGATTGAGCAAACATCGGATCGCGCGATGGACCGCGTCGAACGGCGAAAACCAACAGAACCGACGATCGCCGATCGACGATCGACTGGGTAGGAAAGGTCAAAGAACCGTTAGCAAGAATCGCTGGTTCGTCGTTGGCCGATGGACGAACGAAAGCAGAACGAGGGAGGGAGGGGCCGAAGCAACAAAAGACTCACGCCACGAACCGGTGGCGCGTTCGTCGCTTGGGTCTTTTGTTCGGCGAAAGTTCAACGAAATTCGCCACCTGATTTCGCCCGGCACGGTCTCATCGTCTTCCTTCGCTATCTCTAGGATGACGGCGGCATCGAGTTCTTCAACACGATCGTCCTGCAGCCGCACCTGAAGCTCATCACCGACCTGGGCCGCGGGTACCACGTGCGCTGCGCCTACAAGAGCCGCGAGGCCGCCGCCAGCGCCGCCGAGAAGAAGCACAAGCCGACCTCCGCCCACCTGGCGGCCGGCAAGCGTGCCCAGAAGCCGCAGGCCTTCCGCAGCGCCGAGGCCGAGCCCGTGGCCAGCGACCGACGCGACCACGGCCGCTCCCTCGACAAATACCGGGCGGCCGACGACAACCTCGACGAGGACGACGTCCTCCTGCCCGGCGAGGCCGACAGCGATAACGACAACGACGACGATGAGTCGAACGAGATCCCGATGCCCGGCTGCCACATGAAGATCTACAACGAGGAGCACAAGATCGCCGACGACGTCAAGATCGGCGACCCGCTGACCATCGTGATTAGCATCGACAAGCAGGAGCTCTACGGGCTCCACGTGACCGACTGCATCGTGCGCGACGGCCTCGGCTGGGGCGAGCAGCGCCTGCTGGGCGGCGACGGGTGAGTGAAGGAAGAATTTTCTAAATTTCACAGTTTTTCCTAACATCTTCAAAGGCTTTTTATGATTTCAGTACGATTTTTTTCTGCTCTTTATATGATTATAATTTACTCTAATATGTTCTTTACAAGATTTTAAAATTTTCTAATTTTGTCTAATATTCGTATTCTCTATGATATTGAAATGATTTTGATATGATTTTTCTGTGAATTCAATAATTTGATGTGATCAAATGTTTGATGTTCCTGTGGAATTATGAATTTTATTGATTTTCCACCCTTTCCCCGCTGCAGCTGCCCCATGGACAACGAGATCATGGGCCAATTCAACTACACCAGCGACCGGCTGGCGGCCAACGTCACCTTCCCGGCCCATAAGTTCCCCTACACGACCTCCGTCTACTACCAGTGCAACGTGCGGCTCTGCGCCCTCCAGGACCCCGAGTGCCAGGCGGTGAGTGCTGCAAGTGGACAAAAAAATAATCCCTAATCCTTGCTCTGTGTCTCTGCAGGCGCCGACGTGCAGCGGCAAACGACCGAAGCGACAGACGACGGGCACCGACGGCAAGGACGAGGAGGGCTTGCCGGCCACCATCGAGGTCTACTCGGGCCTCTACGTGAACGAGAACGTCGACGTGTCGGAGAGCGACGACGACTCCGTGTTCAAGGAGAAGGCGAGTCCACGATTTTCCCCCCAATTCCTGGGTCTTTTACTAACTTTCCTCTGTCTCCCTCTCGCCCCGCAGACCCTGGAGGACGCCCTGTGCGTGTCGCAGCGCACGTTCGCCATCGCCATCGCGATCGCCGGCCTGATCCTCATGCTGGCCGTGGTCGCCGCCGTCCTCTGCATCATGGCGCGTCGCAGCACGAAGACCGTCTCGAACTCGGGCAGCTCGATCTACAGCGGGCCCTACACGAACACCGCCTTCTCGCAGAGCAGCTAAGCAGCTAGGCTCGACCCAGAACCGCCCGAAGAAACAAGATAAAAGAAGAAAATGTAAAAAAAAAACAAAAAAACACAAATACCAACAAAACACTCAAAGTGTTGCAAAACAAAAGAAAGCTGTTGCTGCTGCTGCCCAAGCGCTTGTAGTCATCGTCTATAGGTTAAGTTTATCCTCGTCCGCGGCCCGGCGTCCGCGGAGTCGCCTCGGAAATAATTTGTAAAAATTCAGTTTAGTCTTAAGCCGGAGAAGGAGGTTTTCCTAAGATAAAATGCCGACCTCGGGGTGCGAAGCGAAATTAATTGAATTATCATGAGATTCCGTTCCCCAAAATCTCGCTCGGGGTCAGCATTTGCGAGCGAATGAATCCCTCTCGAACAATTAATTCGAAATTAATTGCATTGAACAAGAAAGAACCCAACTTCACTAACAATTTATGAAATATTGTAGTATTTAGTGGCACCACCAACTCCTTCAACCCTGGACCGTCCCGTCCCCCACGCACACGGCACACCCTCGTCCCGACTTTCACTCCCTGCCCAGTAACTGCGGGAAACGACAGGATGTCATTGGGCAATGGCGGTGACGTCACCATTGCCCTCTGATATTGCAAAGGTCGTCGAGCCTCCCTTCGCCCAAATGATTGCCTGCTCCCGGGCGCTGGGCGGGGGCGCCGGCCTTTGTTCAGAGCCCACTCTCGGTGTAGGTTTCTTCTCTTTCGCCCTTGTCCCGCCTCCCTGTCGAGTGATTTCCTCGGTCGGCTTACTAAATCTCCACTAGCGCCAATGACACGATTAACGTTTAGCAGAAGAAAAATAGAATTAGTCGAGAATCCTACAACGAAAGCAGCCGACTGCTCAGGTGATAAATTTAAATCGATTAAACTCGTCTCAACTCGTTGAACTCCGCGCACTTGTAACTTATTCAATTAACTTTAAGGATTGCTTTACTGCCAAAGTCCACAATCCACCAACCCTTGGCGAGCGACGTTAGTAAATTTCTAATATTATAGTTTTCAACGATTATTTTTTCACTTTTTTAATTTTACTCCTTTTTTTAATTAAACTTTGTTATTTTTATTTCACTTGTTTGTATTGTTTTGTTGATATTTTCTAATCTGTGTATTCACGAGATCTTGTCATTGAATTAACTTAATCTGTAAAACTTTTACTAATTTTATTGTTTATCGTTTTGAAAGAAACGTGTGTCGTTGTTGTTGTACTACCTAAGCTAACTAGCTGCTCACTGGCAGGCTAGAGCAAACGAGCCCTTGCAAGTAGAATCCGTCCGCTTGAGTCAATTACTTCTACTACTACTACTATTACTACTAACGGGTCCGGAGCCCGAAATAGTAAGAAACTAATTGCTAAAAACACACAACATTTTAAGTCAATTTTAATGCAATACGAGAACCCTAGAAACCACTAATTAGTTTCCTTATAATTATTTCGATACTCTATGCGTATATATACAATATTATTTTAATGTGAACCGTACGTGGTAACGATGTAGTTTTGTTGTAAACAGCGTTGCACTGCTTCACACAAGCATTTCCTGCCCCCGCCTCCCCCCTTTTCCCCAACTCCCCCAACACCTCACCTCCACCCTCCTCAACCCCCAAATGACTTCAAGTCCGAAATGCTTTTCTGGAGCTTTACAACCACATGAATATATATATATATATATATATATACATAATTATTTTTTGAATCGTTTTTAAATAAAACTACCTTTTAATCTCTTATTTAACACCTAGTAATAGTCGATCAACAACATGGATAATAATAATAATGAAATAAAAATATTTAATATTTTTTGATTGTGAACAAGAAATTATAATTATTAATTAGTAGAGACAAACATTGTGTTAGATGAGTATTTTAGTGTTGGTGATGTTGTTGTTGTTGTTGTGTAGTGTATGGGGTGCTTAAGAATATGTGAAAAGGCAGCAACAACAACAACAACAGCGGAAACCAGGCCACAACACGATGTCTTGAATAAACTATAAATAAACTATATATATATATATGAATAAATCGAAGCCGATGTTTTCATTTCAAGTGCACTTGGGGATGATGAAAAAGAAATACTCTGTCTCTCTCTTTCCCTCATTTGAAGTCCTGCGGGCACTCGTCGGGGCGGGAGGCGTCGATGGGGTCGACGGCGTCGGCCCTCAACGGCTGGATCTCGCACACGAAGGGCAGCCGCTGGCCGCAGTCGACCGTGCGCCAGGCGCTGGCCGCGGTCAGCGCCACGCAGCTGGCGTTGGCGAAGGCGCCCCTGGAACGATCCGAACATGTCACAAGTCACGTGACGACCTCCTTCGCCCACTCACCCCCTCCTCGGGTGGCCGGGGGCCCAGGCGCGGTGCCGGAAGCAGCCCAGGGCCTCGTCGGCCGGCGTCACGAAGTCCGGCGGCAGCTGCGCCAGCGACCGGTTGAAGCGCAGCCCGACGAAGGCCTCTCGGACGCTGGCGCCGGTCGGCCTCGTGCCCTCTCGCTCCCGCAGCCGCGCGTTGTGCTCGGCCAGCAGGCGGGCGAGCCCGGCGGTGCGGGCCGGCGACGCCACGTGCGCCAGCGACCCAGGCCGGCAGAGCCGCGAGGCGTTGGCGTAGGCGGCGGCCTCAGGCACCAGCTGGAAGAGCCCGACCTCGGGCACACACGTGTAGTTGTTGGAGACTGAAAGCGATAGGGAGAGAGAGAGTGAGAGAGTGACAGAGATGGAGTGAGATTGCGTGGGCCACGCCCGTACCTGGCGCCCGGCCGTAGAGGCTGAAGTAGTCGAAGCGGCTGTCGCTGGCCATCGTCGCGAAGGTCGCGTTCTCGGGGCACTCGAGCACGTGGCAGTTGAAGAACTCCTCGGGCTGCAGCCAGAAGTGGCGCCGTCGGCTGGCGAAGTCGAACCGCGGCCCTGGGGGGCGGGACGAGGCGGGGTCCGCGAGGCGGTTGTGCGACCGGCGCCTGGACACCGGGGCGTAGTTGAGGGCCAGACCCCGCGCCCGCCGCGCCACCCGGACGCACTCTTCGAGGTTGCGCGCGTTTGCGATCGAGACGAGCTTCTGCCGCGAGCGTTGACAGCGCCGGACGAGGCTGAAGCGTGGCCGCAGGACGGCCTCGGGGGGAGGGGAGCAGGTGACGGCGAATGCGCCGGCGGGATGGGGAAGGGTGGGCTGGTAATTGGGAACCAGGTGGAGTGACAGGAAAATTGCGAGCAGGGGCCGAGTGAAGCGCATGGCGAGCGAGCGTGACTGAGCGTTGGCGGTCGGTGGGCCGGTGGTTATATGTGATGCTCTAGAGGTCGTGTGGAAGGGGTACGCCTCAAAAAAACACTTATAAATTCAGTAGTTTAGCGATATATGGCATACAAAATTCAAATAAAACAACACTCATGTAATAGTGCTATTAAGCGACGTTACTATTTTGCTCGGTGCTACTTACCGCCAGATGTCGCCCATGCCACTTAGAAACGCCATCCACTCACGGCGCACATCTCGCTGACAGATCAACACGCTCTCACGCGAAACGTCAAACGCGTGTTTTCTTTCTTTTGGAATCTTGCGCTGCACCGCGTGTGTTTTTGCGCTACGTATTCCCGATTTATTTTCCTTTTTATCCGCGGAAAATAAAGAAAACTCTTGCAAAATGAGTTTGTACAACTTCAAGAAGATCATGGTGGTCCCACCAGCCAAGGTAAGTCTGAAAACCATCGGACAGCTGTTTCACCAACGGAGCCCGAGGAACATAACCTCACAACTGCTGTGTTTACAAACTCCATGATGAAATTACGCAGTTTCTAATCTTTTGTTTATGTCTCTTCGTGTGCAGGACTTCATTGATATTATGTTGTCGAAGACACAGCGTAAGACCCCGACCGTCGTCCACAAAGGCTACAAAATTTCCCGCATTCGTGCCTTCTACACGCGCAAAGTCAAGTTCACGCAGCAGAACTTTCACGATCGTCTGTCGCAGATTATCCAGGACTTTCCCAAGCTGGACGACGTGCATCCCTTCTATGCGGATCTGATGAACGTTCTGTACGACAAGGACCATTACAAGTTGGCTCTGGGTCAATTGAACACAGCAAGGCACTTGATTGACAAGTGAGTTTTAATTAATTGTTGCTATGAGTATTTCTGAATAATAATTCCTTTTTATTTTCAGTGTTGCTAAGGATTATGTGCGTCTGCTGAAATACGGTGACTCTTTGTATCGTTGCAAACAACTGAAGAAGGCTGCTCTTGGTCGTATGGCCACCATAATGAAACGCCAGGCCTCAAACTTAACATACCTCGAGCAGGTGCGCCAGCACTTGTCACGTCTCCCCACCATCGATCCGTATTCTCGCACAATCATCATCTGTGGCTTCCCCAATGTAGGAAAATCTAGTTTCATTAATAAAATCACTCGCGCCGATGTCGAGGTGCAACCTTACGCTTTCACAACGAAATCCCTGTATGTGGGACACACAGACTACAAGTATCTGCGTTGGCAGGTGAGTTCCTGAATATCATTTAATGGACTAGTCATTCAATGTGATTATTCGTTTCTAGGTGATTGATACACCCGGAATTCTCGACCATCCCCTGGAAGAGCGCAACGTCATTGAAATGCAAGCCATCACCGCCCTGGCCCATCTGCGCGCCTGTGTCCTCTACTTCATGGATATTTCGGAGCAATGTGGTCACTCGTTAGAGGAACAAGTGAAACTCTTCGAGAGTATCAAACCACTGTTCACCAACAAACCATTGATTCTGGCCATCAACAAGATTGATATTCTCACACTTGACGATTTGCCAGAAGAGCGCAAAGCGATTATCACAAAACTCCAGGAAGACACGCAGATACCTGTGATGTTCATGTCCACGGTCAGTGAGACCGGAGTGATGGAAGTTAAAATTGAGGCCTGTGAGCGGTTACTTTCGTACCGCGTTGATCAAAAGATGCGCACGAAGAAAGTCGACAACATACTCAACCGTCTCCATGTGGCGATGCCTGCGCCACGTGACGATAAGGTGCGTGCTCCTTGCATTCCACCACAAGCCTTGGCGCGTCTCGAGAAGAACGCCGAAAAGGCCGAACGTAAACGCAAGTTGGAGAAGGAGATCGAGGAGGAAATGGGCGACGACTACATCTTGGACTTGAAGAAGAACTACACCGAAATCGCCGAAGAGGAACGCTACGATACCATTCCCGAATTCTGGGAGGGTCACAATATTGCAGACTACATCGATCCTGATATCTTCGAAAAATTGGAAGAGCTCGAACGTGATGAGGGTATTCGTGAGGAAGGTGGTATGTACAACGCGCCCGACATGTCTATGGACGAGACGCTGCGTGAAATCCGCGAAATGGCCAAGAAAATTCGCGACAAACGCTTCCAGCTGCGCGACGAAAAACGCCTGGCTCACAGGAAAAACAAACCCATTATTCCACGCACCAAGCAGCCCAAGGTGCGCGATCGTTCCGTGTCCAAACTGCGCGAGACAATGGAGAATTTGGGTGTCGATATGTCTGGCACCGAAAACGCCAACTTCACCAAGAATGTCGTGGATCTGCGTCGTGGCGTTGTTGCCGTCGGAACCAAGAAGACCGCCAAGCTGCCACTGCTCGACAAGGAGTCCTCTGCGGTGGTGAAGTCCACAGGTCAACCTTTGAAACGCAAACCAGCTCGCGACACGATGGGCGTGAAGAATGTGGCGATGAAGAAGAAGTTGCAGGTGATGGCCAAGCGCGACATTGCGAAGAAGGTGACACGTCTGGGTCTCAAGGGCGAGGCCGATCGTTTCATTGGCACGAAAATGCCAAAGCATCTGTTTGCCGGAAAACGAGGAACGGGAAAGACCGACAGACGTTAAGATGCCACAACGGGAGGGGCGCATGGAGGGGGACCACTTTGTTCTTATTTTTACTTTACTTTATTACAAACCCTATTTTGAAATTTATAACGCAAGAAAAAGAGAAGCTTTATGTATTTAAATTAATAAATATGTAACAAATGAATGTGCTGCCAAGCCACTAACTTAGTTAAGATCAATATAAACTGAATTCTATATCGTAGCATCAATTGACGTTTGCATTTCGCAGGATACTGAAGTAGCTGTAGGCGCCGCGGACAATCTGAAATACCACTTTTGTTTAAATGTATTAATAAAATTAAAAAAATTATCAACAGACATCGATGAATGTCTTCAAATCGAGCGCAACGAATATGGCTCGCATGTGCAGCGGCGTGGCCGACTCCATCATAATCAGCCGGACAGACTTCTGCACCTTCAGCGAGTAGTTGTACCAGTCGCACGAGTAGATGGCGAACCGCAAGTCGTCGTTCTGGAAAATATTTCGATGGGAGTTCAGAAAAGCAAATTAATCAATGAGAATTACACTCTCGGCGACCAAAGTAGCGTGCCAATGATACAGCCACAGAATCGAGGACATTACGAAGAGGTACATGACCATGAAGAAGTAGTCCATCTTGCTGGGGGTCTTCGAAAGCACGAGAATTAGTTTAAATTACAATTAACAAACCAAGCCACTTACTCCAGTGGTCAATGCGTAGAAGAGGAAGCAAATCAGGACCGAAAAGATGATGAAATCGAGGAATACAGGAATGCGTATCAGCTGCTGGAGCTCTTGGATGAACCTGCGAGAGAAGGGAAGTGGAGCTTTTGGAAAACTAGAAAATAGAACCAGAAATCTTCCACTCACCAACGGATCTTAATCTGTTCTTTGACGCAGTATTCACACATCTTCAGGCGCCACTGGTTTCGCTCGTCCTCGGTCAGGCCGTTCACATTCGGCGGGATCCCGACTAGTTTCGATACCTGGACAGGAAAGAACATTTGGAATTCCATAAACTAATGTTTCTGAGCTGTCGCCTCACATCCATGTCCTGCAGGCGCTTGTTGATTATTTGGAACTTGAAGATCACGTACTTCATCAGGCAGGCGATGAACGTGTGCCAGAGCGGAATGATGGTGATGCCCAGGAGGAGGGCGTAGCACGGACCCAGGTACCCGATCAGCAGGTTGTCGCAGACCTCGCCGAAGGGGAACAGCTTGAAGAGCAGGATCGGCTGAGCGGTACCATTGAGGATCTGCGGGGTGGGGCGGAGGGTGATCGAAGTGATCGAATCCAAGGAATGGACGAACCTGGGGCACGTTGAAGACCGTGTCGGGCAGGAAGATGGTGCGATAGAAGCAGTCGACGTAGGCGAGGCCGCCGGCCAGCACGGACGGCGTCCACAGGATGAACGTGATCAGACGCAGGTACTTGACGGTGTCCAAAAAGAGCTTCGCCTCGACATCGTCGGACCGCGAGCGCAGAAGCAGGAGGTCGTCGTGCACGAAATTCACCATGATGACGACGCCTGCGGGAAGGAGGAGCTGCGATGCCATACTCAAAAGTACCCAGTCCACAAAATGCTTACGTTTCCTCTGCAAATAGGCGTTGGCTACCGCGACCGAGGTGGACAGGTAGAGGAAGGCGGTGGCCCAGCTGGTGGCGCCGTCCTCGAGGTTTTCAAAGCCGCGCGAGACCTTGACGAACTGCGGAAGAGCAGGGGGAAAAAGTTCGAATCCAAACTTCAAGGCTACTCCACTCGACGACCAACTCACGATCAGGCAGCAGGAGGCAAGCACGGAGACGGTCAGGGCGATGCAACGCAGGAAGTGCCAGTTCTGGAACCGCTGGTTGGACCCGATTATGAAGCCATACGTCCGCATGCCCTTCAGCTGGGTGCTGAAGAGGGGGTTCTCGAAGATGTCGGGCTTGATCTGGTGATATTCAATGGCCACCATGACGAAGAAAATGGACAACTATGTTTACGACTGTTTGACGGCCAACGGACTTCGGCTTAAATAGCCAGCCGCAGGCGAGAGGTTCCCAACTGAGTGGGCGGGGAATGTGTGAACGTGTTAATTGCCCGACAATGGAGAGCAATTTGCATACACAATTGTTGTTTTCCATTCGCCGGAATAATTGCGGAAATTGCGTCGATGAAGGAATCGAACGCCTTTCGACGTAATTATTCAGAATATGACAGACGGAAAGTCATACAGGAGGAAAGTCGTCAAGTCGTCAAGTATGAAGGTCTTACAGAAGAGAAGTCATACAGAAAGAATGTCATACCGAAGGAAATTTACACAGAAGAAAGTCGTACTGTGGGCAAGTCATTCAAGAGACACCCATTTTGAAATTTTGTAATTTTTTATTTCCCTGAAACTCAATCGCTTCTACAACTGCGGCTCCTCGTTGACCACGACCGGCTCGCCGTCCAGCTTCTTGATCGTCGGCAACCGCTTGATGCACTCGGCGCGCCAGGTCGCCTCGTCCATGCCCTCGGACAGCGGGTTCCCGACCACAACCAGATCCTCCAGCGATTCCAGCTCCTGCAGGCGCACGAACTCCGCCCAGTCCTTGATCAGGTTGTTGCTGATGTACAGGACCTTGAGCACCTTCATGGCCGAGAGTCCTTTCAGCTTCTCGATCAGATTGTAGCTGAGCCAGAGCTCGGTCAGGGTCTCGGCCACGGCTTCCTGGAAGCGAAGAGAAGTTCGTGAGCATCTGGAGAAGGAGAGAAAGAGAATGGAGAATTTCGAGCGAACCAAACCCGAGATCTGCTTGATGTAGTTGCGCGAGAGCGACAGGACCCGCAGGTTCTTCATGCCGTTCAGCCCGAAGATCTTCTCGATCATGTTCGTCGAGAGGCTGATGCGTCTGCAAGGCACAAAGGAAGCAGATTTTGTTTTAGGTTTCCATTTCACCCACTTTTTCCACTCCTCCCACTCACTCACTCGCAGTTGACGAGGGTGCCCAGGGTGCTGTCCATCTTCTCGATGGGCGGCCACTGGAACTGCAGCTCGATGACCTTGGCATCGGCGGCGTTCTGATGCTCGCGCTCCTCCCAGCGCTTGAGGGCCTCCTTGATGGTCGTCGCTTTGGACATTCCAAACTCGCCTCGACTTCGACTTCGACTTCCCCAAACACAGGGCGATGTGATGTTTTCGAAGGTTCGGGGGTCGAGTTCGACGTTTCCAACGATCAAACAACGGTCGGTTGGGAGGCGCCGTCGCCGGGGCAACCGTTTCGGGGCAGGAGGCGACAGCGAGCGCGTTTGGAATTCGATTCGACCTACGGAAGCGGAGACAGCGATGGGCGAGGCACCAGAAATAATTAGGAATCCGAGAAGCTCACGTTCGCGAAGCTCAATCGTGAGGAGGACGAACGGAGGGAGGGCCGTCGAAGTAAGGGGCGATGAGAGAAGGAGCCATGAAGGAAGGACAGACGGATGAATGGAATGAGGAAAGGAAACCCGATATGCAATCGTCTGCCGGAAGACGGAGGCTGGCGGATGACTTCTGATGGATGGGCGGCTGATGTAAGCTGGGCGCTGACTGTGGGGGACCCACAGAGGGGCTGGGCGTCGATGAAGGTCGCCTGGAGGTCGCGGAGGAGTCCGAGAGTCCTAGGGTTCGGTGTGAAATCTCCCGAGGGCGGGTGTCGACGGCAGGGAGGGACGGATGGGAAAGCGATGAAAGCGTTTTGCAATGGTGAGTGCTTTATTTTAAATATTGTTCTTCTTCTACTTGTTGCTGTTTTTATTGTAATTGCTGTAGTTGTATTTGTTATGTTTTCACGTCAAATTGATTTATTTGCAGCTAATTAACTTTTGCACCTCGCAACTTGGCGACAGACGAGCATTTATTTCAATTATCCCAGCGATCCTGCGACTCGAGTGAAGTCGATTCGATTCGATTCAATGCGATGCGATGCGGGGCGCCCAGAGCAACAAATTCAATTAGCAAAATGTTAATTGAAAGCACACGAACACACGCGCGCACGCACACGCACACGCACACACCAAACAACGCCCACGCAGCCAAGCAGGCGTGTACACTACAATAATACATCACAAACCCTCGCTTCCAATGCACATACACCTGGAATCTTTCCCCAAACACATAAATTCGTCACCCGCGCACGGATAGAGAGAAACCACACCCACCCACACATAGGCACAAACGTGCTCATAGGCACACGCACACACATACGTATACACACACGGAGGCACGACTCGATTTATTTGCGGCTAATTTGCAAGCTTCGAGATTTTCCTCGGAGGCGAAAACTTGTCCCAGATAGGACGAAGCTTTCCGGGGGATCACGCAGCAACAACAAAAGCAACAAGAATAATAACAACAACAAGATTAAGGACAACAATAATAAATAAATATCAACGTTTAACAACAACACCAAGAGCATTAACAAGGCCAACAACATCCAAGCAATTTCAACGACATTTGAATTTCGGCGTTAGTCGATTGTTGTTGTTGTTGTCGACGATCGCATCCATTCGCGGGCGCTATCGTCCTGTAACCGCCACAGGACACGCGTCTCAGTCGCGAGGGGAAAGATGAAGGCAGCAAAGGCGGGGGAAGACGTTTAAAGTGCGAGAGGCGAGAAGGAAGAAGAGGTTGAAGAGATGGAGGAGGCTGACGAGGTGAAGGATGGATGAAGGAGTGGGGGAAGGTGATGAGGATGGCGAGGTAAGGGGGAGGAAGTTAAAGAAATGGAGAAGGGCGGCCGAAGGAAGGCGGCTGAAGTGTTGGAGGATGGATGGAGGACGTCGGAGAAGTCGAAATAAATTGCAATTTCAAGTTCGTCGTGGCAGCACGCGAAGTTGTTGACAATTTGTTGCCTCCAGCTGCTGACGTTGTTGTCGTCTTGTTGGAGTTACTGTTGCTGTTGTTGTTGTTCAAGCAACGACTTTCTTGGTGACGCTAAGGTGTTGTTGTTGGTGACGCTAAGATTTTGTTCTTGAATCCAAGGTCTTGTTGTTGCCACTAAAGTCTGGTTGTTGTTGCTGTAATCCCTCCCCGCCCTCGGCATATCATCAGAAATAGAAGAAGAAGAAGATGTTGGATGGATGCATCTGCAGCTCTATTGTCGAGTTGTGAATCCCTTGCAAATGATTACGTTGAGTGATGCTCGAGTTGCGTCTGCAGACGGTCGGCGAGGTCGGGCGGCTGAAGAGGAGTGGGGAAGAAGAAGAGCGATTTAGTGCAACAACACGGCGAGCAATAAAAACACTTGCAACAATTGCAGATTGCAATCTTTCAGATACACGCTGCAGCCCAGAGACGACCCAACCCAAGCTGTTTAAATTGATTTTTCGAGCGAGTTCCATCGCTCAAGGGATCATAAAATATAGTCAGTATCTCTGTTTCCCTCTTCCCGTTCACACATCTCACTCAGTGGAGTTTTTCTTTCTCTTCGATCAATAAACCTGTGGATTTTTATGCGATTTTCACAAATCAATTTTCAGAGAAATTAATCCCGAATTGCATTCTTAATTGCTTCCACTTGGGTTTCCTGCCGCGGCCGGTAGCTGCGCAAACTTCGCGGCCCCTTCCGCCATTCGCACCTTTCCTTCGCCTTCATGTTCGCGTTCTCAACCTCAACCTCGACCTCTTTCTTCCATCCTCCTTGTCAACCTCCTTCTTTCAACTTCCCCTTCAACCTACTCCTTCAACCTACTGCTTCAACCTACTGCTTCAACCTCGTCCTTCAATCTCCTCCACGAACCCTCTCCACGAACCTCCTCCACGAACCCTCTCCACGAACCCTCTCCACGAACCGCCACCTTCAATTGCTTCCCTCTGCCCCCTGTTCCTCCTCTTTATCACTCCTCCTCTGATTCCTCTGTCGCTGGATCCAGCCGTGCACTGAATTGATAAAATTTATGTACTGGAAACACATCCATTTCATTTCGTTCAGTCTCACTCGCTTCGCAGGCCACTCCCCCGCCGTGCACTGCCCCGCTCGCGCAGTCATCGTCGGCGCCCATCCGTCTGCATCAGGATGCGATGGGATGCGCCTCGCACTGGCAGCCGGGCGAAGTGTCCTTAGCACCTGACTCAACAAAGCACAGCCCGCTCCATCCGTCCATCCCCTCGACCTCGTCAGTCTCGCCCGGCAGTATTTTTAATTTTGTTTCCCAAAAAACAAGAACCGAAATAAAGCAGTAAGAAAGAACTCCCAAAAACACAAGTTCACTTCAGCCGGGCCAAAAATAATCCTCGCTCGTGCTCGTGCACCTCTGGTGGTCCTTCGTCCTGCAGGGCACAGCGAGGGCGAGATGGAGATTGGGCGAGAGAGGGAGTATGAGAGAGAGAAAGTATTGTTGTTCACGCGCTGTTGTTTTTGTTGTTGTTGTAGTTTTCGTTGCTGAAGTGCTTATTTTGTTGCATTGTAGTTGTAGTTGTTATTGCTGTTGCCTCGGCAATTGTTATTGTTCTGGAATAGTTGTTGTTGTTGTTGTCCGGGTAGCTCTCATTGTTGTTGGTGCAATGCTCAGTGAGCAACTTCATGAGCCCGATGCCGAAAATCGTCGGAACCGTGCGCAGTTTCGCCGTAATCCTCTGTAAATGGCCGCGAATAAATGCAGCTGCCTCGATCTCCTCCCGATCTCCCACCTCCCTCCCTTTCTCCCGCTTTCCCTCACTGTCCCTGTCCGTCCCTCGTCTCTCGCTGGGCCGGCGGTGGGCGCCCGACTCTTTAAAATTGAGTCTCCGCCGTCGCGACGACAACCGAACGACGACCGACCAACGAAGCGGCTAAGAAGAAGAGGGAGGGGAGGTCGTGGCAGGGTTGCCATCGCGGGGTTACCATTGTAATTAATATTCCCAAGCAGCGCAATAAATTTTAAGCCACTGATTAATCCTGGCGGCGCTCACACACACACTCACGCATAGAGCCGCAGACAGACAGCGGGGAGAAGAGAGCGGCAACAGAGAGCGGAAATGAGAGAGAGAGATAGAGAGAGTGACACGGGACGCCCCACAGGAAGAGCGGCCGCGGCCTCGCCGCGTCCTCGCCGTTGCCGATGCACAAAACCAAGGAATCGTCGTCCGTCCGTCCGTCCGCTGTGACTGCGACTGCGGCCGGATGTCGGTCGACGCAGCGTTTGTTTTTTTAGCCGACCTCAGCCGACCATCCGCCCCCCTCGCAGCCCCCTCTCAGCCGCTCCGACGCCCCAACTCGGACCGCCGTTTGTTGCCGCATTTTTAGGACGGCTCGCTTGCAGCTGACAAGGTCTAAATCTTTATCGCGCGATCCCTGCGTCGGCGTCGGCGTCGGTGGGACCGGAAGCGGACGTTGGGGCGGAAGTGCGGCAAGATGGCCGCGCCATGACAGCGAGTGCAACGGCGGTGGCTCTCGCTCCGTGTGTGCGGGTGTCTGTGTGTTGGATTTCTTTGGTAACAAATGAGTCTGAAATTCCGCCGGGCATCGGACGATGAATGAATGGCCGGCCCAGGGTAGGGGTGCGGGCGGTAGGCGTGGCAGTGGGAGACGGTGCTTACTGGAGGTGTGAAGGGCGGAAATGCAAAATAAATCATTCGGCCAGGCAGCGCGGACCCCTCGAGGGCTCGAGGGATGGGCGCTTGCGGTTGTGAGTTTCGGGGATTTATGAAGAAGACGAAGGGGCAGGCGAAGTGGGCGAAAATAGGAGCAGAAGGAGGAGTGGAGAAAGAGGAGTGCGAGAAGGTGAGGAGGTCCAAATGTGGAGGGAAAAAGTGAGGACGGAAAAAGTGAGATGGGAAAAAGTGAGGAGCGAAGAAGTTTGGGGGGAAAAGCGTAGAGAGCAGAGGAGAAAGCGAAAGAGTGATGGGGCGAAGGCGAGGACTAAATGGAAGATTAGATGGAAACAATGACGGACCTCGCTCGCCCGGGAGAAGTGAAGTTGAGAAGGCGACGGCTGAGCGCCTGGAGCCGCCGAGTTGCGAAGGACTCGAGCAAAGAAGGAAGGAGGGAGGAACAATGGGAGAAAAAACAGTAGGCGGTAGACGGCAGTGGCAGGAACGTGGTAGCCAGAGCATTAAAATGAGCAGCCAGTAATAAAATGTCCGCGATTATGCGATTATGGAGCGAGTCAATGGAACGTAATTAGATTTGCGAACGAGGCAATGAGTTGTGAAGGGCGTCGACTGGAGCCGGAATGGGCGAGAGAATGAGTGAGGAATGAGTGAATGAATGCGAATGGGTGCGAGAATGAGTGAATGGGGAGAATGAGGAGGGAGTTGGGAGAATGGCGATAATGGGATTACAAGAATGGCAAATAATGAAGGGATTATAATGTGGAGAACGCACGAACGAAGGTGGAAATGAGATGATGCGGGAGAACACAATAGGAGAGAACGTACATTGGGAGACAAGTTAATTAAAGAATAAAAAATTAGTATGGCAGTGCAGAGAGTTTAACAAGGTGAATGAAATGTTAAAAATATCATTTTAAAAAGATGGAAGGAAGGTCTTTGTAAAATATTGGAAATGAAACATCAAATTTAAAAATGAATAGCAAAAAGTTAAAAGGGTAAATGAAACATTTAGTAAAATTATTGAAAAAGTAAGAAATAATGTCGTTGAAAAAGTTTGCAGATGAAAATAGGATGTTGGAAATAAAATAAAATAAAATCAAATGAAATATCTGAGCATTTAGAAAATGAAAGGAAAAAATGAAAAATATGAAATAAGAACAAAGCCAGAAATACTTGGAAACAAATAGTATTAAATGGGGAAATCATTGCAAAACTTCCCTTTGTCTGTGGAACTTTGACATAAATATTTTCGTTCAACTACGGTTGCAAGGCACACTTTCGCCTGGACACAACTACCACCTTTCTCTTTTGCCCCGACCATCCTGATCACCCACTCGTCCCGCCCCTCAGTTGCTCCGCTTGTTCGACGGATGCCGCAGACCCCGCGTTCCCGCCCCGCCCCGTCGCCGGCACGTTGACGAGAGTCACGTGATAATGGACTTAACCCAGCCGAACCGAAGCGAACCGAACCCCACGGAGTCCACCTGGACCGAGTCAAAGGGTTCCGGAGGGACGACGCGGACGACGACTCGGTTGGTTCGTGAAAGTTGGCTGAAAAGTTTTTAAATTAAAATTATGAATTTTACACTTTGGACGTGAATCTCGGACCCAACAAAGACCGCAGTGGACGCCGCCTGCATCCGAATCGGCTGCGGGGCTCGAGGGGGCTGAGATGAAGGGTGATGGCAATCAGGGGCGGCGGAGCGGTCGTGGCGTGCAGAGTGTTTTTGATCGCAATGATTGCAATGAAAGGGATTTCGAGCGAAGGGTGGCGCAGCAGGTGGACGGGGGACGAGGGGCGGACACAATGGCGACCACACAAATGAAGTTTATAGAAAATTAAGCACTGAACTTTTACACCCCTCTCCCTCCCTCACTCCCCCTCCCTCTCCCTCTCTGGTCACTTCCATCCCTTGGACGGCGAAACTTTTCGCATAGAATTGAAAATCAAGTTAATAAAATTCTGCATTCGGAATTGTTTTGTATTGTTTAATTGATAAATTGCAGCAGTGGGGCGAGAGGAAGACAGAGACAGAGCGAGAGAGAGGGAGGGAGCATCGAAGAATTGAGAGAGTTGGAAAATTAGTATAAAGTCTCTGAACTCTTTCTGTGGTCGACGAGACGCGGTGAAAACGAAATAGACTAAATAAAAATGATCAATTCATTTTATGAATGAATTTTACAAATGTCTTTATTCTTTTGCTTTATTCTTTATTCTGTTGCTTCGCATTCCCTCAATTGAACACCAATCACATTTTATCGGATTATCTTGTTTCCTTCCTCTCTTTCTCTCTGGCTTCCTTTGCGGTGCCCGATCGTGTCATCTGAAGCCGAGTCAGCTCCGATTTCCACTGGGCGACTTTTTCTCCCTGCTGGCATCATTGACTTCCTCGGCCGTGAATTTTTCCCACGGCCTCCTTCACTGGGAACCCAACCCTCCTGCTTCCCCAGGAATCTTGTTGTGTTCCCAGGAACCCGGCTTTTCTTCGACTTCTTCCTTCCTCTCTTGAATGACTCCTTTCTGGGATTCCACATTCGGTTCCCTCCCTTTCCTGGATTCTTCGCTCTCATGGGCTGGTTCCTTCTTTCCTTGAAGTCCTCCTTTTCCTGGATTCTTCTCTCTCTTGGATACGTCCTTTCCTCGTCACCGTCATCTCATCACCGTCTTTCCTCATCACCGAGACTGAAAAGAATTCATCTCTTGGTTTTCCCCACTTGGAGTCCACCGCCTGCACTTGCCAGCCGGCTCTCGAAAGCCGCCGTTTGGCCAGGAGTCCCGAGACCTGCGCACGTCGGCGCCGGCGCCGGCGTCGACGTAATCATGGCGCACTTCCGCTCGAGTGTCAAAGGAAGTGCGCCATTAGAAGCGTCCTAATGATGTCTGGGTGACGGCGACGGCGTCGGCTGCGAAAACGGCACAATGGGGAAGCGAGAAGAGAGAGGTCGGAGGAAGGAAAAATCGCAGAGAGAGGCAGACAAATTTGGAGAGAAAGGAGGATCAATTTTGAGAAAGGCGGGAAAGAATTGAAGAGAAAGGTGGGAAAAATTGAGGAAAATTCATGAAAAAGTGGAGGAAGGAAAAAAATGGGAAAACCTATAAAGAGAAAGGAGGGGAAAATTTAAAGAAAAGAAAAACATGAAAAGAACGGAGGCACAATTTTGAAGAAAGGCGTGAAAACTTGCAGGGAAGGGAAAAAGAATTAAAGTGTGAAAAGTGCAGTTGAAATCACTTTGAGGTGAATGAATAAGGGCAGAATGAGGAGAGGAAGAGACGACGAGGATCAGAGACCAAGGCCTTGGGGAGCCGGAACTGGAGGTGTGAAGCCCGACACCTCCAGAGCCTCAGAGTTCAAGGTCTGGAATAACGAAGCGATGGATTTTTTCACTCACACGTCCCACGAGGTTTTTCTTCTGACGCGAACGATGGAAAAATGCCAAGCAAGAGAGAGAAATCGCCGAGTGGAAGGAAATCAATTTAACGTTTGTGCATGTGCTTAACGCAGACACACACACATATAAAATGACGTCGATTTGCTTTTCCTGTTTTCTTTCTTGCTTCTCTAGTCGGCGATTGCAAATTTTTATTGACTTCCGGCTTTCATTAAACGTGGCTGGAACGTGAGTCGTGTGCTGATTGCCATGACACGACAACATGCTCGGGTTGAGGCTCAGGGGTGGCTGAGGTCGACCGGGGGTGGCCTCGACAGAGCTTGGGGTGTCTGTGGGGAGTCTGGATGAGGGTCGAGTTTGTGGAACTTGTCGGGAGAAATATTTATTTTCTGTACTGGAATTGAAAGATGATTTCAAAAATTAAATAAATATAAAAACGACCAGGTTCTGGTGGAAAGAAGGATGGAAAATTTCCCGAAAATCGAATCAGCACCGCGAACAACAGAAATCAAATCCGGATTTCAGCGGCGAAATCCCCGAGCTCGCGGCGAAATGAGGCCGTCATTAAAAAGTAGCAAAAAGCCAACCGCAAGCAAATAAATCATAATTTATGAGGGTCTGTATCTGGGTGTGAGTGTGTCTGTGTGTGTGTGTGTGTGTGTGCGTGTGTGTGTGGGTGTCTGGCACACTCCCATACGTTCACGCACACAATGGTAATCACCACGGCAACAACAAAACAGCTTCGCCGCCTTGCGCTGCTCCCTGTGGAGCACGAGCGCAGCTGAAGGAAGCGGAGTCCCGAAGGGATGGGGGTGGATCGGGGAGGCGGGGTGGCGGGATGCTTGAAAGGAGGGTCGAGCGCTGCATGTGACAATTGCATGGGTAAACAACTACAACAACAACAACAGCGACTACAACGAAATTAACTCGAAAATCTAATGAAATATTCAGACGCAACAATGAATTACCGTGTGCTCCGGGGCGGAAGCCGGAGAGGCATGACATCGAGGGGCGCCCAAGGAAAGGGGGCAGAGGGGGGGGGGAGGATGTGAAAATAGAGAATATTTATGAAATTCCACAGGAGGAAAAGGAAAAACGACTTTCACGAATCTCCCGAGGAGGAGCGGAAGAGGATGTGAATAATAAATGGAATTTGCCAAATATTAAATACATCATGCGAGGAAGAGTGGAGCAAGAGAACGAGGAAGAGGAAGGGAGAGCGAGGGAGACAGAGAGGGGAAGAGGGACCGAAAGAGCTATTAAGAAGGATGAGAGGTGAGAAGGACAGGGACAGGAGAGATGGGAGCGAGTAATCATCATAATTATGAGGGAGGTGGAGCTCGAGGTGATTGTTGTAGTGGGTCGCTGTGACTGTAGTTGGTTTTGTTGTTGTTGTCATTTTTGTTTCTGTTGTAATTCTTGATATAGTTCTCACTTCCTGTGGTCGTTCTTGTTGTAATCTCGGGCGTCGTTGCCGCCTTTGGCAAAGAAAACACCAAGAACCAGACGAATTCGGAGCTGCAGGAAGCACAACAGAATCCACAAGAACAACAGCAAAGCTACAGCCACAACAATGCCAACATAGTATGTTTCACACCTACAACAACAATAATATTAATGCAATCCTCTCCTGCCCCACCTGCCCGTGACAACAGGAGCAACGGAGCCAAATTTCGGCTGTCGAGCTTCTGATGGGAGAAATATTTCGCCTCGAGTCCTCGAATCCCTGAGTCCTGTCTCGAGTCCTCGACTTCTGCGCTCCAACCATGACGTCTCATCCTGCCCTGTTTGCTCTTTGAGGCTGTCGAGATTTGCTGTCAGGAGCCGAACCTCGGAGAAGCCCAGCAGTCGCAGGCTGAGATGCCCAGGGATCTGAGGGTCGCTAGAGTCAGAGTCACCGATGCCGAGGAGGACGAAATTCCCAGACAACTCGTTCGCCTGTCGTTCGTCCGAAGGACAAATGCCTGAAATTTCTGCGGTTCTCAGAAGCACGATGAGGAAATTTCGCATTTATTTCAATTTTGTTCAAATAGAGGGTCTCAAATCTCAACCAAAGGATCTTGTTGTTGCTGCTGCTGCAGGCTGTTGTTGACTCTCAGGACATGCGGTTTGACTATTGAAAAATCCTCACGAATATGAAACCCACATCTCAGTCAGAGTCAGTGATGGACATGTTTTCGTAATTTATTGAAATGACTCGGATAAAAACCGCTTGCTTGACTCCTTTTCCGGTAAACTTTTCCTTCCCCTGCTGATGACGTTGCTGTCGTTGTTTGGCTCCGCTTCCCTCACAACTTGGCCAAGTGACCGACGAGTTGGAGCCCCTGGGCGTCGAGGAGGGCGAAGAGGAAGGGGTGGTTCATGTCGAAGCGCTGCGGCGTCGTGCGCAGGGACGAGTAGGCGTTCCAGAAGAGGACGGCTGCGAAGTGTGTGACGGAGAGAAGGGGTAGGAGAAGGAGAAGGAGAAGGAGAAGAAGGAATTATGAATGAATGGATCGATGGAAAAACTCCTGGTACTCACTCTGGCGCTTCAGCTCGCCGAGGCCGTCCTCGCTGACCTGGATCTGGGCCTCCTGCCAGACGCCCGCCAGCCGCGCGGCCAGAGGCGACTGAAAGAAGAACCAGATTTGAGAAAAGATAATTCTCCCTCTCACTCTCACGCTCTCGCTCACCTCTGTGCCGACGAGTCTCGCGAGCGGCAGTCGATGCACCATCCGGAACTTGGGCATGAAGACGCGCACCAGCGTCGGCCGCAGTCGCCGCCGCAGTCGCTCCAGCGATCGCCAGTCGGTCGCCAGCTGCCGCTCCAGCGCCGCCAGCCCGTCCATGGCGTCGGGCAGCACCAGGAGGAGTCGCAGGTCCTTCGCTCCGGTCACCGGTCCCGGTCCCGTCCCCGTCCCCACTCGTGACGCCTGCAGCGGCAGCTCCAGGGCCGTCGCATTCAGCTCCTCGAGGAAGGCGAACCGGAAGATGTCGTCCTTGCCCATGCTGTCGGCGTAGACGTGGGTGTGCGGCGTGTCGTAGAACAGGTGCTTGTGGGTGTCGCGCTTCTGGAAGTTGAAGGCCCAGCGCGATCGCGGCTCCACGCGCTGCACTTGGCGCGTCGAGTTCCCGCGCCTCGGCCGCTCCTGCTCCAGCCAGACTCGGATGGGACTCGGCGCATCCTCCAGCCGATTCCCGTCCTCGGTCTCGTCCTCGATTTCGTTCGGCATTTCGTCCCCCTCACCCCTCAGGTGACTCAGCAACAGCTTCTCCAGCTCCACGGGCGCCGCCACGAAGTTGTGTCGCGGATTCGCCGCCAACTCCTGGAACACGCGCTGCAGCACGGTCGACTCCTCGTCGTCCTCACCACCTTGGCCCTGACTCTGGCTCTGGGCCGCGCTCTCCGACTCCCTCGAGCCTGCCTCCGGGTGGCCGCCGTCCACGGGCCCGACTTCGTTGCCGGCCGCCGGCTCCTGCAAGGACTCGCCGCCGTCCCCGGTCCAGGCCCGCGTCCGGGGGCCGGCGAGCAGGTGGCAGAGCAGCACGAGCAGGATTTCTGTGGTAAGGCAGAGGCTTCTTCAGATCTTCAAATCTCACTGCGAAACAAGAGGGTTGCAAAACTTACTGCATTTCAGTTCCATGGTATTTTAATTCAATTCAATTAAATTGACTCTTCCGTTCCCTGCTATTTTTCAAATTAATTGATCAATATTGCTATATATATATAATCTCTTCAATAAATAATTTGTCTTCAGTTGTTGCCAATATTTGTATGAATTTTTGCATTCGGTTTTCAATCGTTGTTTAATGGTTTTTGTAGCAATTTTATAAAAATTGTGTCAACGGTTTTTATAACTAAAAAATAACATTCTGTTGAATAAATTTGATACAATTTATATTTTTATATTCTAGGCTTGATTTTTGTCTGTTCAGACTTCAGAAATCGCCTCGTTGTTTTCGTATTTTTTCGCACAATTGCGCGTTATTTATTTATTCATTAGAAATCGAGAGTCTGCTTGGACTCCGGCGAGCGCGATCCATGACTAAACTAAGTCGAACACGGCGCGATCTCCCCACGATCTCCGGGAGAGCCGAATTCGCGTCCGGCGTCCGCCAGCCGGGCAACGTGCTTGGGACTTCTTATCAGCTCCTCAGCTGCTCCTCCGCCGTCGCTCCGGCTCTCTCTGAACTGCCCGCCATCTGAACTTGACACCGTGTCATCGTGTGACGAAGGCAGTCGCGATAAAAAATGCGCGATCGGCGCAAAAAGATCGCCGGAGCGAGAGAGAGGAATCGTTCTGGGGGTTCTCATTCCAGCAGGGTGAGAGATGGGGAGGTGAAGTTGCGAAAAAAAGCCGAGGATTTCAGAGAAGGAACGGAAACTTCTGCCGGCAGTGGGCAGCCGCCTCTCGTCTTCAGCCTCTCTCTTTCTCGCCTTCTCTGGCCCCTCTTTTTCTCATCTGGCGCGTGTTCGCCCGTTTTAACATGCATTTTTGCAATATTTTAAAGTGATTCCCGTGCTTGCAGAAGTTTGCACAACTTTGCGCCATGTTTCTTTCGCATCTTTCACTGTGCCTTCACTTCGTCCTGCAGGCGCTTCCCTCGTCTGCTCCTTGACGGCCAAGTCTTTCCCTTGAGTTCTCCTTCCTTCCTACTCCTTCCTCTTCCTCGTCGTTCTCGGCTTCCCCCTGGTCGTCCTCGCCGTTGTCCGCGTCGGCTTCGTCTGGTTCGCATCCTCAGCGTCGGCCAACGTGCAACGTTGTAGTGGCACACATACACACAGCCACATACGCACACGTACTTACAACATCCGTTTCCGGTGCGCCATCATGTAAAAACTTAAACAAATTGTTTCAAATTTCATAATCGTTAACTAAGCGTATGCGAGCTCGTCACCGGCACGTTTCGCATGCCGCTCGGATTCTGCTGCTGATGCTTCTTCTTCTTCTTCTTCTTCTTCGTCGTCTTCCAGCACACATTGTTGTTGGAATGGTGCTGTTTATTGTTGTTGTTGCTGTGGTTGTTCGCCAACAGGAGCCGGTTGCGGGCCAAAACAGGACTCGACTCGACTCGACTCCTGCGAAGCCGAGAAGATAACTGCGAGATGGAGCGATAAGAGAGAGGCAGGGAGAGAGAGAATCGGAAACTGAAAGAGAGAGAGAGAGAGAGAGAGAGAGAGAGAGAGAGAGAGACGGAGATAGATAGATTGATGGAAAATAAGCATAGTTGAGGGGGAAAAGAACAAGAGCGAGAGCGGGCATTGGAAGATTACGGTCTGTAGTTGCACATTGTTGTTGTTGTTGTTGTTGTTGTTGTTTTTATTGTAATCGTTTCGCTCTTTGTTGCTGTTTTTGTTTCAAAAGTGCTTCTTGTTACTGGAATGTTGTTGCTGTTGCTGTTGCTGCTGCTTGTCTTCGTGCCGAGGAACGACTTCGAACCTGGCGCTCGTTGGTGTTGAGCGAAAGGGATTTTCAAACCAAGGCGAAAGAATTCATGAAACTGTTGTTGTTGCTGTTGCCGTTGTTCTCTTCGCTGGAGGAAGCCATGGGCGGAGGGCAGGGAGAGAAAGGACGAGGATGGCGGCCGGTTGAGCATGTTGGAAAAGTTCGGCTGAAGTAGGGAAAAATCTGCTCACGTACCATTTGTTTAGCTAAATGTATAAATAGAATCCCGCCCTCACACCCCCTGCCGCCTGCTCGACTCTCTTCGACCCGCTCCCCCCCCCCCCATCTCTCTCTCGCTCCTTCGCTCTCCTCCATTGGCGCAGACAGCCAGACAGATCGGCAGGAGCCGAGGCGTGGACAGACAGCTGGGAGATAAAAGGGATATTTCCGAACTCACACAAACACACTCGCCCACCCGTCTACCCACTCACATACAAAGGCACGTGCTCTATGTGTATGTGTTTGTGTTTGTTGGTGAGCGAATTGTTTGAGTTTGATTTTCCGTGAAAGCTTCGAATGTGAGAATCGAACGAAAGATTTTAATCAAGGAAACTCTTTGGTAAAAACTTGCTAGACGTTGTGCAGAGAGTGAGGAAGAGAGAGATAGAAGACTCGAATCAGAGTGAGAAGAATGGAAGGAAGTAAGAAATAGTAGTTTTTCATTATATTTGGAAATAATTATTTTCCAAGAAAAAATTGGATTTTTTTGTTTAATTTTGGAGTTAAAAATTATTTGAAATTTTTTGAGTTTCTCAATTCTTAATTCTGTATTTTGTTGGAATTTTAATAATTTTGAAATATTTCGTATTTTTGGTATATTTTGTACACCTTGATAATTATTTCTGTAATGATATTTGAGAGCCAACTTCTTCATATTTCGTATTTAATTTGCTTAAGGCTTGAGAATTGGGATATCTCAAAGAATAATTTTCGAGATCGCGCAGATGATTCCCTGCAATCCATTCGTACAATGCCAATGACAATATTGGAACTTCTCCCTCTCGCTCTCGATCTCGCTCTGCCCGCCTCGCTTCCGTCCACGCTTCCTTCCTCCGCAGCTCGCCCCGTCGAACCGCGTCAGACGTACTCCATTTTCGCCAGTTGCCAATTTGATCCGCCAACTGCCAGAGCCACTTCCGCTTCCGGTGCATCCATCAGACGCACGGAATAACAAAAAATCCTCCCCTTCCGTCATTGTCTGACGGGTCTGGCGCTTGTCCTGATTAGCCGTCGTCGCTCGCGTCCTCCGCGCCGCCCGGTCCCGCCTCGGCCCTCGTCCCGTCCCCCTCCCACGCGTGGGACTTGGCATTGTTTACACAGAATCACCGCCATTTTTCTTTAGCAGTCGTCGCCGCACATCGTCCGAGGAGCGGAGCGAAAGGGGAACGAGAAGGGGAAGGAACGGACCAGGAGAGTGAGGGGAATGGGACGGGAATGGAATGTGTAAACAAACAAAAAGCTGCAACCCTGCAGTGTTGTCGACGACAATGAAATAAACGTCAATTGACCACAATGTCAGTGTCATTGTCGGATCCGCTCGCGCTCGCGCCCGCTCCCTATCGCTGTCTCTTTCGCTCTGGCCTCACTCGGGGTCTCTCCCTCTCCCTCTCTCTCTCTCTGTCACTCTAGCGCGTTCGCTCGTGGCCCTCGAATCTCGTCTCGTCGTAGCGATTGACAGTAGGTGGGAGGTGGGTCGGAGAGAGCGAGAGAGAGAGAGAGCGAGAGAGAGATAGTGAGGGAAAACTTCAAAAAAGCGAAACGTCTCGCGAAGAAAGAGGAAACAAAGCCGGGGATGAGAAACGAAATCCACCGTGCTGATAAGGGAAGGCAAGGGAGCGAAGGAGGGGAAACCGAAGGGAAAAAGACGGATCAAGGGGTGGCAACAGGGCTTCCACAGGGATCGACGGGACTTCGAAAATAGTGGTAGAAGGCGGGGGCAACGGAAGAGGGCGACGGGAGCAGGACGAGCCGAGCATTGTTGCGATTTTTCCGACCGACAAAAATAAAGCAACAACAACAAGAGGGGCAGCCGCCCACCTCAAGCCCTTCCGCCGGTCCGTCCGCTGTCCGTCCGTCTGTCTGTGCGGCATCAAAGACAACTGGCAACGCGACGCGAAGGAAGTCACAAGTGCCACCCGGTTGGCAACGCCGGCTGGGCTGAGCTCGTCGGGATTCGAGGCATTCGCATTTGAGAATCGCGTCACGTCTGCACAATTTCGAGTGGAGGTTGGTCCGCTGTCTGTCCCTCTCGCTCTCTCTCTCCCACTGTCTCCCTCTGTCTGACTCCCGATCGTCTCCGCCGCCCGCAACAAAGGCGAATCCTCGTCATTTATGGTTTTTAAAACTCTTTCAAGTCGGGTTCGGCTTCCAGTGAAGCTTGCCAGATTTCGCTCTTGTTGTTCTTCCCGTCATTGTTGCTGTTGTTGTTGCTGATGGTGCCCTCATCGTTGTCGTCGCCGTCGCCGTCGCCGTTGTTGTTGCTGCCGTTCGACTTGCAACGAAGTTTAACAAAACGGAAACGGATACGTTAACGAACTGGCAGCCATCTTCCACTTGAACTCCTCAGACGTTCGGCGAAATGTTTTCTTTTCCATTGCAACCTTTGTGCCCTTCAATGCTGTTGTTGTTATCATTTTCTTCTTCTTGTTGTTGTAGTTTTCTTGTTCCTGCATTTCTTGTTGTTGCTCTTCGCTCATCTTCAATTCTCGCCCCTGGTGTCTCGACGTCGCTGGGGCGAAATCCCTCGAGGGTTTCCCTTGACGATGAAAACATTTATTTTGTATTCGCCTTCTCTGCATTTTGATTTTATTTTCCATTTTGTTTCGGTTTCGTTTTTTGCCAGAGAAACCATCGTTGGCAGCGGTTCAGGGTCGATGGCTTTGAACTTCAACTTGAGCACTCGCTCTTAAAGGGGATCTGCTGGAGGTTTCATCATTATCATGAAAATATGAAAATTATTCTCCTTCGGTGTTTCTAATGCAGTTTGCTTCAATCACAGCACGGGTCGAAAAATTTCAATCTTTGAGTATTTTGGATAAATGCTAAAATCCCTCATTAAAATCGCCCTCCCTTGTCACGCGTTTCCTCGCCGACCAAGACGACGTCCACCGCCCATCAGCAGCAGCTCCTTAAAATGTCAAATGGCCTGCCAAAATTTCGCCGCGATCCACCGCGAGCATCCCGTCAAATAGTCGTTAAAAACCTGTCAAACTCCCACCCAAAGCGCCAAAGTTCGACGCGACTTTGCCCATTAAACGCGGCTGCCGAAGTTCGCCGACGTTAATGAACTCCTCGTTCTCTGCCCCCTCTCTCTGTCCCTGTCTCACAAATTTTCACCTCTCTCCCAGTCGCCCTCCTGGGTCCAGGTGCTTTGTTTATAAATCAATTTCAACTGCATCAACGGCTTGTCAACGGCGCCAGGATTTATTTCGCTCGCCTCGGTTTAGTTCGTCAGCGGCCGGCAGATGGCGTCGCTCGCGTCATTAGAATGACAGCAATTGTTGTTGTCGGTGTTGTTGTCAATGTTGTTCTTATTGTTGCTTCATTCCTGTTACAGTTGTTGTCCTAGTTGTCGTTTTTGCTTTAGTTGTCGCCGCTGTTGTTGTCATTGTTTTTGTTCCAGTTCTTGGCATTGTTGTTGTTCTATTTGTTGTCATTAACCTCTGGCATCGTTGTTGTTGCCTCGCCGGCCCACCATGATTGACAAGTCCGCCAACATGGCGTCGAATGGAGACATTATTTTTGTTAATTGACGTAAATGGCGATTCCTTGTTTAGAGGGCGAGTTGCAGCAGCGGCCGTGAAGCGGAGGAGCTGGGGAGGCAGCGGAGGCGGATCCGGAAGTCCTCGGCCGGCGGGTAATGGTGAGTAATGGACGACGCCATGCATCAATGGCGCACGACAAGCGGCGCCAGGGCCTTCGGGAGAACAAAGAGAGAGAGACAGAGAGAGAGGGAGCGAAGGAGGGAGGTGGTGAAGCGTAGGAACCGCAGAAAGAGAGAGGGAGAGCGCGCAACGTTTCTGAAATCACGCCCAGCTGTTCACTTGAAGTTCGGCTGCAGGTTCCCAGACAGGAAGAAAACGGAGTTCTTCGAATGGGAAACGATTTTGAACCCCAAACATGAACTGAGTGGACTCCCAACGTCTTCAATATGGAATGGCAAAAGCAATTTGAAAAGAAATCAAAGCGATCCAGAAGCGATCTAAAAATAACAATAAAGCCAAGTAAAATTGAATTGCACCGATCAAATTGAAATCGAGCTTGAAGTGCAATGAGAATTGAACGGAATTGAGTTTCCTTCGGTGGCTTTAATGCGGAGTCGGAGTCCTTGGAGCTGAAAAGTGCAGCCAAGGCGTAAAACTTCCCTCCCCCACCCCTCCGGCCCCCTGCCACCGCGGGAGCCCTCGCAGGACATCGCATCGCGACGTGGAAAAGTTGCCACTAAATCGAATAAGAAAACTCCCTAATGAGAACTTCTTCTTCTTCTTGTTATTCTTCTGCTTCTTCTTCAGGGGAACTTCTCACTCAGCGCAGCGTGGCCGGACCTCGCTGGCGCAGACGACAACCGGAGGGAGCCGCCAACGATTCGAAGAAGCTCCTGCGGAAAGTAGTTCAGTAGAAAATTAAATTCCCTCCACTTTGATCGCGAGCTGTCGAACGAGGGCGACTCGGGCGACGCGGGCGAGCGAGACGGCCAGGGCGAGAGAGTGAGAAGGCGGACAATGGACTGAGTCCCGCACTCAGGAGGTTTCGCTCCCAGACTGGGGGACGACGGAGGGCTTCCCGGTGGCAGCTGCGTCACAATCAATTATTGAATAATTATGTGCTCCGATGAAGCGCGCGGCACGGCAAATCTTCGACACGGACCTGCTGCCGCCTCTCCCTCCTCTCACGCTCTCCTCCGTCCGTCCGTCCAACTCCTCCTCCGACCCTCTTTTGGTCCCTCTGAGATGAAATCGGTAATGAAAATGTCGCGGCACGAGATGGGGTTGGAGACAGAGGCAGAGACAGACAGAGAGTGTGTCAGAGATGGAGTTAGAGTTAGGGAAAGAGGGTGAGAGATAGAGAACAGAACAGTGTGGGAGAGAGGGAGAGGAGAAAAGTAGCCCCGGGACAATCAGGGAGAGTGAATCTCTCGTTGCCTGGAGCTGCTGGCTCGAGCTCTGGCTCGTGTTCGCGGATTTGAACTCCTTTCGCTCGCCTTTAGCTCAGTGTTCTCGCCTTCTTTATCAACTACTCTCTCTCTCTCTCTCTCTCTCTCACATTCCCTCACCGACTGCTTTGCCTTTTCATGATATCATCCTTTTTTGTAACAATCAGAAAGAGAGAGGGAGTGGGTGAGAGAATTTATAATCAGGTCGTGTTTGAGCTTCAGCAGGGATCGCAGTCGAGTCCTTTGCCGGCAACTCATGTCCCGGCGCCGCCGTCGACGCCCCGTGACTTCTCCGGACTTCGCCGCGACTCCCTCCGGACTCCCCTCGACTCCCGCCCCAGGTCTGCGCCGAATGTCGTGCATAACGGTTTCAAGAGCTTAGCGTTCGTTGCCTTTGATAATTCGCCGGCGATGGAGGAAAACATTTTAATGACTGCAAACATTTAATTTCGCGAGAACTTCCCCGGAACTTCCCCTCTCTGTCCCTCCCTCCATCTCTCTCCCGCTCTCACCCACGGTCGTCTCGCACTGGAGTTCGTTTTATTGGATTTTCTTTGGCGCTGCTCTCGCGAGTCCCGCGGATTCCGCTCTAATGTCGCCAATTTTTCTCCCACGATCCTCTCCTTTGTCCTCGCCCCCTCCCCTCCCCCTCTCAATGACACTGGCTCTGTCTTCCTCGCTGTTTCTGCCCCTGTCTCTCAGTGTCTCGTTTTCCCTCCCCCTCGGTCTCGGCAGAAATATTAAAGTTAATGCTCGCTTATTAAGCTCCCGAAGTGCGTTGCCAAAGTTGGGCCGCAGCTTCCGAAAGTCGTCGGAGCCCCTCGTTGGAGCCTCCCTCTGGAGCCCCCCTCACGGCCGACGTCCCTCGCGCTCACGAACCCAATTGAGTGCTGTTCTTATTAAGGAGCTTACGAAGTTATCAGCTTTCGGAGCGAATGCCTTCGAAGTGCTGTCGAGGACTTCGACGAAAGCTCCTTCCGTCAAACTCGTGTCCAGCTCCCCTCCTCCGCCACTTCTCAACTGACGTCTCCCTCATCGGCCACGTCATCATCCAGGCGTTCGAATCACTTTAAGGTCATTCAATAATTATAAATACGGATATGTTTTTTACTGTTAAAAAATTCGTTCATCCATTATTTCATTGTTTTTATTCCTTCTTGCTTTATTTGTGTTTAAACATTTCTATTCCAAAACGTTGTTCATTTAAAACAGAATATTAAAAATAAACCTCAAGTATTCCCTTTTCTATTTTCAAATTTCGTTTCCAAGACGTTGTCTCGAAAAACCGCAATGGAAAAATAAATCATTCCTAGAAGGAGCTTCTCGTGCGTCGTTCGGCATTAATCAGTCGCAGATAAAAAGCTTTAGCCCAGGCACCGAGGGCTAGAAAGAGACACCGGGCGAGAGCGAGGGCGACGGGCGACACTGGGTGGGGAGAGTGAAGAGCGAGACGACACGAGACGAGACAAAGCAGGGCGTAGTTTAAGGAAATCCCCGGAAACGAGCTCGAAATAACGAAACAAAATGCGGCAACCGGGGCTGGGACGAAGGGAAGAAGAGCAAGACAATGGAGACGAGGAAGAGGGTGAAAAATGGAGGGAGGAAGAGTGGGAGAGAGTGGGAGGAGGAGGAGGGAGTGAAGCCGAGGAAGGAAGGGCTGGGCAACGGAGCTGCTCCTGATTACTGCAGACGTTGCGGTGAGAACGAGGGCGGAGGGCGATGCGGCGATGTGGATGATGAGGTTGGTGTGGATGACGAGGGTGATGAGGCTGATGGGGCGAGGGGGCTGACGAGGCGGTGGGCGACGGCTGCCTGGCGAGGGTTGCCGAGGAACCCAGGCTGAGGTGCCGAAGGCTGATGCCCAGGAGTTGAGGACGCGGGCGCGGCTTCAAAGAGCGAAGAAGGATCGCGGCTAAAGGCGAGGGAATCGTCGGTGGCGTTGATTCGCGCCGAAGTCATGTGTCATGTGGAAGGCGGTCGTACCCGGAGTCGGGAGGTTCGGGGCTTTGTCTATCGCCAGCCCAGACAAATTGCAGTCTCATGGTGATAAATCGTCGCCCTCGACGGGAGGCACCTCGAAATCCTACGCAGCACCGGGAGGCGATTTTAACAAATGACGGCGTTTTAATTGTTTCACGGAGGAAGGTTTCTAGCCCGAAGGTGGGGTTTTTGACAAAAATATATTCATAGAAAAGGAAATTTGAAATCAGAAATATTTTTAAATTTAAATTTTGTATGAATTAACAAATGTATAAAATAGAAAATTTAAGATATTTTAAATCTATGACGTTTCAAAAAATGTAGCTTGAAGTTGAATATATTTGAAAGTTAAATATTTTTCAAAAATATTGAATTTTCAAATATGAGCATTTTCAAAATTGAATGTGATAAAATTAAAGAATAATTTTACAAATTACAAATTTAAATAAGGGTAAAAAGGAAAAATTTTTGCCATACAAAATTAGTTCAAAAATTGTTGTCACTTAAAAAAATCATTGAAAAGGGCAAAACAATTGAACTTCAAAACTAAACACTTCAGATCTTAAAACAAACTTCCAATTGGAATCTTTCAAGCATTCAAATGTATTGGAAAAATGGATTTACCAAAGTATACATGATTTTCCTAGGAAGACTAACAACAACAAACTAATTATAATACTCGTATTGTAATTTGCAACTGGAATGTATTTGCATGAGTGCAAAGAGAGGACCCCGCTCACGGGGCGAATCAGAGTGAATACGATCGTGAGTGAAGATGAGTCGACGTTCGCTCGATCGGTGGCTCTCG
The DNA here is from genome assembly GCA_947389925.1 of Coelopa pilipes. Taxonomy (NCBI): domain Eukaryota; kingdom Metazoa; phylum Arthropoda; class Insecta; order Diptera; family Coelopidae; genus Coelopa; species Coelopa pilipes. Next base: position 42,972,290 of record OX376698.1, read on the forward strand.
GCTGCTCCCCGATTCAGTTGAGCTGCATCCGTCGTTGTAGGCGCACGTTCGATCGGACCTTGGCTTCGCACCACGGACTCGAACCCACAGACGGACCCGAATTCACCACCGACTCGTACTCAAATTCCCCACCAACACACACGAACTCACCACGAGAACGATGAAATGTCACCTGTTCGCCGACAAGGCCTGCTGCGGCGTCCACCTTCGCAGCGCCTGCATCGCCATCGGCATCCTGTTCCTCGTCCTGACCGGGCTGGGCTTCATATTCCCGCTGCGTGAGTATTGCGGTATTCCAAAAAATATGAACAAAAAACAAAAGTCATTCCCGCCTTCCAGCCTATACCCACTGGCCAAGTCTGGTCGCCTTCCTTGTCAACGTGGTGGGCGGCGTGTGCCTGCTGGTTGGCGCCCTTAAGGTACGTAGGAATTTGTGATTCCACCTTTACTGAATGCCAATCACTTTTGCTGCTCCCCTCCTTCCAGAACAAGCGGTGGCTGGTGTTCGTCTGGCTCATGAATGGCCTGCTCATCTTGGTCTTCCGGTTGTTCCTCATCGGAGTGATTATCTACTCTCTTTACTACCCCGAATTCGGCCCCCCTTTAAATGAGTCTGTGTATCTCGTCTTCCTGGAGCAGTTCGTGGTACTGGGTGAGTCCACATCGGCGCATCGGCGTACGAGAATCGTGTGTTAATCGTGAACTGTTCCATTATCTTCCTTGCAGTTGTTCTGTTGGTCCCCATCTGCCTGGTCGTCTCGTTCTTCCGCCAGCTCGGGCACAGCCAGGCTCCACGGCCGGAGCCAGTGATCAGCAGAATATAGACATGGCTTTAAACTTGTTTTTGCGTCGAATACGTTTTGTCGTACCGATATTCTTCTGCGTTTTCCCATATTACGCGAGTTCGCTAGTTTGTTGTGTATTGACATACACAATTCTTATACATTTTCTTAGCATCAATCTTTTGTAATTCTTGGAACAAAAATATAAATAAATTCCTTAGTCAATCCAAAAGCCAACGTCGTCATCGTCAGCTGTGTGGTTTGCGCCCGTGCTAAATTTTGAATGCAATTGAGTAAAACTGGAGATATTTTGAAATAGTTCAGGTCTACGTATGCATAAGTGTGTGCGCATACAGATACACATATATATATATATAGATATATTCCGACGTTATTAAGTTCATTCCCACGTGTAGGGGAGAAGGGAGAACACGTCATAAAATAATAAATTTATAATAATAATATTAATTAACATTGTTGGCACTTCATGGAATGCAGAAAGCACACTCGCATCCCCGCGAATGCATACCGGAGCGTGAGAGAGAGAGATGGAGGGGGAGCGTGAGAGAGACAGTCAGAGAAATTGGGGGAGGGAGAGAGCGAGAGAGAGCGTGTGTTTCCCGCGGGAATTCGAGAATTTCAGACGAAATCTGTTTATAATTCATTTAAAAATGTTTAATTAGACATTGAGTCAAATGCGAATGAATTATGAATGAGACGGAGCACTGAGCGACCGAGCGCCGGGCGAGCGACAGGGACGGAGAGAGGAGCCGTGCGGCGAGCGAGAGGGAAAATTGAGAGTGATGAGCGACGGTGCGGGAGTGTGGGAAAAAGCTGTGGATGCATCGCTGAAATAACCGCAAAAATGTGAATTGAAAATTCTAAGCTCAATTAAAAGTTCATCATTTCAGCGGCGGCCGGTTGGGATTTATTCCAGCAACAACAACAACAACAACAGCCGCCGACGCAACCTGGCAAAGTTTCGGCAAATCTGTGGAAACTTTTGAAAGCGGGATTTTACCATTTAAAGTTGGGGAAATTTTGGCGAAGATGCAGATGATTTTTGATTTTTGAAAAAATTTCCAAATCGGAAATATTGTAATTCCTTAAAATTAATGGTTTCAAAAATATACCACAACAATTTGCGCAAAACTAAAGACGGTAAAATATCAAAAAAATCCGAAATTTCTAAAAATGTAGCAACATTTGCTTTAAAACAAGCTTTGGTGAAAATGTACCATATCTTTCGAATGCTATCGAAAGTTCTAGTTACTTTTTACAAAAATTACAAAAAAAAGATTCTTATTTTTTGGAAAATTACCTCCCAGACATGGGAAAACTTCTCGGAAATTTCGAAGCCACGAACTTGCTTGAACTCCGTATCCAGAGGCTCCTCGACGGTTCCGCCCCACCACTTGGCCATGAATTCCGCCCTTCGTCTCTGCCTCTGTGCCCAACCCGCCCGCTGCGTCTGCGGCGGAAGCGCGCGAACCCGGATGATGAACTCGCCAAGGACGCGGGCAAGTCGAGAGAGTCGAGAGCCGGCAAGAAGGACGAGAAGTCAGCGATTCTTCGCCTCTCCTTCGTCCTCGTCGCGCCCTCGGCACGTCGTCCTCTCCAGATCCGGCTCTCATCCTTCTCAGTTCGTTTTTGTCGTCGTCGTTGCAGCGACTCTGGTTTTGGCGGCGGTGAGAGAGGACGAGGCAGGCCGAGGGAGCACGGGGGGGGGTCGGGGGTTTCGAGTGAGGTCGAGGGGGCCGCAGCAGCAGGTGGAGGCCGTCGGAAGCGGAAGTGTGGCCATTTGTAAATGTTCTCGCATTTGGAAAATTCATGAGCGTCATTAGTTGCGCGCACAGGGTGGACGCCGGAAGGGCTGGAGGCCGACAGCCCGACTGTCCATTAGTCTGTCCAGCCATCCGTCTGTCCCGCTGTCCGTCCGTCCGTCCGTCCGTCGGTCGCTGGCCCTTCGTTGCCGCGTGTGGCGTGGGTTCGAAGCGAGTGCGGGCCGCAGGGAAACGGCGAACAATTCAACGATTACAGCAACAAACACCAGGGCAATGCGGTTAATTACGAAGTCAATTACAACAACAACAATTACAAAACGCCATCGACAACAACGCCATCGAGGACAACGCCAATGACAATAAAACATATGAAAATTTGAAAAATATTTCAAAATAATCGCTCGCCCTGAGCCCATTGAGGGCCCGAAAGCCCTCAGCGACCACGCCCCCTTTGACGCGATCCAATTTTTCTTCCATCCCCTGGTTCGCTGGCTCCCTCCCGGCCCTCTCTCTCTGTACTCCCAAGCACTTTTGACTTCCCTCTCGCTTTCTTCGCCCGTTCCGATGAATTTATTGCTGCAGCTCGGTATTTTTGCGGCTTCCGGGCACGCCCGCCGCTTGCAGCGCCCTCCAAACACCCACATGTACACCTATCGACTCACACACACACACACACCCACACGTGCATGTGCTCTCTCTAACGTGGTTGTTGTTGCTGGCATTAGAGGGCGTTTGGTATTTATTTTTAACTCTGCAATAGACACATTAGGGCGAATTTACAAAAATAACAACAACCATCCATTTAGTTGTAACCACACAAGCAACAACAACAACAACAACAACAACAACAAAAACAAGTACAACAAGGCGTGCAAATAGTTGGAGCAACAACAATAACAACAACATCCACGCCGTTTTAATTAGTTGCACTTTAAATGATTTATTGTGGAGCCCTCGGGAGAGGGAACGAGAACGGGTGGCGAGAGCGAGAGGGGGCGACCCCTGAGTGAGTAATTGTCCTCTGTCTGGCGAGTGTGTGTGTGTGTGTGTGTGTGTTTTCTCGCCTGGACCGCCGAGTCCTGCGGCTCCCTGGACTCAACTGCTGTCGCCGCGACTTCCGGTCGGCGGTTGACAAAAACAGAGACAAAGCCAATGTCGGTGCCAATGGGTGCTGGCGGCAGGGTTGCCTTTTCCAGGGCTGCCACAGTTGGCAGGAAAAGGTGAAGAAGGAAAGAATTTGATGAATTTAAAGAATATTATCCCAAATCCTTAGTTTTGGCCATGCGAGTAGGTAGGAAAGAGCGTTGAAAGTTTTCTCTTAAATTCATTGCTTGAACTGTTAGTCTGGTTTCGTATGGCGAAAATTTATTGTAAAATATGTTGGAGGAAAATAAACAAATAATTGAAAAATAAACAAATAATTGGAAAATTTTCAACCCCAGCTCCGAAACATTTCGTTCCTCGCCAGAACAGTGAGAAGTGAGAAGATATATGAGGGCGAAATATTTTTAATCCAAATAATTTATTGCCTTGGCTTTTCGCCGCTCAGCGCTCGAAATTGCTTTTTAATGGCGTAAAAAGCATTTTGGATTTTTGCAACTCTCGGATGTTTCCAGCTATTTCCAGATCTGCAACTTTTCGCCCGAGGCTTCCCGAAAGTTCGGGGTCAGCGAGAGATGGAGCCGAATTCTTCAATTCGCGCGGATCTCCTCGAGGCAAGGATGACGGTTGAAGACTGCGGGGAGAGGACAGCCTGAGGAGGAATCGGGGGCCTCGTTAAAAGGGCGTCCAGAGCCGCAACTACGGCAATAACTTCGCTCGGCTGGTTTCGCTAGTTGACGTTCAGCAGCAGCAAAATCGGGCCAAGTAAACGGATTGCTGGAAAAACAACAACAACAAAATGAAACCCAAATGTGTACACCACAAGAAACAACAACAACTGCATAAAAACACCTAACATCAGGCCAACAACAACATAAACCACAACAACAACTGGTAACTAAACAACAAAAAGCATCAACTTCAACTTGTGGAAAACCACTCGCTACGGTTGCAAAAAAAACAACAACAAATACAACGAGTGCATCGGAGAACCATCACAACAACAAGAACAGCATTCACCATTACAACAACGATCATGACGTAGCAATAACAACAAAAAATCTTAGAACAAAAATTCAAAAATGAAACTGAAAACTCTTTATTATTTTCAGTGCATATTTTCCGGCGTTGTTGTTGTTGTTAGCGGTTTAGTTGCTGTTGTTGGAAATGCGTTTTGAGTTGTTGTCGTTGTTGTTGTTGCAGCAGCAACCGGACGCCTCCCGAGAGCCCTGAGGAAGGTGAATCGCACCAGAACTTTTTCATCGCCGTCGTCATCGCCACCGACGTCCAGCGGGCTTAAGCTGTGCGGGTTGTTGTTGTAAGTGTTGGTGTTGGTGTCGATGTTGTTGTTGTCGTTGCTGTTGCTGTCGTCGCTGTTGCCGTCCATAAAATGAAGAAACTTTCTTAATTGAATATTTTACACGCGCCCCAAAGTATGCAGCGGAGAAATTAAAATAAAATTATATGATCACGAGCGCGGCGAACAGCAACAACAACAACAACAGCAGTAACAATAATAACAACTACAACAACAACAACACCAACAACTACACCGAGTTCCCGACGACTGCAACGAAGACGAAGAAGAGGAAGAGCGTTCTCGGTCCCTCCGTCGGAAGTTGAGGAAAGGCTTGCGAAAGGTGGCAACGCATTAGCATATCCTCGCTCTCCCTCCTCCTCCCCCTCTCCCTCTCTCTCTTCCTCCTTCCGACTCCTTGTTCCCCATGGCAGCTGTCGTCGGTTGTTGTTGCTGCTGTTGTTTCGCGATTCCTCGTTGTTGCTGCAAGGTGTTGCCCTCATCTGTCGGCCGTGGTTTGGCGGTGTCCCGGCTGTCCGTCTTCCGATCTGTCTGTCTCTCTGTCCGCCTGGCTGTCGCCCGCTCCATGCTGGCAAAAGTTTGCGTCTCCGCGATGTTGTTGCGTAGGTTGGTCATGCTGTTGTTGCTACTCTTGGTGTTGTTGTTTTCGCACTGGTGTTGTTCCGCCGTTTTCGTTGCATATAATTAGGGGTCGCTCGAAACGCGAACCGCCGTCGAATGAAGTTGTTGCCACTTCGCTCGAGTGCTGCTGGTCTCATCGCTAGTTGCCGCAAATGTCGATGTCGTTGTTGGTCTTTCTTGTTGTGTTGTTGTTGTCTTTTTGTTGTACTAGTTAACATTTTGCTGTAATTTTTTGGTTCTTGTTGTCGATCTTGTTGTTCTTGTTGTTCTCTTCGCCATCGTTGTTCTTGTCGTCAACGCATTTCGTCCTCACGTTATTGTTGTTGTTGTTGTTGCCGCCGCAGTCGCCGCCTTGTTGTTGTGGTGTAGACTAATTTTTTCTTTCATTTCAACAAACGCCGCTCTTCTTCTTCTTCCGTTGGTTGTGGTCTTTGATATTGCGGCTGGCGGGTGTTGTTGTTGTTATCGCGGTCGTCGTCGTCGTGATTTTGCTGCTGGCAGACGAAACTTTGACATGATTGACAGACGAACTGACAGACAGACAGACGGGAGAGAAAGATGGAGAGAGAGGTAGTAAAAGAGACAGAACTGACTGCTCCAGGACATCTGGTCCTGGTTTCATCAGAAGTTTCCAGTTCTTTTAGTTAAAGATTAACTCTTGTATTTGCCGAGGAATGAGAGGAGGAGAGAAAGCAGCAGAATTAGCGAGGCGTAAAATTCGCAGAAAGGAATTAATTATCTCGCTAAATAAATACACAAAGAGAATGAAAACGACACTAAGAAAATGAGGGGAAAATTTGAAAATAAAAATTAAAAGGAAAACATTCAAGAAATAAATTAAAAAATGCAAAAAAAAGGGCAATAAGTAAGGAAAGCAGCGCTTTACAAGGACTCAAATGCGAAGCGAGCGCAAGGACAAAAGTTCAAGTCTTTGTCTGAAGTCTTTGAATCCCCTCAGTCAACGACTTCGTGTGAGGCGATCGAAAGCCTAATGAACTTTCTACAAAAGCCCCAAAGATGACGATACAGCAACCGTTAAAGCTCTGATCTGATCAGCCCCGAGAAAGAAGCTGAAAAAACAACACATTATCTATAAAATTATGCAAATATTTGGAATATTCCGAAAATGGCGAAAAAAACATTTTTGAATAAATTTGAAGACCGTCTTTGGTCGAAAGCCAACCTAATTAAGGCGTATCTGAAGCGATAAATTGACCTGAGTGGCGAAATTTGTCAACGACAGGAACAAAATTTAAAATTTATAGAGAAATTTGATAAACGGAATTGATTTCATTAATTATTGTATTTAATACTAAATTTATTTTTTTTATTAAATTTGAAAAGATTAAAACTTAATCACAGCACTTAAAGCTAACTTAAAATGAATTAAAGGCTTCTATTGCAGAATTTACAACACGCTCAGGGAAAATAAATAAAATGCAGAAGTACGAATGACATGACAAAAAATCACGAATGAGGAGAAAACTAAAATTGAAAGACAAAATAACTGATTAGGAAAATTCTGAACAACTAAAAATACTGGACATTTAAATTAGTAATTGATAGGGATATGCAAATAAATAACGCATTATAAGACAAACAATGGAAATTAAAATAAATATAAGTGAAAAAACAACAAATTAAAAAATAAAATAACAAAATTCAATATAATGAACAAAAACCAAGAGTCGATGGCAGAAACAGCGACGCCGGACGCTCGACCAGGACCGACCGACCGATCGATCGATCACTGCAGCAGCGAGATCTTGCCGTTGAAGCGGCCGTTCACGTTGCTGGGCATGTAGTAGACCGGATACGCCCCCTCGGCGAAGTTCACCGCCGCGCCCTTCGAGCTGCCCATCGCCATCGCGCCCTGGTCGAGCCCGAAGTTCGGCACCATCTGCATCACCTGGGGCACGAGCACGTGCCGCGACTCGGTCGTCGGGAACTGGTGCTTGTACGGGTAGCCGATGGCGTTGCTCTGGTAGGGCACGACGATCGTCTTGATCGGCGAGTCCTGGTAGTCCTTGTAGGGCCGCGCCGAGCAGGAGCCGACGACGAGCAGCAGGGACAGCAGGCAGGCGAGCGAGGCCGACGGGGTCTTCGTGTGCTGCGGGACAGACGACGAGAGTTTCATTAGTACAGTGTCATCAATCAAAAATATTTATAGGAAATTGTGAAAATCAAGATCTGATACTCCAGGCTGAAATGCTAATGTTCAGTAAGAATTAATTAAGAATATTTCCAGCGAATATCCTAGGTCATTATTGATTTCTAAAAGAATTTTATTATCTGAGTTTGCTTCTTATCGCATGGTTTATTAATTATTTATTAATCAATTTAAAAAATGTAGAATTTTTATTTTTTACTTTTTTTTAATCTGCTGATAATTTTGTATTTCTTCTTGTTGAAGAACCAATAGAGTAGTCAGAATATAAATTAATAATAGATTGCTGGAAAACACTTCATGTCTTTGAAATCGATTTCTATTCAACTGAAAAAAATTAATTTTGCAATTTTAGTGCATGAGTTATTTTCAGGAAATATTCCTTATTAAAATTTGAATTCAATTTGTTTTCTCAGAAATGGGAAGAATTCAGTGGAAACGAACTTGTCGCGAAATTTACGTGTAAATTGAGTCACTAATTTCTGATTTTTCTATTGAAATTTGGAGCCGGAATTTCCGGGAATTTCTCGAGGTAAATTAGCACAAAGCAAGGTATTTTTGTGATCCTTCAAAGTCCCCGATTGGCTCACTTTCACACTCTGATACGACTGATGATTACCATTGTAATTCTTGATTTGATATCCTTTTTCGCGACTCTTCAACTCCTTCACTTGACGCTGGCACGCGGTCCGGTGCGAACTCTTTCGGCGGATTCCAATTAAAAAAGTGTTTCGATTTAAATTTCCTCGCGCTCTTCGGGGGATTCGTTTGTTACACGCTCGATCGCGTCGACGGGGCAGCGACGAACTAAAGACGGCGCATTGTTTGTAAACCTTTATAACAGCTCGTATTACGAAGACAACAACAGCAACATCAGCTGAAGCAGCAGAAGCAGCAGCAGCAGCAGCCACAACAAAAGCAGCAACAACAAAGGAGCAACCAACGACTAACAACAAAGAAATGTTGAACAGCAACAAAGGCCAGTTATGAGCAAAAAAATTGAGAGAAAAAATTAAATGAAATTTTGGTGAAAAAATTTAAATGAAGTGTTTAAATCTGCACGACGATGGTTGGTTGGTTGGTTGGTTGATGAGGCAACATCACCAACAACAACAACAACAACAAAATGTGGCTGATCGACGGCGATGATGACCGATGACGAAGATGCTGTTGTTGCTGCTGCTGCCGTTTGCGCTGGAGCCGATGGAGTTGTCGACGATGCCCGGCTAAGTGTGCTTTTGGCTATTTATATTAACCGTTCTTGCTGTTGTTGTTCTTACTGCGGTTGTTGTTGCTGTTGTCATTATTGTTGTTATTGTAGCTGTCATCGCCGGCAACAACAACATCTGGGCGGGCGCTCGTCCACATTCACGACAGCCAGCGATCGTCTCGTTATCAGTCGATCGCTCAGCTCCTGATACCCACACATAGAAAAATAGCAATAATTATTTTAATTTTTTTGTTGAGCTTGGCGCGGCAAGAAAAATCTCCGTGAGCTCGCTGAAGGTCTGTCTGTCCATCGCAGGGGTGGCGACAACGACCGAACGGAATACGAATTAATTTCTTTGATAATTATAGTTCAATTCAATTTGTTGGAAGCCGGTCACGTTCCGGGAAAATGTGCGAAGGAACAAAATGTAAATGTTATAAAAATGTTCCTTGGTTTAATTACAATATCATTCAATTTACCAGTATTCAATCAGAAGTTTTATCTATCCTTAAATTTTCATCTCATTTCTCGCAATTTTCATTCGATTGTTTGGAAGTCGGTCACGTTCATGAAAAATGCAGTGAAAGAATACAATGTAAATGGTTTAAATAATTTTTATTTTTTGTTTTCAATTTCAATACTAAATTTGAATATTGTCTGCTCTTCAATTTTCATTTCACTTCCCTCGGTTTTCAGCACGTGATCTTCGACTCCTCAACCTGAGTCCCGGACAAAGCCGGATCGTACCATGCTGTGGAACTTTCAACCATAAGACAAAAACAACAGCAGTATATTATAAAACATTTTTCGGGCGGCAAAATAATTAAATCTTCATAAAGCCACGAAAATGTCATTATTTCTTTGTTGTTGTTGTTTTTAGTATGTATTATGGTAAATGCTCTGTGGCCAACCGAGTGTTTGCGCCTGATGTTGTTGTTGTGCAATCTTGTTATGTTGTACATATATTTATATTTTAGTGTTTGTGTGTTGTTATTAAATTCCGAAAATTAAACGCAAGCCAAATCTCTGGAATTGACAATTAAATTGACGTCATGACAAACGACAACAACAACAACAACAGCAACTACGGCCACAATAACAGATACTAAAAATAATAATAAAACAATGGCAACAATAGACAGATTCAACAAAACGTTGGCAACACGATGCCAGCAAATTATGTAAATTTTTAATTGAAATAAAAGACAATTGTTGTTGGCGTTCGTCTGACGACGGCGGTCATCCGTCCGTCCGTCCGTCCGTCTGTCAGTCCATCCGTCTGTTCGCGCGTCTGTCTGGGTGTGAGTCAGATGCGGTCTATGTGTGTGCGTGTGTGTCTGTGTTTATTGAGTTATTTGTTTGCCTCGCTGTTGTTTACATAATTTCTTAATGAATCATTTGAAATTAATTTGAAATTCATTTATTATCGAAACATTCGCGCAACATTCGAACCACTCAGGCGGGTTTTCGAACGCCATCCGCCACCCACACCCAGCATCGATCGCGCCTGCATCAATCTGTCGGTCCATCACTCCATCCATCAACCCATCCTCCAATTCGTCTCCCGACTTCACTGTCTTTATCGCCGTGGCTTCGACTCAACATGGGAGTTTTTTTCCCCCTCCAAATCCCAATTCATCCGCTCTTAATGATCGATCTTGAGCTCTCTATGTCCAGGTCTTCATCAAATTCTGATCTTATCTTCGCTTTCACTCCTTCCTCATCGCCATCTAGACGTCCTTCCTTTGTCTATAAATTTTTTTTTTCTCCAACTTTTCCATCCCTTCGATCCTTCGATATTTTCTCACCCTCCCTCTCTCTCTCCCTCTTCCACTCATATTACCCCTTGGCACCCCCTCCTCTCTCTCGGTTCTCCCAAATAGTTCTGGGACCAAAATTATGATCGATCGTTTCTTCTATTGATTTTTTGATCAATTATTCACGCTCTTTGGACAGGGTTCCTGACGCTGAATCGTGTGCATTTTTAATTCTCATGACTTCTGGAATTTGCATTCGCACTCTGTTGTTATGTTGTTGTTCTAAGTTAATGCTGTTATTGTAATTCTCTGTGTTTGCTAATTATTTTGTTAAAATTCAGAGTTCTTCGCGCGAACCCGAAACCCGTTCCCCTCAGTGTTTTTTATTCAAATGCTTCATTAATCATCGATTTCGGAGATGGAGAAAAAAATGGTCACAAAAAATCGCAAAGTAACATATTTATTCAAATTCTATTGACTGTGGTCTTTGTCTATCCAAAGTCTTCTAATGTTAAAGTATTCTTAGTCATTCTTCTCAGGGCTTTGTATTTATCTAAATTTAATTTGGGTTTTCCTCGTTTTTCTCTTTTTTCACATATTTCATTTTGAATTTTTTTTCGGGGTATTAATCTGGATTTATTGCAGTCGCTTCGAAGCCACTGACCTTAGGTCAAGACGCGGGCATTTTTTAAAATCTTGATATTGGCAGATGTCAGAAGCTGTTATAAAAAATCCACCTGAGGCATGATTTATTTGGAGTTCAAATTTTTTTACATTGTTGGGACTTTTAATATTTTTGAGGTATGTCTTTATATCCCAATATTTGCAGAAACTCCCAATATAAATCCAAATAATCACTTGCAACGATGGACCTCGACTTTGGCTGTCGTGGTTGCCTCCAATTGAAGTACTACCAACTTTTCGCCTGGGTGTGAGGCTCGGGTGTTCCAGATCCATCGCTGGATGTCCGGTGGACGCCCTCGGCTGTCGGACAGCAGCGAAATGCAAATAAATTTCACTAAAAATAGAAATTCATTAATTGATAAGATTCGTGTAACAATTAAAGTTGAAAATGCGAAAGAAAAAGTGAATAATGAAATTCAAAAAAATAAAACAATATATAAAAAAGAAATACAAAATTATAAAAAAATGTTAAAAAATTTTTACCAAAAGGTGCATCAGATAAAGAGACAAGAGAAATCATTCATTTCGAAACGAACAATAAAAACAGATCGCAAAGCGATATAAAACCGAGAGCACGAGCTGGGGCAGCGGCGAGCAGCCAGGGCGGGAAAGAGAGGGAGGATTTGGCACGAAAGTGTCGCTGAACTCGGCCGTCGGCCGTCGGTTGTCGGCTGTCGGACGAGGGGCCGCCGGGGGCCCGTTAGCGCTGGCCATTTGGGCCATATAATATTTGGGTCAAGCGGGATGCCAAATTTGGCGTCTGTTATTCTCGTTCTCGCTGTATATTTTATTGTTGTCGTTATATATGATGCTGTAGCTTTTGTTGTTGTTGTTGTGTTTGTTGTCGTAATAAAAATGGTTGTTTTCGTTATATACGTCTCTGTTGTTGGCGATTTGTGGGTCTCTTTGTCGCGCTCCAAATGATTCTCTATTGATATTCAAATTAATGAAAAGTTCGCACAGCCAGAGAAGCCACGAGTTGTTGGCCACACACCAACAACAACAATAACACGCGAACCAACGATAAATCGGTGGACAACAAAAGACTCAGCAGGCAAGAACAAAAACAAAAATCGCTAATCAAACAAATCCCGCCGGTGCCATCGATTCGATGGCCATTAATTATTCATAATTGGCCCGAAAGTCGCGCAAATCCGCAATCGTCCATTCTTCGATCGCGGATCAGCGGGTTGTGATCGCCAATGGGCAGGGTCCAGGGCTGATCCGCGCCGAATCGTGGCGGGATCCGCTTCCGGGGAGGCGGCCCGAGGTGTTGGGCCACCAGGCGGCCCAGAGCCTCGGGGATCGAGTTGTCGATTGGATCATTTCGCGTCTGGGAATCAGTTCCTGAAGGCCCAGAGGCGTTGGTCGTGCTATTGAGTGGGCTTTGGAGGACCCTCGTCGGGGTGTGAGAGGCAGAAGGAAGGCCAAGTAGTGACCGCGGAACGCCAGGAGGCTTTTGTGTAGTTTTCAACATCCATTTTGCATATTTCCATTTCCCATATCCTCATATGGCCAGATGATGGAGAAGCCCCTTATTTGCGCTGACGTCACTGGCCATAGTTTAAATCAGAACATCAGATAATTTCGATTTATTTCAGTGGGATGATTTTAATAAATTTGATTTTAATAAATAATTGGAAATGGCATATACGGAATAATGGAATTAATCCGATTGGGGGCTTTGAGAACGACTCGCATGGAGATAATCTTGTGGAGAAGTCGATTCCAGAGTCAAGATCAGCAGACGAGAATTAAAAATTTCAAACAAATAGAAATCATGTCATATGAGAACATCATGAAATCTTTAGACGAGGGATTTGAAGTCAACTAAGGAGAACAAAGCTAAATAAAAGGCCGAATATGTAAAATAATTAGAAAAGCGAAATCACCTTATATTAATCAATATTTAAGTCAATTTAAAAAAATGTTGAAAATTACAAATATGGGATTATAAAACAATCGAGCTAAATTATGATGGACTAAGACTAAATGAATGATTATAAAATTATAAAAAGCTCGAACGAAGTTGCGATAGACTAAAACTAAATGAATGACTTATGGAGGGGGTGCGAAAAATTTCAACTCAGCCGAAGCCGTAATCAATCATCGCCAATCGATCGATCGATCGCTCTCGCTCCTCCTCTCTGTCCCCCTCCCTCCCATGGACCCATCCTCCCATCCCCAACTCCGGGTCAACTCGGGCCGGACGATAATGAACTCTGGATCGCACGCACCCTGGCTCGGGGCCAAGTGCGGGGGTCGCGAGGTGGCAAAGCAATTAATTACAATTCGTATGCGTCAAAAAATTTGAAATTCGTTCGCGGCCGATGACGCGACGCTAATGAGTGGGGTGTTGTTGTTGCTGTTTGCTCTGGCGTCTGCGGCCTGGGCGCATGCGTCGTCGACGTCTTCGCGTTTGCAGCGCCAGACGCCAGACGCCAGACCCCAGACCCCGGCTCAGACGACGGCGGCCGACGTCGCGGATGAGGTAATCGTTTATTTATTTACAAGATCGTCGATCGGCGGTAGCAACGAAGACAGAGGAGAGGAATGTGAGAGGGGCCAGAGGTCGGGGAACCACCCACCGCCCTGCCCTGGCGGCCCCTCGGGCCGATCGCGGGCGACGCACAGTGGGCCGGGGAGACCGCGAGAGTCGTCGTGGCCCGAGAAGAATCTGCGTCCGTCTCGCTCGCTCCCGCGCTCTCTCAGAAGCCGCTCCAGCCACGGTGTGATCAGTGAATTGTTGGAATTGTTGTTATTGTTGTTGTGTTTGTTGTGGTTCTTGTTGTTTTTGCCTCGTTTCGCCGTCTGCTTCGTTCATAATTTTCATTTTTATTTTCTAGATTTTGTTTCGTGGTTTTTTTCGAGTGTGTTTTTTATGTTTTTGTTTTTGTCCCGGCGAAGAATTGTTGCCTTATTGTGGTGGTGTTGTTATTGTTGTCATTGTCATTGTTGTTGTTGTTCTTGCTGTCTTGTCGACAGCCGTCGCTCCATCACAACAGCAGCAGCAGCAGCAGCAGCAGCAGCAGAAGCCGCAACAACAGCGTTCGGCGACATAAAACTTAACACAATGGCTGACGGGCCGCTCAGTCGTCGACATCTCACGCTGCTCGGAGGAAGCACGAACCAGACCAGCCAAGAGCAGACTAGACCCGACCAGAGAAGACCAAACCAGAACCGACCGTAGAACCCCAGTGGCTGGGCAGAACCACCGAAGGCACCTGAGGCTCGCTGCAGAGGCGTCGAAAGAACCGCGTTTTCACCTTGTCCAACAGAATCCTCAACGAAGGTCGTCGGAGCCCAATCGAAGAAGTCATCGAAATTTCCTCCTGCCCTCGCCCGAAGTCATCTTCGATTATCATGAGAAGTCGCCAACCGTTGCTGGTGAGACCCTCGATCAATCATCGCCAGGCGCTCAGCTTTTGATAAATCGATTTCCTTGACTTTGATCTTCTCTTCATCACCACTTCGTCATCGAACACCTCCACCTCTTCAACGATCCCTTCGTCGTCCTCTGCCTCTTCCTCATCCTCTGCCTCTTCCTCGACGTCGTCCTCTCGCCCTTTCCCACCCACAGCTGCTCGGCTCGCTGCTGATCCTCGGGCTCGCGCTCGTCCCCGGCTCGGCGGAGCCCTCTCCAGACCCCGAGGCGGAGGCGGAGGCCGCGGCTGAAGCGGAGGCGGAGGCGGCGCGTCGCAAGGGCCTCGATGCGGCCAAGTTCGTGGTGATCACCGAGGACGAGATCCCCGACGGGCAGAGGAACAACAAGACGCTGAAGGTGATCCGGGTCAACCCGCTCGACCTGCCGCCCCTGAAGGACGACCCCACCAGCAGCATGGACTCCTCGCTCTACAACATCCAGTCACTGCGACCCCGCCTGACCTACGTCAACTCGAACCGCGTCCGCATGCGGCGGCCGCACCCGGCCCAGGCGCCGGCCACGGTGGCCGGAGGAATTCTGGGGCAGCAGAATTTTCCCGAGGCCAAGGTCTACAAGGCGCGCCTGAAGAACCCCAAGCTCAAGAACCTGAAGAAGAACCTGGAGAAGGAGATGGAGAGGGAAATCATCCAGGACATGAACAAGGCGGTGCACAAGGAGATGATCGAGGGGATGGAAAGGGCGCCGGTCGAGGCCGCGTCGACGACAACGACGACGACGACGACCATGAAGCCGAAGCCCCGGCTGCACTTCCTGTACGACCAACCGGACCTGGCGGGGCGCGTCCTCGGCCGCCGGATGGACGTCCATGTGGCGCCCGGGGCGTATCCCGTCTACTACGCGGTCTCCAAGAGCAACGGCCGCTTCGGCAAGTTCCCGCTGAAGGGCTTCCGTAACCAGGAGGACTTCCTCAAGTACCTGATCAAGAGCAAGTCGCGACTGATCGAGCACTACGAGAGCTGAGCGCCTGCGATCGGGGCCAGTTGGGACAACTTCGTAATTGTGATTTTTTTACATTATTATTTTTTGCATAGTTATATTCACTTCAAATATTTATTCGTATTTCCTGAGACTCTTAAGTGGTGATTAAGTTATTTTCGTAGCTTTAAGTGACGAATTCTCCTGGTTCTCTTCCCCGCTTCTCCGCGTTTAAGAAGGAGACCGACGGGTGGAGCTGGCGGGGAAGCAGGAGGCGGCGCTGAGGAGGAGCCGAGTGCCGAAATAAATGCAAAATACTGCGCAGTTGGATTCGAACACCAAGAGTTTTTTATTCGATTCTGGCGATGGGGACGGAAAGAATTCGATAATTGTTTCTTGTGTATGTTTTTGTCCAATTATTCTTTGATTAGACACAAACTTGTATTTGATTAAAACTTAAAACTTGACAATTTTTCCAAATTTGGTAGAATTCTTGTTCCAAATGGAGAACCTCTGGAGCCCTCGACCTCTGCTACGAGGTTCTGTGAAAATAATCCGAAGTTCTTGGCACTTTGTCTCACTAGTTGATTGACAGAATTCTCGGAAGAGTCGTCGGTTGTTCTTTTATTGAATTCTCGATATATTCTTCGGGTTCTTCAATAGTTCTGACGCTTTTTCAGAGATGGGAATTTTTTGATTTCGATCATTGTTTGCCGCCACCTGTGGTCGGCCCCGGGGAATCGGATGTTAACAATAACAATAATAGCGACGAAAATAACAACAAAAAGGATCGTAAGAACAGAAACTTTTATAACGACAATCACTATCAACAACAACAATAGATAATACAAATGGCAGAGATTTTGCCAACATCGTTCAATGGCTCGAGTTTCACGCTTCGAAGCAATGATGACGAACAAGAAGATGATAATCATGACAATGATGATGTTGATGATGATGAGTGGAAGTTCCTTCCCAAGCTGAATGTACATTTGGCAAAAGAGAAAAAATACAATGATAATAACAATAATAAAAATGATTGAGCCAGCGATAATTAAAAAAACTAATTTATTTTATATGCTCATGGGGAAAATCATGGAAGAATCGTTCTGAAAACCCTCGTGGGGTCGCCAACAACAATAGATGACGGAGAAACAGAAGAAGAAGAGGCACCCGATCGCCATTATCGGCGGGTGTTGGGAGCGAGGCAACAAAGTAATTGTTTTTGTGCACGACGCGGAAGCATTCATTGCCTGTGTTGTTGTACAATTAAAACTCATGATTCAAGAATTTAACTGAAGAAGCGGGGGGAAGAGAGGGAGACAACGATAGAGGGAGACAAAGAGAGAGGGCAAGAGAGAATCAATCACCAAACTTAGAATCTTGCAACAACTGGAATTTTATAATTATAAATTGTTCGTTTATTGAAATCTCAGATCTTTAAGCGAAATCAATCAGAGGAATTCAAGTTCATCAGAACTCGTTGGCGTGGAGGTTGAGAAGGGAAGGGGTTAATGGAAATTCGCGGGGAGGGGGAGAAACAAAACAAGTGATGGGGAGCGTGTGGCAGGTTCGTCGCCTAAGTCTTTCGATTGGCCGTCTGGCGGGGAGAGCCTAAAAGCAGGCAACGAAATTATACACCTCCTCTCAATATAAGACTGAAATTCATTGAATGAAAATTTATTGATTGAAAAGCTATTGTATGAATGGAAATTGAAAGAGAAAGTCTTGAAATTGATAGAGAACAGAAATTTAAAACAAACAAATTATAATAATCCTAACATATATATTTTTTAGAATTTAAAACGCGAATGTAGTCACAAAAAAAAAAAAACACATAATTTCAATTAAAAATAATTCTATTCCACCAACCATTTCAGTTAAGAATCTTCTTTCAACCATCTTCGACTTCCCCCATTGAAATTGATTAGTTTCTGCAATATTCAAATCAGAAACAAAGCATTTGAAATGTTAATTAGAGACCTCAAATAGCACAAAAGGCAAAAGCAAGGCGAGCCAATAATTGACGTGGAAAAGCACGAGGGAGGCGCGCCGAGGCGTTGGCTTCAATTAGAATCCGTCCATGTGCGAGCGGGAACTCGGCTGCCTACAACGAACGTGTGAGTCAGCGGACTCTTCGACTTCCACCACTCGTCCACAATCGAGGAGATCGCCGTACCTCGATGCAAATGCGTGCAGGGCGTGACCGAGCACCGATGCTAAATTGGGCCTGGGTGGAGTTGACAAGATAGAGAGATAAATGATTAACATTAGGTTTTTTCAAATTGTTGAATTATTTTTATTGCTATTTTTAATATTTCTTTACTCGATTTTGGAGTTTCTCGCCTCTCTCAAGTGTCTGGCAGTTGATTAGGGAAAATCTTCAGGTCTTGGAACTTTTCTTGGGTCGAAGTCGCTGAAGTCGTCGAGGAATCGCAGAGTCGGTGAAGAATCGTCGTGAAGACTCGCCGTCCGAATCCATCGCCCATCCACTCAAACTCCTTCGAACTCGAACACAGGTTCCATCGGGCTCCGGGCTCTCCATCGGCATTCTCAATGCGTCCTTCGTTTGCCATTTGGGTTCCTGTCGTCCTTCTCGCCCCTCACTCTCCCTCTCCCCCTCTGCCTCTTTTCGCCGAGTCGTTGGTCAGTCGTTGGCAACACGTTTTCCACTCTATTTATTACTTGGCCAAATTGAGTTTGTGACAATTTTCGTGTTTGTCCTGCAATCGAATTTAAGCGAACGCCGGTGGCAGCCCCAACAACAACGAGACCAACAGTAACAACAAGAACAACAACAACAAGAACAACACCGCCGAGAATAGCAACAAAAATCGCAAAAATGCTAGCAAGAAGAAGAGCAAGGACTGCAACGACGATAGCAAAAGGAAGCAATGGACGATGTAACAAGGATAACAACAGCAATAACAACAACAAAAACAACAACAGCGGCAATATAACGATGCACACAGATGTTGCAACGACAACAACAACGACTGCAATGAAGAAGGAGGAGGAGGAGGAGAAAAAGACCTCGACAACGACAAACTTATCACGAACATCGAGAGCGAACAGGACGGAGGGCGGAGGACGGCGACGAGGGCGATGGCGACATCGAATGAACTTGGCAGCACTGGCTCGTCGAACGAGAAGGGCAGGGAGAGAAGAAGAAGCAGGATCCGAGTGGGTACCGGGTAATTGGGAGAAGGGGGAGGAGGGACGAAAGGAAGGGTTGGGAACGGAAGAAATCAACATTCGCTTTCCAATCGACATCGCCTTGCGGAACTGATTACTTGAGTGATGAATTCAGTAAAATTGAATAGAAATTTATTTATTATGAATGAAAAAAAATTTGTTCAAAAATACAAAATAAAAACCAAATATTTATAACAATATTATTTGATATATTTTTAAACTCATCAGAAGATCAAGATCTTGAATGCAAATACCGAATATTTTTTTTTTTTTGATTTTTTTCTCTATTGAAATCGTCTCCTGGCACCTTAAAATGGTTATTTTTCCGAAAATTCGCCTTCACTTCTCCAAATACCGATTACTCACGTGGGCATCGGTTACTCCCAAGGGCCAAAGGGCTTCGAGTTCTCGTGTTCGTCTGGAGAAGTTTCTGGGAAAAAATCGTCCCCAACTCTGCTTGTGCAACTACAACAATTGCAACACCGAAATCGACTACCACAATAGCAACAACAACTACAGCAACAACAGCCGGCCTCAACAGTTACATTGAGAAGTGAGAAGAAATTTGTGGAAGGAATTTAACCGAATGCCATGTGAAATGAGAAATGGCGACGACATTCAATGCCAAACACAGAGCAATAACAACAACAAAAAAAAAAAAAAAAAAATTACAGTGTTGAGAACAAACACAAGAACGTCCACAGGAACAACAAATACATCAACAATAACAACACCAACAATAGCAGCCACACCAACAACGACATCGACCTCCACGATTTGCTCGTGAGGAGCAAAAACTTGGGACGCAGGAGCGTGGGACGAAAGTTTGCTGTGAGTGCATTATTTCCGGCTTTTATAAACTTTGTTAAATTTATACGACCGGCGAGGAGCGGAAAAAGTCGGTGGCAAAAAATTGGTACCAGAAAAGCCTGTTGTGAGCGAAGGAGCAGCAGCAGCAGCAGCCGGAGGTGGCGAAGGAAGCGATCGAAGGCACGGGACGTGGGCACAAAGGCGAGATGGGAGGAAAACGGGGAACCAGGAGCGAAGGGAGAAAGGAAAAGAGGAGCAAGAGGTCGAGCAGCAGCGAACGGTAAAAAAGTTGAAAGAAAACGGTCGAAGAGGCCGAACAAATCTGAAACACGAAGGTTGAAAAATTACAAAAATTTCAGATGAATGTTGGAGGCCGTAGAACTGAAAATAAAAAATCGCTCAAAAGGTAGTCAAAGCCGGGGCAGCAGAGGAGTTTGGAAAGATCTTGCGGAAAATTGAGAAGAATGTTGGAAAAAAGCCAGTGAGAAAGGGTATGAAGAAGAGATTTTGTTGAACAAAGGGATATTTTATAGAAAAAGTCGAGTTTGAAGGTGAAAAAATACTTTTGTAGAAAGAAATATTGAGTTTGGAAAGATAATAAAACGAGAAAGGCTAATTTTTTGGTAGGAAACAATCGAGTTTGTAGGTAAAAAAAAGTTTTGTAGGAAAAAAATAAAAACATTGAAATTTCCCAGACGAAATTGACACGAGGCCGTGAAGGGAGCGGAGGACAAAAGGCAGTGATTTTTGAGGCATTGACTGCGATCCTCTCTCTCCTCTCTCTCTCTCCCTCCTTCTCTCCCTTCTCCCTCTCTTCTGCCCTGCGAAAGCTCGAACAAATGGTCGTCGAGTGGTTTCGATGTCGAACGTCGACCGTCGACCGTGGCGGCGGCGGCTGCGTCGACGGCGTCTGGGAAGTTCGGGCAGCGCGTTGCCAACCATCGGCGAAATGGGAAATTTGTGTTCGGCATCGCCGGCACCTCCGGCGGCGCGGGTGCAGAGCATCGGAGAATCTCGTCCTTAGGCGGGAGTCGAAAACTTCTCGTCGAATTTCGCCGGAGAAACTTTGGGGAGGCGGAGAAATGGGACCGTGGGAGGGGGAGGGCACCGAGGGAGGGACCAGAGGGAGCCGCGGTCGAGACCGACGAGAGCCGAAGGGAGAAATCACGATGGAAATTGCGGTTTGGCTTTGGTTCAAATTCCGCGGTTCTGCTGATTGGCCTCCAAGGATGACGACCGGAGTAGCGAAGGAGACGATCGGAGGCCGCGAAAGCGAGCGGGGTTGAGGGCGGACCCTTCTTATGCTTCTTCTTCTTCTTTTTCCGCACCCCCTTCTCTTCTTCGCCCCCTTCTCTTCGCCACCTGCTCCGGCTCCATCGCCAGCCTCAGACCTCGCCCCTGGTTTCTTCGGCTGCAACGCGTCCCTCCACCCTTTGCAGCTAACCACCCCCCCCCCCCCCCCTCCAACTGCCTCTCCCTGCTGCTGACGTGCACCTGAAGTGCAGTTGGCAACGCTGCTCGCCGTCCGCTCGCTCTTTGCTTCGCTGCACCGCGACTCGATGCGATGCGCTTTTGTTTATTTGTTCGCTGTGGTTCGTGATGATGATGTTGTTGTTGAACTAGACGATGTTGTTGTTGTTGTTGTTGTTGTCCATGTTCGTGTTGCCGTGGGTATTGTTGTTGTTTTTGTAATGGTTCTTCCTGTTGTTGTACTCCGCGTTTTTGCCGCTGCCTCTGCTCCGCTTCAAAGCTTTCAAATGCGAATGAGCTTAAAAGGCGCGCAATTTTAATTGCATTGCGTGCACCAACAAATCAGGCCGTCAGGGGGGCGGGATCAAGGGAAGGGGGGGGGGTGGCGGTGGTTGGTGCGACAGAGGGTGGCAACCCTGGAAGGAGCAGCAGCTGCACCTGCGACTGAAAACAATCGCTTCGACGGTTTGCGGTAACGAGCCGAGGACTTGGGGTTGTTGTGGTTGTTGTTGCTGTTGTAGAAATTGTTGTAGTTGCAGTTGAAGTTGTTGCTATTGCAGCAGATGCGTTTTTGTTGTTGCTGCTTCCGAGTCGTTCCTCTTGTTCTTGTTGCAGACTCGTTTTCGACGCCAGAATTCGCGGCCCGCGGGTCCCTGAGCAGTTGTTGTTGTTGTTATTCTTTTTGTTGCCGCTGTTGTGCTTGTCGTTGTTGCTTTTTGTTGTTGTTATTGTCGTTGTGTTTCTTTCTGCTTCCTGCCCTCTCGCTGAACGCTGATTGAGTGTCGCGAAAAATCGCATTTATTTGTCTCCTTCTCCTTTCTCTCCCTCCCGCCCGTCTGCAATTCATTCCACTGTCTGTTGTCTGCGCCCCCCTCCGATCCCTCCGCTCCCTCTCTCTCTGTCTCTGTGTGTTTGTCTCGGTCGCACGGTCGGTTGTCGCCGGCAGCATCTGTCGCGTCTGCTCAGAAATTATAAATCATGGCTTAATTTTCCTGTTTCCGGTTGACGCCATAATGAGTTTCATTTCATTTTCATTTGCATTTTCCGCTGCTTTGTCTCCGTCTCTGTCTCTCTCTCCCTCTCTCTCTCCATCGCTTTGCCGCCCTCACTCCCTCCTTTCCGCTGCATTTCCCCTCGTTTCCATCTGTTTGTCCGCCTCCACACCGTTGAAAATCCTCCGCCATCTATCTCTTTCCCCCTCTCTCGCCTCTTCTCCTCCCCCTCCCCTGACTCCGCGCCCTTCTCCACTTCTTCTCCCGCCGCCTGGCGTCGTTTTTTTCTCACCCGGTCGGCCGCACTGGGCGTCGCGTTGCTCGCAGTTGTTGTGTCAACGTCGGCCCCGTCGCCAGCTGCAGGGACTCGATCTCCCTCTCACTCTCCGTCTCTATCTCGTTCACTCTTGACTCACCTCTTCATTGCTTACTCCGTCCGACCTTCCGTCCGTCCTTCCAACCCTTCATCCTTCCGTCTGTCCCTCCCTGTGCAATCCTTCATCCTTCCTGCTCTTCAGTTCTCCATGCTTTCATTCCTCCATCCTTCCATCCCTCCACCTCTCTTTCCTTCCTTCCATCCCTTCAGTCCTTCCTCCAACCCTCCTTCCAGCCCTCCTTCCCTCCTCCCTGGCCTCCTGCCCTCGTCGCTCTTCCGTGGTCTCCACAAAACGGCGACGTCGGCCCGCGTTGGCGACGCTCTTTTTAACTCTTCCTCTGCCCCTTTGGGCCATCCGGTTCTCCTCTTTATCCTCTTTCCCCCCCTTTCTCACTCTCACTCTCTCGCTCTCCCTCCCTCGCGCTTTCCCCGCCTTCCTCGGGGATTTTAATGAAATTATTATCTGCAGCAACAGCGGACGGACAACGGTTGGTGTCTCCTTAATGCATGGTGTTGTTGTTGTTGAGTGGTTTTTGTTGCTATTGTTGTTGTTGTTGTTGTTGTTATTGTGGTTGTTGTTGCTATTGTTGCATCGCTTTTGCTGTTGCTGTGCTGGAATTTATGCTTTCCGTTTAAATGCAATAAATATGGCGACCAACATGGCGGCCGACGATCCCGCGATCCAACGAGCGAGACAGAGATAGCGAGATGGCACGCCCGGCAACGAAAGCGAAATGAACTCGTCGGCGAAGACAAATTGCGTGGTGAAAGCGAGGACGAGGCGGCGGCGAGAGGAATCGAGAGGTTGTGATCGTGAGAGTTGAGAGGACAAGGGAAGAGTGAGAGGACGGGGGGAAGACTAAGGAGGGAGGAGAGAAGAGCAAGGAGGGCCGAGGAAAGTGTGAGAGGGAGGGGAAGGAAAAAAATACGAGGCCGAGAGCCGCAGTCGACGGGCCAGGGAAAGTGAATCGGAAGGCGAAAACGAAGCGAAGCGAATCGGATCGAGTCGAAACGAATCGTGTTGAGTCATCGAGTTGGATTCGACCGAAGGGAGGAGAGGACGAATTTTCCAGAAAACGAGAAAGGTCGAGGTACTTAAAAAAATCGTCAAAAAATTGAAATCGCCGAAATTCGCCAGAAATGGCTGAAAAATTTATTCAAGAACCGACGTTCGAAAATTATTCCCACAATCGCATGCACATCCTGCCAACTGGAAGGACGGCGACCTGGGACGCTTCGTGAGCAGGACCACAACAACAGGAAGACCAACAACAACAGCAAAACCAACTACACCAGCTATACCAACAACACCGACTCTTCGCAGGACCACGTCTGGCTCTGCGAGGTCTCTGAGTAAAATGCAGTCAACTGCAGTCTCTCGGGCAGCTCGAGGTGGGCGCCATCGACCATCGTCCGTCGGCCATCGAAACGACATTGCGACATCTCCCTCCCTCTCCCACCCTCTCCCTCCCTCTCTCTTGCGCCGCTTCATCCGCCTCGAGAATAAGCTCAAAAATCCCGGCTCTCGTTCGACGCACTCGCCTCGGGCTGAGGGAGAGCCAGCTGCCTTCTCTTGCTCGTCGAGTCTCCCGTCTCCCTCCCTCCATTCGCTCCCGCTCCTCTTGACGTTCACCCCTCTTCCTCTCCCCTTCCTCTTCCTCTCCCCTTCCTCCTTCAGCCCCAGTCGTCCCCACTCAATCCGTTTGTTGGCTCCGGTCTATTATTATTTCATTTCTATTACCGCATTAGAACGAGCCTCTCATTTGACCACAGCCACACACAGCAGAGGGAGGGGAGGATGGGAGTGAGTGAAGGAGCCGGAGGGGAGTGAGAGGGGAGAATCAGAGTGAGATCGCAAGCTGTTGCCTCATCCACGTGGCTTGGAACGTGGGAGGCTCGACGCACATCGGCCGGACTTTTTTGCCTTAATTGAAATTGGCCATTGAGAGGGAGGAGAGGAGAGAGCAAGGTGCAGGGAGAGACGGAGACGGAGACAGAGACAGAGATATAGGCAGAAGGATGTACCGAGAGAAGGACAAACAGATGGACAGACAGCTGGACAGATGCATTCAGAGGCAGACAAACACACAGGCCTGTCTGACAACTTGACGGGCAGGCGAGACGACGGCGGAAGAAGTGGGAGAAAGAACGAGTGCGAATGAAGGAACGGAGAACGGAGAGCGGAGAGCGGAGGGGAAGGAGCAGGAGGGCGACAACGACTGGAGGAGGCAGAGACAGGGATGGGGAGAGCGATGTTCGGCATATGCTGCGGACATTGAAATGCATCCGGCTGGGTCTGCAGTAATCACTTCCTCCAGCCCCGCTCGGGCGTCTCGAATCGGCAAACGATGGACCCGCCGATGGGGTCTCGGTCTGACAGTGTGTGTGTGTGTGTCTGGCTGTGTGTTTGCGTCCGTGTCCGCTCGACTTGGGCGAGGGTTCGAGTGAGTCGTGTCCAGGCCACAATCGTACTTAGGCCGCAATTTACACCGGCCCCGAGTCCGTCTTCCAGGAGCGGGTCGGGGGGCGCTCGAGGTCGTTGCAGCCGGAGGGGAATTTAAATAAGCCGGAAGGGGACCCAATCGATCGATCCATCGACTGGTCGTGGGAGGCGGCTGGGGCGGTGGCCCTGGCGCGGTCACAGGCCTCGGGTTATTCCTGCCCTTCACTCGCCCGACTCGATCGGTCTCGTGTGGTTTGCCAAATTTCCATGTGGTTTCCTTGGAAAACAATTTTCTCTCTCTCTCTCTCTCAATTGTCTTCATTTGGTCTTCATTGTAAACGTGGCCAAAGCGTTGGAAAATCGACTGCATCCCTCAATCTCTCCTCCTTCACTCTCAGCCACTCTGCCCCGGCTTCCTTCCGCTCGATTTCCCGATTCCTCGTGCTCTATATATTTTCATTCTCTCCATCTCCCTCTCTCTTATTTTTTGCTCTGCTCACTCACGGAAGCCTCTCTGCCTCCCAATTGTCGTCTGCTGAAGTCGGCGAAAAATTTGACTGAATTCGCGTTCGAGCGAACGTCGTGGAAAAAACAGGCTGGGCCAAGGAGGGCGAAGAGTGAGAGGGGGAACGAGGGTGCGGGCGAGGTAGAGAGAGTGAGAGAGAGAGAGAGAGAGAGAGAGGGCGAGCGAGTTGCGTTCGAGAAATTCCCGGAATACGCCGTGTTAACGCATTTTAACGCAGTGCTAACGAGGGCGTCCACGACCAATTTAGCGACAACAACAGCAACAAAACGACACCGTCAGGAACACAGCAACAGCAACAACAACAAAAACACCTACAGCAACAACAAGCAAATACCTCCGGCGACTCACAACAAGAACGACAATAATTACAAAAACCCACGATAAAATCAGCTGCAGAAACAACAACAGCAATAAACTTCGCCTACTGCGGGAGTCTCGCAGCGATTTCTCGCATCCGCTCACTCGCACCCACACCAGCACAAAAACACACACGTGTGCACTCGAACTATGCGCCCAGACCCGCTTCCGCAAGCTCACGAAAGCTCGCCGAACGCCTCGACTGCAGTCGGGAGAGGAGGTGGGGGTGGGTGCAAAAGAGTGAAAAAAGAATTAAACGAATTATTATTGTAATCATAGCATTCCGCCGCAGCAACCAATTAAATTTCCTCCACTTCCAGCTCCAGCTCCAGCTCCGCCTCCTCCCCGCCCTCGTCCGCTCCGTCCGCAAGGACCCAGGACTCAGGACCCAGATCTCGCCTCGCCTGCTGTCGAGCTTTTGCGGGCCGCGAGCTTTGGAGGGCTTCGGCGAGCGCCAGGTCGATTTTGGTAGGGAGTGAGCGCAAAATAAACCGAGCATGTGTGTGTGGGAGAAATTACTTCGGTGTGTTTGTGCGGGAAATCACTGCAGTGTGTGCGAACTCACTCGTGTGTGTGTGCGTGTGCGTGCGGGTGTGCGTGTGGGCGTGTGTGCGTTGCGGGCTCCGACGGAAGCGGGGTCGAATTTTATTGCACAAGTGGATTCGGCTCGACTCAGCAGGTTTCGACTCCGGGCCACGCCCCCTCCCGCTCCTTCTGCTCTAAGCGCTCGGCTGCACCTGGGCCAGGTCAGGCCACGCCAGGCCCGGCCCGGCCTCGACTCGACTCGATTCGATTTGCCATTAAATGAAATGGCGCATGAAATGAAAGAATAATAAATTCTTAATTGGACCGAGGATCGGGAATGAGATAAATAAATTGTATGGAGGGGTCAAGCATCCGACAAGGAGGGAGGAGGAGCGAGCAGGAGGAGCGAGCAGGAGGAGCGAGGGAAGGGGGAGAGAAGAACAAAAGGTTAGACAAAGGGAATATGGAAGAATAATCGAATGGAAGGATTTTGGTTTACTTGAAGCAGAAAATGCAAAAATCCGGAGACGATCTGGAGGAAGATCTTTTGCAGGCCCCCGAAGAGGATCGAAAAATAGAAGCAGGACGAAGGGGAAGGGGTGAGAAAGGAGCAGGAAAAGGAGGAAGAACAACTGTCGGAAGAGGAAGCTGGCAGGAAACCTCAAGGGGAGGCGGAACCTTGAATAAATTCGAGCCAAGTGCAACTGGCATGAATTAAAATCCGACCAAGATTTTGCTTCCTGTGCCCTGTTTAGCGAGAATTTATTTTATTCGGTTTGCAGAGACGATGGACAGAGCGAGAGAGAGAGAGAGAGAGCGAAGTGGGGGAAAAGGAGGACAAAACGTAGGCAAAGCAAGTCGATGCAAATGAGCTGGCGAATTGGATGCCGGGACAACGAAGGTGGCACATGTGAGAAGACAACAAGAACCACAAGAGCAACAACAACAACGACCACAACAACAATAACAACAACAACACCTTGTAGCCCAACGGCATTGACAGCAATTGCAACTGGGGGCTCCGGGATCCTCCACGAACGCAGTTCACTAATAATCCCTAAAATTACACTTGTGGGCAATCGAGAGTGTGAGGGAGAGAGATGAGGGGGATAGGGAGAGGGCGAGGACAATGGAAAAGGGTTCCGAAACTGCATGGAACTAACAACAACAACAACAACGACAGCAGCACCGACAGGATGCACAGGAAGATGGTTATGAGGAGAATGCAACGAGGAGAGAGATGCGAAAAGCAAGGAAGGATGAGGAGGAAGATGTGATGAAGATGGTGATGAAGAAGATGATGAAGAAGCTGACAATGAAGAAGATGATGTCGATAGTGATGATGAGGAGGTTGCGGCAGAGGGCGTGGGCGAGGAAGGACCGGCAGTCGACGCAGGATACTTTAATATTCACACATCCTGCAGGCAGCAGCAGCTGCAACAAAAACAAAAACAATATCAACGACGACACCGACGACGACGCCAGCAACATCAGCCACGGCGACTGCAGCAACACCGATACCGACAACAACAACAACAACAACAACAACTGCCATAACACTAACAAAGCGAACGAACAGAGCACGGGGAAATTCCAACAAAAACAATGGCGGTGGCCACTGAAATAACAACAACAAAAATGACAGAAACAACAATGGCCACAACGACAATGACAACAACAACAATCACAACAACAACAATGGGAAACAACACTGGCAAAAACAACAACCAGAATCACAATCACAATGGCCGGAAAATCATCAATGCACACAGATGTAAATAATAAGATCTCTGTGTGGGTGTGGGTGTGTGTGGCTGTGTCGAGGAAGTGCCAAAGTGGGCGACCGTGTGTGTGTGTGTGCTAGATTCTGATGTGTGTGTGTGTTACAGCGATAAATGTGATGAAATAAGGAAGCTCCTTACAAAAGCAACAACAGGAAGAGCAAGAACAGTAATTACAACAACAACAGGGGCTGCAGCATACGCAAAGTAAAAGCAACATACTACAAAATACAACAACAACAACAACAAGAAGGCCTACAACAACATCCCCACTGACGTCATCATAATGACCATGTTTATTGCATGCGCCTGAAATGCATCCGCCTCATTGTGTGCGTTCGTGTGCGTGTGTGTGCGTGTGTGTGTCTGCGATAGTGTGAAGAAGTGCATGTGCTCGTGGGTGTCCTGTGCGTCGGCCTGTGTCCTCCTGTCGTACATTGTCTTCGTGTCCTTTGTTGTGCTGTCGTCCTTTCGCCTATTGTTGTTGTTCATTTTCATTGCATTAAAACGTCCCGCATCCGGCCGCAGTTACGACAACGATAACAACAACAACAACAACAACGTCTTCCTCCCGATTGTTGTTGTGCTCAACACAACGCCTCAGGACGAATGCCAGAATCCTTGCCGAGCCTTGCCGAGTGTCACATTTAATCAGACGCCGACCGGCCGGGTCCTTAAACGGAGCTCCCGCGCGCTCACTTCGTCGTCCTCTCTCTCTCTCTTTCTTCTCTCTCTCTCATTTCTTCTCTCTCTCTCTCTCTTCTCTTGTGTTCGACGTTCGAACTACGAATCCTGGTTCGGTTCGGTTTCATGTTCTTGCAGATATATTTGTTATTGCTGTAATGATTGTTGCTGTTGTTGCTGTTTTTGTTGTTGTTCATATCCTTCGTCGTTGTTGTCGTCATCAGGTAAACGCCATAAAGGACTCTTTAATTATTCATAAGTGTTTTGCGGCACTTCAAGACAAAGGCGAAGCCGAAGACGAGGACGAAGTTGGAGAGAGAGTTCGAATGACAGAGGGTGGAGGAGCCTGCGAGAAATGCTGAGAGGCCGAATCTGGACAAGGACGCACTCACACACACACCCACACTCACACTCACACACACATGAACAGCTTATTCACCTGCGAACGCCGGCCTCATAATGATTACTATTGCGTTTCCGCCCGGCGATTCCTCGTTTGGTCCTATCGTCGGCCTTCTGGGGGATTGTGGAGAGATGTTGTTGTTGTTGTCGAGAGCCTTGTTGTTGTTGAGAACTGTGTTGTTGTCGACCATTTTGCCGTGGTTGTTGGGGAGAATTTTGTTGCTGGATAAAAATCTCCCATTCACTTGACACGGACTCGTCTCGAGCCGGACCTCGATGCGATCTCGATTCCGGCCTCGGAGCGACTTCCATCCGGTCGACTGCAGCAAGGCATGCTGTCTCTCTCTCTCTCTCTCGCTCACTCTCATCTCTCTCTCTCTCCCTCTCTCGTGTGGCTGTGGAAGTAAATTTATCTGTGTTAATGGCTTCATCAGCATTTCATTAAACGACGCACGTCTGTCCGTCCCACCAACTGTCCACGTGTGTATGTGTGTGTGTGAGTCTTCATGTGTGGGTTTGTGTGCGTTTGAGCCTGGCCATCGGCCGTTCAGGATATTTAATAAATCATCACATGTTGCCGTAATAGTTTTGTGCAAAATTTATGCAAGCTGCATATTAATTTCGTCAGGACATTAAGCTATCTCGCCATCTCCCTCTCGTTCTCTCTCTCTCTTCCTTTCTTGCGTCTCACTCATTGGCTCTTCCTCGGGGTACAAAAACTCATCGCTCGCCGGAAGGATACCGATGTGGACCCACTGAGGCCGCAGGACATTCGGAGAAATAGCGGAATTTCATGGTTTAAAGTGTAAGGAATTCGATTTCCCACAGCATCTTCTCACTTGTCCTTTTTTCACTGTACCTCGGAACATCCTTGAACTCGCGCTGGGCTCCAGTCGAAGGTCCTGCCGGTTCAATTGAATTCAATTCAATCGGATTCAATCGACAGAGTCAGATTCGGAGGTAGCGAAGCGAAAAATACAAATTACAACAAATTACGACGCCAGCCATGGCTCGAACTCAATTAGGGCGCGACACAATGGACAACAAAACGGTTACCACAACAACAAAAGCCTCAACAACAGCAGCAACAAGAACAAGTAAATCATAAACAACAAAGTCAACAACATGATGAAGACAACAACACAATGGGAATAAGTCAAAAACAACACCAAGCTCAGTAATAAATTGGTACAATCGAATCCTTGAAACAAATGATGGCGGGAAGAAATTTATTAGGGAGACGGAGGGAGAGAGAGAGAGAATTAGAGACAGAGACACATAATAAGACGGCTGACGGGGGAGTGGGAAAAGACATCGGGCAAACAGCTGAGGACTCAAATGGGTCAGACGAGAGGAGAATGAGGGGAGGTGAATGGGGAGAAGGAGCAGAAACACAGAGGCGAGAAAGAGAGAGAGGAGAACTAGAAGAAAGGGACAGAAAACGGGGGAGCCAAGACCGAAGGACTCGACGACCGACGGCCAGGACTGCAGTCTCAGCGCTGATGCAGGAGCCGCGACTCATAATCGCATTTGCACGGCAGCTGATGTTAATGACGACGCCGCAGCTCCAGGACTCGCCCGGATCCAGCAACGGCACAAACGCAGCAGGAGGAGAAGAAGAAGAAGAAGAAGAGCGCGTAATTGCGACCGGAAGAAATTGCGGAAAATTACGGAGCCCGAACCAAAGGGATGCGAATGGAAAACGCAGTAATTGAATGATTCGATTGTGCCAGCGCAGCGAGGCGCGACCGGGGGTTGGGGCGAGAAGGGGACGGAGGGGTCGGCTGTGGGCGTGGCTGGACATTACCTAAGCCACTGGTGGGTTTTCCAGAGAAAACTTTGCCGCGACACCTGGAGAAAATTATAGAGGAAACTTTCCGGCGATGGCGAGGAAGGAAATGAAAGCGAGAGAAAAACTTTTTCTTCGCACCCGACGCCCACCGGCGACGCCCAGGACAGGTCGAGGGGGGGTCCCGGTGGTCGCCGAGGCGTCCACGCTATAAAGAGGCCTCGCTCGCGGGGGTCCCTCGCAGTGGCCACCCCGAAAATGACGGACGTCGATCGTCTGGACTCGACCGAGCGCCTGGACTCGACCGAGGCCTTCCGGCTGCTGTGGTTCAACTGGCGCATGATCGGGATGGAGCCGCCGCAGCGGCATCGCCGCGCCTACCACGCCTACGCCGCGGTCATCAGCTTCTTCGGGCCGATCTGCTTCCCGGCCTCGCTGCTGGCAAACCTCCTGTTCGTGCAGGACCTCGAGGAGCTGCTCGCGAACCTCTCGCTCTCGATCACGATCGCGGTGGCCTCCTTCAAGCAGGCCGCCATCTGGCACTACAGCCACCTGCTGCAAAGTGTCCGCTTCCCTCTGGGCTCGCTGGACGCGCGCTGCTCTGGACACCCGGACGACCGCCGGCACATCCGGGCCGCCATCCGCACCTGCCGCCGCTTCTACTGGTCCTTCGTCCTCTTCTACATCTTCACCGCCACGGGCTTCGCCTACGTCGGCTTCACCAGCCACCAGCTGACCTACAACGGCTGGTTCCCGCAGCTGCTGCGCGACCCCGAGGCGAACTTTCTGCTGGCCTTCAGCTACCAGAACGTGGTCGTCGTTATCACCATTCTGCAGAACACCAACAACGACATGTATCCCCCGTGCTACGTGGCCGTCATGATCGCCCACCTGAGGGCCCTGGCCTGCCGGATCGCGCGCGTCGGCGTCGACCCGCAGCGCTCGGGGGACGAGAACTTCGAGGAGCTGCTGCGCTGCATCCAGGACCACAAGAACGTGCTGCGGTGAGTGGGGGGTCAACGAGGGAAGACAACGCCAAAGGAAGAAAGGTGCGAAAGGGAAGGAACTCCGGGTAGAGACGGTCAGAGCACAGTGAATTGAGAGATATCGAAGGAGAAAAACGATGTGAGTCAATGGGGAGAAGTAGGATCAACTTCAGAGTAAAAGGAGCTTTTGAAGAGGTCCAGTAGCGGGCACGAAAAAGGACTTCTCCGCTTTAAGGGAAGAGGGGAAGTTTGAATGGAAGAACCAAAGTTAGAGAAGGGGGCGCCTCGCTCGAAGGAGGTCGAAGTAGTTTGAAGGGTCGAGTAGCGAGGCAAGGAAGAGAAAAAGGAAGTCACAGCAAGCCTGAATGAGGTGCGAATCCCCAAAAAGAGCCAGAGCTGGAGGTTCTCGGTGACGGCGATGAGCCGCAATAAAACGGATCCCTTTTGTAGCAAAAGCATCTCTTAATTGCTTTCGAGAGATTTTCGACTTCGGCAATTTTCACCTCGGATCAACAGCAACAACAACAATAGTGGCAGTAGGTGGGACCATTAGCAAAATCAAGACCACAACAACAGGGGAGCGAAGGGGGCGGAGCAACTCGGGAGCAGCGGGTGGCGAGCGAAAATCCCCGGCGATGGAACTATTTGCGCGGCATTAAAACTGCAGGCGGCAACTTTGTGGCCACAACCGGAACCGGGCAGACGAGGGCAGGGGTAGGGGCAACGGGCCCGCCGCAGGACGAAGTTGACAACGCAGGCTTACCTGACAGAAGGAGGAGGAGTGGGAGGAGGAGGATCGGGATGGTTGGCTGGTGGAGGCCGCGGTGGAGCTGCTTAGCATATCATCAGCATTGGCAGCAGGCAGCAGCTTCTAGTCGAGGCGGCCAGGAGGGGGCGTGGCCAACCTTTCAGGCGAGCAGAGAGAGCTTTTCTGGGATTAAAATTAGGCAAAGTTTCGCGTGTGTGCCAAGGAGGTGCAGGGTAAGGGGAAGAGGCGGGAAAGTTATTGGCAAGTTTTGGGGAATAATTTTCTGGTCGATTTTATGAACGAACAATTTAATGGTCGCACAGGGTGCGAGGGCCGGCGCTAGCTTAATTTCCCAAAAGAGTTCTCTGTAGTTCCACCACTTTTCACTCTTTCTTTCTCTTTACTCTTTACTTTCACTCTACTTTCAGCTACTTCGACTGCATCCGGCCCGTGATCTCGAGCACGATCTTCATGCAGTTCCTGATCACGGCGATCGTCCTCTGCCTGACCGCCATCAACTCCATCGCCTTCGAACGCAACCTCGCCCAGATGCTCGTCCTGGCCGCCTACCTGGTGGTCATCCTGATCGAGGTCTTTCCCTGCTGCTGGTACGTCAACGTCCTGATGGACGAGAGCGACCGGCTGACGACGGCGATGTACCGTTGCAACTGGCACGAGCAGGACAATCGCTTCCGCAAGACCCTCATCATCTTCATGCAGCGCTCCCAGCGGACGAACGTCATCATGGCCGGCAACCTGGCCTCGGTCACGCTGCAGACCTTCATCGGCGTCATCAAGTTCGCCTTCTCCATGTTCACGATCCTCATCAAGATGAAGGCCTGAACTCGTTTCACGACCTCTCATTGAACAAGTTCTCTTTGAAGGTTTATTTAGTTGATGTTATATTTGTAGATGTATTTGTGGTTGCTTTTGTAGGTGTCGTTGAAATTGAAGTTGTATTTGTTCTTGTGTTGAATAAAGTGCGTCACCCTGTGCTGCGTGGCGCGTCTTGTTCTTGTTGCCCAACACCTAGCTGGCAATTATCGCCTTTAATTACATGGCATCAACATTTTCATCAGCGGCCTTTCCCCGACTCCCTTGCTCCCTCTCCCTCGCTCCCTCTCCCTCACTCTGTTTCCCGCTCCTTCAGTTCGTGCTGGGGCGTGACGAGGACGTGGCCGAGGACGAGGTTCGGCATCGTTGGAGGCGTCGACGCTCGGGCACAAGTTTTAATTACGTTGTTGAGCTGAAGCCCCGACTCTGCGGTGCTCCGCGGGACTCCGAGGGCTGGTGAGTGGGCGTGACGCACAGGAAGGGGAGAACGGCGCAGGAATCGAAGGCTTTCGGGTGCTTTCGAAGGCTTCGAGTTTCAGCAGAGTTTCCCAACTTTGGTCTATGTTTCGAGGGGCGTCGACGGTTTGGACAAAACGACGGCCCTCGACAAACGGTGGGCGACCTCCGATCACTGATCGAAGGAAATGTAAAATGTGGGGAAAAACTGATTTCATTACAAATCGAACTGCGATTGTAGTAAAATAATTTGTCCTTCAACGTATGTGTAGTGCACTTATAATTCCCATTTGGTTAGCGAAATCCCGACGGAAAATTTCTCCTTCCAATAACCAAAGAGAGTTCGAATATTTTAGCAAAAAATGATTGCAATTCATGTCTCGCGGCAATGGGATCAAATATGTTTGTATTTCAGTAGATTTTGTAATTCCCAATTGGTTCGCGCAATCGCGATTTATAAGAATGTCGTTTGAAAGCCGATTGTGATATTCCCGTTAAGCTTGACGAAGATTGTTTTCTTGTGAAGTCTAGTGAGTGAATGATTGATGGATTCGTTGATTGAATTCTATTGAGTAATTGCCGGAATGGTCGAGTGATTCGTAGAGCGAGTGTGTGAGTGAACAAATGATGAACGGAGAGAAAAAATGAGTGAATGGAAAGCTAGGCCGCCCACTGTCTGCGAGAGACCCAAAGAATCTCCGTTGTTTCCCTTCCCGGGATTCCGCAAATGGATGTCATTAATGAAAAATTCAAGGTAAGTGCTCCAAAGTCTTTTCTTTAGAAATATTATGAATGGAGTCGAAACCACTGAATGTCGCCTCCACTTCAATATAAATGGCCCCATTACCACGATAATAAAGAACGAACACAAGAATGAAAGAAAACCTCCCGCCCCTGCACACGACCATTCCGAAGTGATTCCGAGAACGAAAAACCACGTTCCGAAGTCCCTGAAAATTTAAGCGCATAAAAATACAGTTTCAAATTTGATGTTGGTCTCGAGATTTGGAGAGGGGCACGAGAGGAAAACCAAAAATCGTCGGTGTCCATTCATTATTCACACTTGCCGCACGCATAAATCACATTGTTCTTGTCGGGGCGAGTCCTTGTCGAGGCGAGTCCATGTCGAGGCGAGTCCTTGCCGCCGCCGCCTGGCAACAAACTTAATTCAGCTCACTTAATTTCGACGCAGCTTCGGAAATGCTCAAATTACAAAGACACAAACACACACTAGTCCCCGAATTCCCTCCAACTGACACACGCAAACAGACAGAAGGACATTCAGACATAGAGATTCAGACGGCCGAAATTCAGACAGCCAGAGATTCAGTCGGTCCAGTCCAGTTAGACAGAGAGGCAACGATGCTCTCGCATTCATTCAGCCCTCGGTGTCTCGGAGTCACAGGATTACGTGGACTCGTCCTTCCTTCGCACGTCGTCTGGCTCGCAATGTGTTTTTGTTTGTGGTCCTTCAAACGTGAACTCCTCGATGTTCCGTGTCCTTGTTCCCCGTTTCCAATCCCAATCTCATTCCCATTTCCACTTCCCCACTTCGCCATCTCTCCATTGCTCCTCCTGCTCCTCCCCCTGGGTACTTTTGATTTCGTTCTCTTCTCGAGGCGTCGCCCGCAACGTTTCCATTTTGGCCACGCCCACCACCGCCATCGCCGGGCCGGGCCAGACCAGTCCAGAGATTCATCATGCTTAATGTTAATTTTCCTCGAATATCTTCGACTTTCTGCTCAGCTGAGCTCTTTGTGGGAGCCTCATTTTCTCTCTATCCCTCTCCCTACTCCCCTGTTTCTCTGTCTCTTTCGCCCCGACGACTCCGGCTGAGTGGACGAGCAGCCGAGAGTGGGAGGATGCCTTAATTTGCTAATTTATGATTGCGGAAGTTGCAGTTAGTCGGCCGATTAGGGCGACGGCTCTCGGTAGGAATTTTCAATTTTCAGCCCCTGATCCCAGGCGAACCACGAGGTCAGCGGGGTAGGGTTGGAAAATTCTCCAACTTGGGCTTTGGCCTGTCGGGATTTGGTGAGATTTTCGCAGGTCCTTCGAGGGCTCAACCGCCGTGAGGCCTCCGAATGTGAAAGGCAATTACGGTTTTCATGTCCACGTCCCCGTGACTGAGGGCCCTTGAAGCGCCTTGATTTTCAAATTGCAAAAGCAAAAGCAAAAGCCTTTTAATACCGAAATCCGAGGCGGAAATGCAATTCCTGGACCTCGCGTGGGCGACGAACAAAATGTGAGAAAAATATGTTCCGTGAATAACGTGGGGAAGTCCGTGTAATCTGCTTCCAATCAAGCCATTATAATCCATTACAAAAATGCGCCCAACCATTCGGCGATTTAATTTCTCCCAGCCAACACTAACGACCGTGACGACAACAGCCACAGCCACGGCAACAACAACAAGAACACCAGCACCGACAACAACAACTGAAAGGGAAACCACTGACTGCAACAATCAAATGACGAAAGTCATTTCGGTTGGCGAAGGAGAGAGAAAAAAAATTGCACAACTCCATTTGGCCAGTTTCTTGCTTTTGTTCTCATTTTTTGGTTTTTGTTTTTTGGAACATCATCAGATAACAGAAGCTCCTACAGCAACCACAGCGGCAAAAACAACAACTGCAATACAACAACAATGAGCACAACAACAACGGCTCTGTAACCATGAAAGTGCAACTCAATTTATAAGTGAAACACTGTGCTGCTGCAGTTAAAGGACACACGTTTCCCTCTCCCTGTCTCCCTGTCTCTCTCTCTCTGTCTCCCTCTGTCTCCCCGTCGCCTTCACACATGGGTCCGCCCAGAGACAGATGGTCGTCATGTGGTTGGAGGGCCAGGCCGGGGCCGCGGGACCCCGTCGGCGGGACGTGGCATTTTTATAAAATTTTAATTAAAAAAAGGGGACTCAAAAAAGTGTAAATATTTACACGCCACAAAAGGTGGAGAAAATGCCAACCGCTGTGGCAGCCGTGGTCCTCGCGGGCCCCTCGACCCGTCCTCGGTTCTCGGTCCACGGTTGTCGGTCCCAGGTCCTCGCCTCTCGTTCCCCGCTCCTGTTCCCGGCGCCAATCATGTCCACTTGCAGCAAGCGTCATGTGGACACTGGTTATTTTTGCGCGAACTCTGGCAGGCAGCTCGTCGTTGTTCTTGTTGTTATTGCTGCTGCTGGCGTGGCTGCTTCATTTTTGGCGCTGCAGGAATTCTGAACGGTCGTCCCCGACTTCATCCGCGGCTCGCTTCACCCCATCTCGCCTCGCGAGGCATTGCAAGGATGTTCGGCCGGCGCCATTTCTAGGACCAGGCCTTCGAGTCCTCCACCCCCACCGCCTCCTGCCGATCGGGCAACAGCATGAACAACGAAAGGACACGCCATTGTTATTCATGTTGTTGTTGTTGTCGTTGGTGTTGCCCCTGTTGCTGGCGTGCTGGTGAATTATACGAGAGTAAAAATGGCAACACTCGCAACTGCACTCGGCGACAGTGCGGGGAATGCGGCGAGAACAGGAGTTGAAGAATCTCCAGAATCATATTTTCATATTTTCCTCACTGGTTCCAGTGGTTTTCTGGAGGGTCGTGGAGTTGCCGGAGGATCCTGGAGTGGTCGGAGGATCCTCCCTGGTCAATTTGGCCCTGTCCCCATACGAATTTCGGCTACTGTGCCGTGCTTCTAATGAAGATTTCAGCCTCGACTTCCTCTCCCGCTGCGATTGAAGTTCTCGGCGAGCAGGACTAACGCCGGCTCGCAGGACACCTACCGACGGCGGCGGATGTGCACAGGGAACAACAACTTACAACAACAAGAGCAACAGCGAGGTTGTGGACGACAGAAATAATAAAGAAAATATTAGCAAAAACAACGGAAGCTGAAAACAAAACAAAATGCAAACTTGAACGAGCAAAATCAAACGGGTAGCAGGACGAGGACGAGGACGAGGACGAGGATCGGGAGGAGGACGCGGGACGAGGACGATGGACAAAGGACGATGCATGGGGCGCAACTGCAATCGAGCCATAAGTCATGAAAATTGTGCAGCAAAAGGAAAAAATTGCAATATTCATTTATGCAGAAAATTTTGCAATAAAAGGACGTAGCGGAAACAGAATAAAAGGACACGCCAGCGGACGGATGGACCAACGAACCAACGGACGGACGGATGGGCAAAAGGACCAAAGCGAGCGGACACAGCGACCGAACGAAACGAACGAAACGAAAGGACAATTTTAATTGTTTGCTTAGATGAGCAGCAACAGCAACGACGGCCAGGGCCGAAACACAGTTGTTAGAGCGAAAACAACAACAACTCGCTCTAGAACCGAACAAAGTCCTCTCCCTCTCACACATGTCTCTCGCCCGCTTCCCCGCACCCTATGAAGGGGAGTCGAATTGAAACGACGCACGGAAGGAGGTTCAGGAATTGGTGGACTTCGACTTCCGCCTCCTGGCAGGACATGCAAATGTTGTGGGGCGCCGGGGGATGGTGAGTGGGGAAATTCACAATTTACAACCTTGGTCTTTTTCCACCACTTTGTTTGACCCTTTTGCGTGGTGCGGTCCAGAAATTTTTGATTTATCGACTCGATGCTCGTTTATTTCTCGCATGACTTTTCCCACACATTCTCCACATTCGTTCGTTGTGCTTTTTCTATGTGTTTCCCCGACGTTCAATTCTATGAATCTCTGCAGCAGGATCTTCTCTCGGTATTCGATGGTCTCTCTTAAGGCAGCATCGCATTCAGGGCCGCCAGGAACTTGTACGAGAGGGTCATGACGTCGCGAAAGTCCTCCATGTCGACCGACTTGAAGATGTAGCCCTTGATGACGGCCGGCCGCTGCGACCGGTGGATGACCAGGGCGAGCGAGCTGCGGTACTGGGCCGAGGCCGGGAACCACTGCTGTCCGAAGGCCGCGTCGCCGACGGCTAGGCTCTGGGGAAGGTGGGAGAAGAGCTTCTAAAGATAAGCCTCATAAAAGGATTCGTTCTCACCGCCTCCTTCAGCCGGGTGGAGAGCGTGCTCGTCAGCCAGATCTGGTTGACCTCGTAGATCATCAGCAGCGAGTTCTTCATGAGGCTCGCGTAGTCGGGGCTGATCTTGGCCTTCAGGATCTCCGAGCAGATGATGCTGATGGCCGAGCCGAACGAGAAGAAGATCGAGAACTGGAAGATGTCGTTGATGCGGCTCGAAATTCTGCGGGTGTGGGCAGAAACGTGAGGTCAGGTATCAAAGGAAAAGTTTCCCACTCACTCCAGGGCCTGCTCGTGGTTGCGGACGACTTGCCGGATGAAGTCGTGGTCGCGCGAGTCCCGCCGGCCCCCGTCGGGCCGGAACTCGCGCAGCCTGTGGGCGATCGCCTCGAACTGGATGGTCATCTGGATGACGAGGTAGAAGAAGACGGTGTCGCTGGCCGCCGTCATCTGGGTGCAGAAGACGCCGGTCCACGCCTGGAACACGTAGCCGATGCCGTAGCCGAGGGCCTGCTGCGTGTCGAACGGCACGTAGATGATGAAGGGCAGCCGGTAGTCGAAGGGCGGCCCGCGCCACCAGTAGGCGAGCGCCGAGGACGTCACGAGGACGAAGCTGTTCAGCGCGATGCTCACCACGGAGATCACGAAGTACAGCCAGATGAAGCGGCGGACCCAGCGACGATGGCGCCCGACGATCCGGCCGATGCCGGGGCTGCGGCGCAGCTCCTCGACCCCCGGGTACAGGGTGCGGATCTGCCGGAGCAGGTCCTCGAGCAGGGCGGCGTTGCCCAGCAGCTTGAGCATCTTGAACTGCGAGATCAGGCTGTAGGAGCCGTACGAGAAGATGCTCATCACCTTGACGAAGTCCCCGCCGTCCTCCGGGTGGAAGAAGAAGTAGACGAGCTCGCCCAGCAGGGCCAGGTTGACCCAGACCACACTCAGGTAGCAGTAGAGCGACAGGCACCAGCGCTGCCATCGCTTCACGGGCTTCACGTTGAACCGCGAGATGCCCAGCAGGTTCAGCGTGACCTCGACCGAGTGCCAGAAGCCCTGGTACAGCTCTACGGTCTGAGG
The DNA here is from genome assembly GCA_947389925.1 of Coelopa pilipes. Taxonomy (NCBI): domain Eukaryota; kingdom Metazoa; phylum Arthropoda; class Insecta; order Diptera; family Coelopidae; genus Coelopa; species Coelopa pilipes. The sequence goes on from OX376698.1 coordinate 43,012,498, forward strand.
ACGGTTGGAGCGTTGGACCTCAGATTTTCGCTCGGAATCCATCGGAACTCGCTCGATTTGGTCTTTCTTTTTGACTCCTTTCACGTGGCCAACTGAGGCCTGCTCCGGGTCATCCCGCGGTATTTGTAGGGGAGGAAGCGACGGCTCAATTGGATTTGGACTTCGTAACCGAGCTGTTGTCATATCGATGGCGGATTATAAACCCTTAATTAAAGCCAGGTAATGATATCCTAGACCTTTGTCGAGGACTCCTTTTGTATGAACATGTAATCATATTTTTAATAATAATATCGCCAAGAAGCCAAGGATGAAATTACCTAGAATGGAGGACGAAGAGACGAAGGGGTTGGGAGGGAGGAAGCGTTTGTTGATTTTGCTTTCATTTCCTTGGCGATTCCCGGGCTCGAAGGGTTTCGTTTCAATGTAGGGAAGAGCGAGACGAGTTGTGTGTGTTTCGATGCTTGCGGCAGCAGCAATTAATTACCACAAATATTTACCTCGACGTCAACGTGTTGGCGACACCCCCACTCACTCCCTCTGCGTTTCTCTCTCTCTCTCTCTTTGTTGGGGTCCTGCCTGCGTTTAATTACAAATTCCGTGAACAATATTTACTTTTATGAGAACGCAAATTTGAGCTGATAATTGTTGTGTAATTACTTCAGACGGCTCTTCAAATATTCACCACTCTCCAAGGGCTCTTCGAGTGGTGTCTTATTGACAACAGCAACAACACCAAATACAACAACAACAGCAACAACACCAACCACAACGACAACATCAATCTAATCCTATCGATTCCGAACTCACTCGACTTCATCGTTACGAGCCACACATAAACGAATTCATTAGGAGCCATAAAAATGAGGCTACAAAAAAGGAGAAGAACAGGGATATCAATAACAACGACTGTATCGGCGGCAATGAAAAATAGCAATAACAAAACCACACCGTCATCCCATCGAATGTCGAATGTGTGTGGGAAATTAATTAGAGAACCTGAGGAAAGTCAACAGCAATCGATGCGAAACGCAATTAAAAGTTTCTCCTGCCGCTCGTTCGCTCTCACATCGCCTTCTGCGTCCTCCCCCTCAGTCCTTCTCACTTTCGACCCTCTCTCCCTCGCTCCATCCGTCCGCCGCCGCCTTGCGAAGGGAATAAAAATCAAATGCACTCGATAATAATCCGAGTTGTTGCAACAGCAGCAGCTCCGGCAGTAAAACTTCCAGACAGCAGCAAATCGTTGGTTATCGAAAGCAAGGCCAACAACAACAACAACAACAACAACACGAACACATGACTCAAAGTGTGCGCAGGGACGAGAAACATAGCAACAAAAAAACAAAAAAAAGCAAATTCTTCGGAAATTGTCCTCTTGAGTGCAGTTAAATCCTTGATTTCTCCAGTCTGCGCTATCAGCAGAGGATGCTTGGCAGGATCCTGCCTCAGCACACGACAGGAGCTGCAGCTACCTTGGCTGCAATAACAACACCAACAATGGAAACAGCAAACGCATGCAGCACAAGACGGTGGAGAAGGAGGTGGATCAGGTGGAGGATGAAGAGCCAGAGGTTCGTTCCTCGACACTAATCCTACAGGTCCTTTTGTCTGCAGCGTATGCAGGATGTCTGCTCGAGATGGCATCTTTATGCGAGGCGTGCGTGGCCCGGATCGGCCCAGATCCACCCCTCTCGTCATCATTATCTTCCTTTTCCACTCCGCCCTTGCTTTTTTTCTTTTTGACGCTTTTTAATGACGCCGTTAAAGTCGAGTGCAAAAAGAGCTTAAAATGTTTTCCGGCGCCGGCTCTTCATCGACGACGATTCATCAATAATCTGCTCGTAATTGGGAGGTCGAGCTCGGTCGGATCACGGGAAAAGTTCACAAATTAACGTCACTCAGATGCCCAATAAAGACGCCTAGACCCGGTTCCCTCCGTTCGGGTCCCTCGCCGCACGTGCTGGACGTGGCTCAGATGAAAGGATTGCTGTGCAGGAAGAACTTGTCCAGTGGGCACTGATCAAGCACTCAATAACTCTCGCATTTCCACGCAGGTGGAGGGCCGAGGAGGCGAACGGAGGACGGAGCTGGACTCAAAGCACATCCGGCCACAGAGCTGGGCCTCCGCAGCCCCACAGTTCTTCCCATATCTGTCCATCCATCCATCGGTCCGTGCCGACGTCCGACGCGTCGTCGTGCTGGGCCAAAAGTTCAGCCATCCATCCATCTAATGCATTAACCATTGTCACTTATTGGCCTGGCTGCAGGACCTGGGAACCGAGAGACCTGGGCGGGACGTCGGCCCAAGGACCCGGACGAGCGACGGCCAGGGATTCGAGTCGAGGTGGAGGTCGTAGCGACGTCCACTAAAACGCATTACAAAAGCTCTTAAAGCTGTTGCAAAGTTTTCGGCAAACTTCGCACAACACAAACAAAACGAAGCCACAGAGCAGGATGCCATGATGTGACTAGTGATGAGGAGAGAGGGAGAGGTAGAGGGAAGGAGACTGTGTCCTCGGTGGGAAAAATTGCTTATTCCTGGCGTGCTTGACCTCATCTCGGCGCAAACGTGAACTTCCTGACCGGAACCGAACCTCCTCGACTCCTCCGGCTCCGATTCTGCACAACGACGTGCAAATTTGCTGCACTTCCCAGATGGCGAAGAGATCGGGAGCGAGATAGCGCCGCGAGACAGAGAGATGGAGAGTTGAGATGGCTTTCCTGATTCGGCTCGAAATGCCTTCGAGTCATGTTTATTGAGAAAAGTTTTCATCGTCCGCCTTCCGTCCTTCCGACTCGACTCGGCCGGATCGAGCTTTGATGCTTTTGAAAGATTCAAACTTCGGCCAGGAGCGGATTTGGCCGGAGAATTCGAGAGAAGAGATTTTTGCAGAACTGGAGAGAGGGGGAGAGAGATAGAGATTGAGAGAGAATAAAGAGACAGCTAATAGCCAGAGGTCGGCATGAATGTTTGAAGAGGGAGAAATGGAAATGTTGAGAGCAGAGATTTCTGGGGGGAAGCCGAATCCGTCCGTCCAGTGTATGACGAGCTACGTGAGAAGGAAGTTGGACTGGATTTAGAGAAAGTACTCAAAAACTCGAAGAAGGAATTGAAAGGAGGATGTCGAGGAAGTAAATCAAATATTAATTGCAGAGCATCGATAGGAAGGTTTCAAGGAGAACGAAAAGTCACCCTGACGTATGAGGAATATTTATGAATTTTCAATTATTTTACGTTTTTTCTCCCTTTTTCTGTCCTTTCTCTTCTTCGCCCTCTGTTTTCTGCCTTTGTCCTGTATTTGCGATGATTTTCTTTCTTTTTTGCCGCCCCTTTCCTCCCTTTTTGTCGCTCTGTTTCGTTGCTCTGCGATTTCGTCAGTGTTTCCTTTTTAATTATCCCGCATTATCAAAGTTTTTCCAGACATTTTCTATATTTTTTCTCTGTCCCACTCCCTCTCGCTCTCTCTCTCTCGCTTTGGCTCTCCCTTGTTTCTCATTTCGATTCGCGACGAGCATCGGAAGTCGTTGTTGTTGGCCTCGTCTCTTTCGCCATAAGCTCCGCTTTATTTCGCAAAATATGGCTGCCAATATGGCGGTTGCACCCGACTCCTTGTTGTTGTTATTGTTGTTTCTGCTGCAGCTGTGACTGTTGATCCTGCTCTCCTTGCCTCCCCCTCCCCCTCTTCCACACCCTCTCCGGCCCTCGTTCGTCATCCGTTTGCGCGGATCCTTCACTCGAACAAATGAGTTGCTCCAGTGAAGACAGCGAGGAGCGAAAGGGACGAGAAGAGTTGAATCAACATCATGAGCAGAAAAATTGAAACAAGAAAGAAACAACAACCGGGGCAACAACAACAAACAACAATAATAACAACGAAGAGAAGGCAAATGAAAATCTCCGCAAATGATGCGATGATTTTTTGTTTGATTTTCGCTGCTGTTGCTTGCAAAAATCTGTTGCCAGTCGCGAGAGTCTGTTTGTGAATGAGCGAGTGTGCGTGTGGGAGAGAGAGAGAGAGCTGTCGAGTAGGTTGTTGAGCCCCGCTGAGAGGCGGCTCGAGTGCAGAGAGAGAAATCCAGGGTAGTCGATGAGATGAATTTAAATATTTTTGTCTGCAAACTTACAAAATTATTTTTTTCAATTAAGTTAAGTGTCAAATAAAATTGCTCTTATTCTTCAGCGAGCACGAGAAGGTCGCGAAGTTCATTTTATTTCCCTCAGTGTAGCTGATATCAGTTGCCTCTTGCTCACGGCAACCGCGGTGCCGCGCACTTCCGGCCCTTGCAGAGCCTCCTGACAAGCATCCTTCAATGGAATCCAGAGCTGGATCCCGCACCAGGGACCGAGGGGAAGAGACGGAGACAGAGAGAGGGGGGATAAACGCACCAGAGAGATAAGGGAGACGAGTGGAAAGAGGAGACCCAGAGATCGGGGCCGAGAGCAGGGCGAGAGGCAGAGGCAGAGGGAGAGAGAAGAGAGAACAAGCGAAATGAAAGCTTATGATTTATTAAAATTTTGCCGAGCCTGTCAGAAATGTCCAACCCCTCGTCGTCCCTCGGCCGAGGTTCCAGCCTTCGAGGCAAATTTTCAATATATTTTCATTGCGAGGCTCGACGGAAACGACGACGGCGGCGGCGGCGGCGGCGGCGTCAGGCGAACAAATCGCTCGCGCTCAACAAGGATCCTGGAGAGTCCTGCGAGCACACATATTTATTCCGACGAGGGGCGGTGGGCGTCGCCCCTTTGGAGGCGTGAGGGCGTGAACGGTGCGTGGGAACGGGATGCTGAAGAGCCGCGAAGCGATATCGGTGGCGATGGAGATGGAGATGGAGCGGTGAAGGGGGAAAGGAGAAAAGGAAGGAGTGAGCAAGGGAGACAAATAAAGAGGGAACATTGAAAGGGACCCCAGAATTAGAAATTAAGGAGCTGAAATTGCTTGAGAGGCGGAGCAAGAAAAATGGCGAAAAATATTTCAAACGAAAGTAATTAGTTGGACTTCATGGAAGTATTAAAAATGCAGCTATTTTTAAGCTAAAAGAACTCTGTCTTTAAGAACGTTTTCTGAAAAACAAATTATACTTTTCTCTCTCTCTTTCCCTCTCCCTTCCTCCTCTCAGATGTAGACCACAAGAGAATGTAATATTTGTCATGTCGGTGGGAGATTTTCTTTTATTCCACTCATATTTTCCTTCACCTGCTTTTTTCTCGCTCACTTGGCATGTCTCGTTGTTGTTGTTGCAGCTCGTGATCTGCTGAATTTTTCCACGTACAAAAGATAAAATTTTTGGTGAAAGCGCACTGTGCCTCTTCTTCTTCTTCTTCTTCTTCTCCTGCTCATCGTCATGAAAGCAAGAATGACAAGAACGACAAATAACAACAACAAGAGTAACAAAATAAAGAGCGCCTTGTCAAATGGCAAATGAGAAAAAGGACGAAGTCATGTAAAGACGGAACAACTATTTCAGAGATATTCAAAAAGGACACTGCCAAAAATTGGAAACATTTTTATAATCTTTTTATATTTTTAATTTCCATTTTTCTCCATTTTCCAATTTTCATTTCGAATTTGAACCTTTTACATGCATTGAATTCAAAACGAAAACAAAAAAAGTTTACTTTATTCTTTTCACATCAATATTTTTTTTTTATTTTTATAAAAAATTCGTTGCTTTATTTGAATGATTTTTATTTAATTGGAGTAAAAATATTTTTTCGTATCAAAAAAATTGTTGGATTTGCGATCAAATTTTTTCGAATTTCGATTATCGATTTGTAGTGTTTTTATCTTTTTATGCAAATTGACTTATTTTGTTAGTTGAATTTTGAAACCCACAGCTCGTTTTCTTCCACTGAACTTAAATTTCGCTACTTCCATCGCTTTCTCCTCCATCTCTCTCTTATCCTCGTCCTGTTGCAATCCTGTTGCTTTTGCCAGAAAGCGCCTTTCAAAGTGTCCCCTTTTTGAACGGAAAAAATCCAAGTTGTTTCTGTCCGCCTCCCTGCCAAGGGATTCTCATAATATTTTGTGCCCCGCAGTCAAAATGTTTGTCATCCCTTTTCGTCATCTCCTCCTTTTATTCCTCATTTGTTGTCGACTTGTTCCTTGTTCTTTGTTTGTTCGCTCGTTCGCCCGTTCGTTCCTTCGCTCGCCGGAGCCCCTCGCGACATGACTGAAGACGCATTTTCCTTACATCCTGGCAGCTGGGTCCTTTGTCTCCTTTCTTCGAAGTTCTGTTTGCTTTCTTCGCCGCCTCCCTGCCCTCTGTGCCCTTCCTTCCCCCTCTGCCCACGCCCCATTCATCCTCGTCCTCATCCTTGTCTGCTATTTGTCTTCTTTCACCGTCCTCTCCTGTTCCTTTGTGCTTTTTTCCCAGCCAAGTTTTCTGCTCTTTTTCGCAATTTAAAATTTTCGCCGCACACAAAGCTCTGATCCTTGATCATCCTTGTGCCGGGGGAAGGGGGGAAGGGAAAAGAGTGAGAGATAGAGTGGGGGAGTGAGAGAGGAAGCCTCGCTTTGTTACGTTGATTGCGACGCGGAAATATTAATTAACCTTAGGTCGGCGAGCCACACCTGCGGAGGACGGACGGACGGACCGACCGAACGACAGCCGGCTCTCGTTTTGGCCTTGCAGTCCTGCTCCCTGCCCGTCCTCCTCCCCTGGGCTGCCCAACGCCTTGGGCTTGAATTCATCATCTCGCGTTCGTTCCTCGCCTCTACCGGGCTCCTGAGCAGGCGGCGGACTGCGCCAAGGACCTGCCTCGGGGCCATCGGGTCGTCCTCGTGTGTGGGCTGCTGTGGCCGACTCCCTGTCATGCGTTAATCACTTGTTTTCTCAGCGCTCAGTCGAGGTCGCTGTTTGTTCTCCTGTCGAAGGATGTTTGCCGCATTCATCGTCCTGTTGACGCTGTCGAGCAAACAAACCGTTCTTTCTCTACGATTCGCTCGAGGATTCCATGGCCGTGTTGAGGGAGAATAGACTTTAAAGCATAGTCAAAGGACCCGCCGTTGCAGGCTGAGACCAAGGAGTAGATTTCGGATTCCAACTGCGAGTCCTTTGTGGCAAACGTGTATGCAAATCGCCTTCAAAAACCGATTACTCATTTCCTCTTTCACACAAGCCTTTCCGGGGGACAAGCCTCGAATTAAAATGCAATGAAAATTAAAATAGGAACCGTTTTGGGAGAAACGAAAAGGGAAAGACAAAAAGAATACGAAGAGGAAACTTCAAATTGACTTGAGGAGAATTTGAAGCGCTCCCTTCGACGTCCCTTGCCTTTGGCTTTGCCTTCATCTTTTTCGGCGACCTCTTTCCTCAACTTTTGATTTATTTAAACGAGCTCCCTGCGAAAACTTTGCCACGACCACCGCCCACGCCTCCCCGGCCATTCAGAGCTCTATGAAATCTAAATGACTTCGCCGAATTTTGGCTCCCTTCGAGACCCCGCCAACCGCCCCGAGCGCTCAGCGAGAGTTAGAAAAGAAATTTATTAAGAGATCAGCTTGAAATTTTAATGCCGCGGAGCGAATCGAAAATCCTGCCCGGGAATTTGGCCCCATTTTCCGTTTCGGGGCTGGACGCCTTTGATGCAATGTTCCAGGTCGCTTCGTGGCAACCATCAGGAATGGGCTGGGGTTCGCTCTGGTTGCTCTTGCCACGGTTCGTTGGGTGTTTTCGATACTGTTGGAAGGATAATTGAGGAGGACTTTGAAGTGTGGGGCCTCGTCTCAGGCCCACATCGCAGCTAATCAGAGCACTTTGAGTTCTTCTCGCCAACTTCAAACTTAAGCCCTTCTGCAGCGAGCTCTTTAAGAACCTCCTCGCCCAGCTCAACTCGGGTCGGCTCGGCTGTGACAATCATTCCATCGAGTGTGGGTCCTTGGGGTGGCCTCTTTGGCGAATCCACTACCCGATGTCCCGATGTCCCAATGTCGCACATTGCGATCGGTCTCCCATTTCAATTTGTGCCGCAAAAATCATTAGCATACGTCAATTATCCGAGCCCTTCCTCCGTCCTCCAACCGCCATTCGCGTCCTCCGGTCGCCATCCGCCGTGCCGAAGGATGCGAGCAGGATAATTGAGCCGACCTACGTCCCGGCCCGTTGCCCGGCACCGCAAAATGCAGGGAAATTCGGATGCGGCGTGCGTGAGTCCGTCGGGCCTCGCTTCGCAGGACGCAGGACACTCGTCGGTTTTCCAGCTCGCAACACAAATGAAATGCTGCATGGAGCAGGCGGAGAGGGAGAGCGTGATGGTGATGGTGATGGGGAGGAAGGGCAGAGGGCAGCAGAAATTCGAACAACAACAACAAGAACAACAACACGACTGCACCTACGCGTGTGCGTCGGTGCGTGTGTGAGTGTGTAAAAATTAAGCACATGCACACCGGCCAGCTCAGCAGTAACAACAAAAACGGGAACAACAAAAAATTACAACAACGACAAAGAGAATGTCGATGTCGTCAACCATTGCAACAATGGAAAAAATTGCCAGCCGAATAAAGGATATTTTTGGCATTTTCTGCCTTTCATTGCATTTTTGCATTTTCCTGTTTGGCCCGTTGTTGTTGCAGCTGTTGGTGTTACTGTTGGTGCTTGGTGCTGTGGCTATTATTTTTGTTCTTGTTGCAGTCGGTGTTGTTGTATTTTTTTATTGTCGATTTTTGCAATTTGTTCGCCGCTGCCATAAATGTTAATTGGTTTCCATTATCCTGGCAAATCCTCCGTGCAGCCCGTGTTGCGGTCCCGCCAAATGACAGCTCAATGCAGTCGCCGCGCCCTCTGTCTCTCTCTCCCTCTCTTTTAGCCTTCTCCTCATCTCACTGTGCCCGTCTCCCTCGCGTGTGCTCGTCCTGAGGCGCTCGGGGCTCAGTGGGAGCTCGGGGCGCGTTCGCTCGGTTCAGTGCGAATGAAACAATATTTATTTGCGGAAATGTTCGCACAAATGAGCACATTATATATCCGCGCCGCAGACATATTGTCACAAAGGCCGCACCGGATGTGCCGGCATTGTGACAAGTGTGCTTAATGATCCGCACGAGCTCCCACCCACACACACACACACGCGTTCGCCACTGTCGAAAAGATCACGTTGCGGGGAGCCGGAACTAGTTTTAGGTGAGGGATTTGAGTGGGAATTTGAGGAGAAATCGATGATGGAGTCGAGTGGGAATCGATGATTTAGCCGGTGTTGAGTGGGCGTCGATGGTGGAGTTGAGTGGAAGCTGGTGACGAAGGAGAATCCGAATTGATGATTTGGGAGATTTAAGTTCAATAATGATTATGAAGTCGAGTTGAGTTTCCAATTAAGCCTGATTATCAACTTTCCAACGTCACAGAACGACTCGTGCCAGTGGAGATGAGGCTGTTGTGAGGTCGAGTGTGAATTTTTGGGCCTTTTCCGAGCACGAGTCACTTAGCATTTGTAGCAAGAATTAGAGATCGAGTCGAAGCTCAGTTTGGTTATTTTCGCTACAACATCCACCTGGAATGAACCCATGTCTCGCTGTGCCAACTCAAGCCAAACCACCTGCGACTCCTTCTTACTCCCTTCGTCGTTCTCTTCCAACCGCCCCTCGCCCTCAGTCTTTCGCTTCCTTCGCCACAAGCCTCAAGTGAGTTGCGGAATGAAGAGGAATTCCCTGAAACCAACTACTCTACCATTCCCACTCCACACCGCAATTATTCGTTACACAACTTTCGTTCGTTCGGCCATTTTTAATTTGTGGACTCTCAAAGGATTCCCACAAACGTGAAATATGCAAGCCATGATTATCAGTGTGAGGCGGGAGAGGGAGACCGACGTCGGCAGCTGGAGCGGTCCACGAATTACATCCTCTTATCCTTCGACTCTCATGTGGATTTCCGGCGGAATTTTTTGCTCCACCTCCACCTCTGGTGAATTTTTCAGCAGCCCAGTCAGTTATGCTTTATCGGGTCCGCCTCCCGCCTTCTCCTCTCCTCTCTCTCCTCTACAGAACCCCGGAGTCTGGAGTCGAGTCTCGCCGCACACACATATGAAATGATTACGAAATAATAGGAAGGACTGCGAGATGTGCAGGCAGTGCAGTTTGGGGAGAAGGAGAGGATGGTGGGGTGTTCCAGCGCCAAGGAGCGTCTCGCCCGCCTTCGTCTGGCTTCTGTTTTTGTGGTCCGGAAAGTTTTTATTGGCCCCTGCAGTCGTCGGTCCAGGCAACGGCTTCATTTGCCGCCGCCACCGTCAACAGCGGCGTCGACGCAGCTGCAGACGCCGGACCGCAGTCGTGGCCGCAGTCTAACGTGCTCGGAGCTCGGGATTAATTTGCTAAAGTAGCTGTCGGCGGGGGCGTGGCAGAGGCGACCGGCGAGTCCTGATTGTGGAATTTCGCCGGTCTGCGGCGAGTTATGGGCAACATTTTAAACTATTGACCAGCAACCGACAGACATGAAGAGGGAGAGCGAAGGGAGGGAATGGAGAGCGAAAGAGAGAGAGAGAGTGGGAGGAAGCTGAGTGTGGTCGAAATGAACGAGCCGGAGGGAGTCGTGGGTTGGAGAAATAATCAAATCAAGAATTCAAATTTCAGCCATCGTCCTCGACGGACCTCCTTCATCTCGTTCCTTCCTCTCTCTGTCTCTCCTTACCAACGCCCGCAGCGGACGGCGAGTGAATTTTCTTCGGCAGGGAGAACAACAACAATAGCAAACATGGAAATCAACAAAAACATCAACCTCCGACCATCAACAGCAGACATGTTGTGCAAAGGATAAACAAAGTGAAGACTTCCGATGACCGAAGGACGTTTTTTGCTCGCTCTATGAATTTTTGAGTCCTTCGGTGGCGATTTCTCGAGATCGAAAGGGAGAAAGAGGAGATCGAAGAGCAAGCGGGGCGAGGCGGGAGGAAAACGGGATAATAAAGAATGGGAAATTTCGACACAAACTCAATTATGAGAAGTTGAAGTTCACAAAGGACCTTTCCGAGAAGTGAACGCTGGTAATAGCAGGACCGAGAGCACAAGAGAACGGGGGGTAAGAGGAGAAAGGAAAAACGAGGAGTGGCGAAGAGAAGAGCCTGAGTGAAAGTAGTGGAATCGGTTATTAAAAACCAAAAGAAAAGCGAAAAGCGAAGGCCAAGAACGAGCGAAAGATCGAGATGGCAATAAAAAGAATGTCCTTCAAACAATTTCCACTCGAACAATCTGAATGTCCTGCATAGTAATGGGCTGCGAGGACGCGCCGAATTCGAGGCGAGGGCTGTGAGTCGGGCTGGCCGTGCTGGGCACGTACGCAGCAGTCAATTTCATATTTAATGGACACACGGACGCCTTCCAATTCCGTCCACTCGCTGTCGTCCCGTCGCCCTGTCCTCCCGTCGTCCTGTCCTCCCGTCGTCCCTCTTCCTTCTGTCAGTCGCGACGCCAGCATAAAAATTCAAATGATGTCCTGGCGTCGACGGGTGCGTGAATTATGTATGCAAGGTGCGTTCCTTATTGAACTTCGCCATTTGAAGGATCCTCCTGCGATTTCCACCACCCTCCCTCTTCCACTTTCCCCCACGCTCTGCAACTTTCCCTGCCTCTCTCATGCCCACTCACTCACGTTTTTTCGGCGACCGCTCGGACCCCGTCCGGCGGCAAGTGTGGGTAATTGAAGGACATTTTGCGAAGGACACTCGACAGCGCTTGCATCTTAATTACACCAATCGTTCGAGGGAGGTGGGCGACGAGACAGGGACGGAGATGGCGACAACGTCGCTTTCCCTCAGAGCGTCCATCGTCGCCTTGTCCGTCAGACGTCGTCCTTCATTTGGAGCAATTAATGTGGTTGTTAGAAAAATCGAAGAACCCTTTGGCGAGGGAGAGAGAGAGAGAGCTGTAGAAACGTGACAGAGGGAAAGGAGGTAGAGGGAGAGCGACACAGGCACAAAGTAGACGGTGGGTTGAGGGCGTGCGGCGGACCGCGGCAGTATCAAGTTGTGATTAATTAACCGCACAATAACAAACTCCGTCGCGCCCACGACGGCCGAGCGCGAGGCCGCCGAGTGGACTGAGTGGGCGAGTGATTAAGCCATGAAATCGCTCGCTCGCCGCTCGTCGCCGTCCTCGTCCGGACCCCGCAGCGACCCGACCGCCACCACACACGGCTGTCATGTCGGTTATCCTTGCGGACGGGCGGCGTCCGGCAGGACCGAGACCGGCCGTCGTCCTGTCCTGTCCGGTGGGCGGAACCGATCCAAACCGAGGCGAAGCGAACCGAACCGAACGGAAGGGGACGGGGCGCGACGAGATGAGACGAAGGTCCCTGGCAAAAAATCTCGACATCCGGCCGGGATCCCGTGGAGGCTGCGGGCCGGGGGCAGCTGTCGGGATGTGCTTCCCGAAGGATAACAGCATCGAAGTAAGCAGTTTTTATATGAATTAGCATCGTTAGCGTTACATGTCCTTTGGTCCTGCTGTCCTGTCCTTCTGTCCGTCCTTCCGTCTGTCTGTTCGCCGTCCGGCTGACCGGCGGGACCTCCCTCGGGTCTCTACGTGTGTGTGTACCAGGCTGTGTGTGTGCCTGAGGGTGTGTGAGTGCCGTCTGTGCTCGCCGGCGAGTTTCTGCTGTGTGGACTGTAGATTTTTCCGCTTAGATATGCAAATATTTGGCGACTCATTTGGAAAGTCCTTCGAAACAGTGAAGTGCCCGACGTCGACTTGTTATTGCCATTTCCATCAGTGAGCAGGGGTTGGCGCGAGCGTTTCAGACCAATTTAAAGCCGCTTAAATGGAGAGCAAATTAATTAATTAACAACAAAAAAAGTTTAAACAACAATCCATTTGGATTTACTACTATTATAAAATATGTATTTTACTTGAAGAACAGTCCTTCTTGAAAGTTTTCTAATCAGTTATTCTCTTTTTAAAGTTTTGAAAATAATATATTTAAAGAACCGTATTTCATATGAATATTTTTTTTTTTTTTTATATTTGGTATGAATCATTTAAGTATATTATTTTTTTTTTTTAATAACTATAATATCTACATTATTTGGTCTGAAAAACTAAATAAATGTAAAACTAAGTAAATTTATTAAAGTATCGAGTTTTCAACTTTCACGCCTTGGTGATTCTTTTCCGATTTCTTCCCGTTGAAGAATCCTGTTGAAACTTTCTCTGCCGGCAATCTCAGTCCCACGGACCACTGACTATTCTCTGTATCTCTTTCCCCCTGTCCCTCATCCCTCCCGCTCTATCCACCGAATCTCCCCAACGTCTAATGAACACATTTCGCAGCAACCACCGTCCAGCGCCCACCACCCGAAGTCTGGGCGATATCAAAATCTTGGCCAAACACATTTTGCATGCTCACCAACCATCTCTCTCTCTCTCTCTCACTCTGTCTGTCACTCTCTTTCCAGTTGTCCCAGTCGGCTGTCACTCGGTTGCCGGGGGTTTCTGGGAGGGCAGATGGGTGTTGTTGTAGTTGTTGTCGTTGTGTGTCTCGGCGGCAACGGGGGCAATTAAATATTCCAGTCATATGCAAAAATACTTAGCATACAATTAGGGACGGTCAAGTAAACATTAGCAAATTATATGCTAACATGACGCTCATATGCTTGCAACAACGACTCCAACAACAACAACTGCAGCAGCTGCCCCTGACATTTGTTGTTGCCGTCGCCGGTCGTGTGTTTCTGGTCCGTGTTCCGAGCTGAGTTTCCTCATGACCGGACTGTTGCTTGTTTTGAGCTCAACAATTAAAACAACAGCTACAACAAATCACCAGCAAAACCAACAACACCCAACCAAAGCCAAAGCCAGAGCCAGAGCCACAGACAGAGCGAGAGCCAGAGCCAGAGTCAGGCGCAACCCCGACAAACGAAACCCAGACACTCTGGCGAATTTTTGTCCATGACGACTCGTCCTTGTCCCTGGGGACGTCACGAAAAGAGACCCCAGACCTCGGCTCGGACCTCGATGCACTTTTTCAATCAGTTTCCGGCGTTGTTGTCGTTGTTGTTGCCGCCACGTCCTTTGATGTGCAGCCAGGGAGCAGATTTTAATTAATGAGCCTTTTAATTAATTAGGACCGGCCGTTGACAGTCGGAAATGGGAATTTCAAAAATGATTTCGAAAAAAACGACTTCATTTAAGGGAGTATGTGTGTATTGTGTGTACAGTTGTAAAAATTGGAATGAATTGGAAAATTTGTAGCATACTTTGAGGCTCGATAACTCCGAGTCTACTTCCGTCTGCCGGCCGGCGTGGGCCGGAAGGGCTTCCGTCGCGACTTGGAGTCCACAATCATCACCGACTGCCGCTTGAGGTAGTTGCGCGACGGCACCTCGCTCTCCTCGTCGGTGGCCACGGCTGCAGAGGGAGGGAAATGGATAATTAAGAGAGAGAGGGAGAGGATCAGGATGCGAAGACCTACCGGCCGCCGGCGCCTGCTCGGGCGACGACGACAGCGTGCCGGCCGCTCTCTGCGCCCGCCCCGCCAGCAGGTTGTAGTAGCACATCGGCATCGGCTGGGGCTTCTCGCCCTCGGGGGCCGCCGGCGTCTTCGGCTCCTCCAGGTTGGCGAACAGCTCCACATCCTATGGAACAGAGACAGTTTGAGAGGGAGAAGAAGAGAGAGGATTTTGGCGAAGTCCCTGCAAGCCTCCTCACCTCGATGTGGAGCTTCTGCTCCTCGGATGGCTGCCGCTCCTGCTGCTTGCTCAGCTCCTGGCAGTGCATCAGCTTCAGCTTGAGGATCTTCATCGGGCAAAAATACAGAGACAGATAATTTAATCAGAAAGCGTTCGAAACCCTTCTCTGCTGGCCCACCTCAATGAGGTCCTCGTCCTTGGCCTCGTTGACCAGGAAGTGCGGCAGGGCCTCCACCTTGATGTGCAGATCGCGCTCCTCCAGCACGATGTTGCCCTCGTCGACCTCCTGCAGCTTGTAGATGATCTCGCAGAGGTGCTCCTTGATGTACTTCAGCACCGTCGAGGTCCGCTCGGCCGTCTCCAGGCTCTTCTGTCGCTCCACCCCCAGGTCCTCGATTTTCTTCTTGATCTCCTCGATGACCTCCTGGTTACTGTATTAAGTGATTTTAAAGTGAATTTCATTCTCTCCATGTGCCGCTCGTCGACTCACACTTCGCTCTCCTTGATGTCGGAGAACTTGGAGGCCTCCAGCTGCTTGGCCAACTGCTCGCGCTGCGCCTCCAGGTGGTTCTTTTCGGTCTCGGCCGCGTTTCTCAGGTAGCTCAGGCGCAGCGCCGACTCCTTCTGCGAGGAGAAGCGCTCGAGGACCTCGTGCGGCGTCGTCGCCCCGGTGACCTCCATCAGCAGCTTGAAGAGGTTGTCCATGCCGGACGTCTCGCTCTCCAGCTGCGAGTTCGGGTCGTCGTCGGCCCCGTTGTCCGTCTTCGCGGTGTGCGGGTCGCCGGAGCTCGAGCCGATGCTGTCCTGATGAACCAGCGTCGACTTGCCCTCGAGGAAGAGCTTGCGGCCGATCCGCTCCAGCTCCATCTTGCGCGCCTCGACCTGCTTGCGGAAGTCGAGCGCCTGCCGCTCGCGCGTCTTCTGCGAGATGTTCGCCTGCTGCTCCTGCCGCTGCAGGATCACCTTGGCCGCGTCGCGCATCTCGATCGCCTCGTTGTGCACTTGCTGCGGACAAAGAGGAATTTTTCGGAAACTTCGATTCAACTCAGAGTATAGATGGAGAGGGGCCCACCTGAAGCCGGTTGATCTCGGCCTGCTGCTCGTTGAGCGACGCCTCTAGCTCGCGCAGACTGCGCTCGAAGCGCTCGGCGTCGTTCATGAGCGAGGCCTCGATGGAGCGATACTTCTTCCGGATGTGCTCGGCCTCCATCCACTGGACGTTCGTGCGGTGGATCTCGTTCTCCAGCTGGCACACGAGCTGCACAAGCACAAGTCGCCGTCAATCATTCTGAGCTTATTGGAAGCCTCGGCTCACCTTGCGATTGGCGTCCTCCTCGAGGGTCTCCGGCGGGCGCTCGCCCATCGCCTGGTCCTGGTGCTCCTTGCAGGCGAGCAGCTCCTGGTACTGCTCGACGAGCTTCGCGAAGCGCTGCTGCTTGCACTTGAGCCGGTGCCGCAGCAGGTCCAGCTGCTTGCGGTTCTCGGTGAGCTTCAGGTCGGTCAGGAAGATCGCGTCCTCCGCCGACTTCGCCCCGATCGGGTAGTTCACCTTGCCCACCTGGATCGTGGGCATGGCCGAGGTCGTGGCGCGCGGCTCCGTCGTCGGCTCCTTGATGACGAGCGGCCGCTGCAGCGGGTGCTTCAGTTGGCCGCATCGGATGGTCAGCTCCTTGATCTCCTTCTTAAGCGTCGCGATGGTCTCGCAGTTGATGCGGTTCTGCTTCTGCCACTCGGCCGTGTTCGCGGTCTTCTGGCCCTCTGAGGCGGGACGGAGAAAAGGGTGAATCGGAATGCCAGGAAGGCGAAAGAGCTCTCTTTGTTCTCGCTCGGCACTCACCTGCGAGCAGGATCCGTTTTTTGATCTCCGCGATTTTGCGATTCAATTCACCAATTTTGTCGGTTTCCATTTCTCGGCACTGCCTGGACGCATCAGGTCTGCGGCGAAACCATTCATCGGAATGCTCGCAATTCGTCCGTGTGTCTGACTTTGCTGGTTGTGCCTTGGTCTATCGGCTCGTCTGCCCTCCACCCAACTCCCTCTGTCTCTCTCCCTCTCCCTTGGTTTGACTGCGGCTGCCTCTGTGCATCCGTCCGTCTCTGTCTGGGGCGTCTGTGTAATCGATAGCTTTGTTGCCGTCTGGAATTGTTCGCCGCTTGTTGTGGCAACCACGCGACGCAACGCTTTGTTGGGTTGCCAACAACACAGCCGAGTTGTTGCATTTTTTCGTCCTCCTCTGATTGAGCAGCCGTCGTCGTTAACGGGAATTTGGTGGATTCATTTTTTGCCCTCAGTCCTCCCGATTTACCTCGTTCCTCTACTTGGTTTCTTTCAGTTTTCACCTTGATTTTTACGTTGCTTTGTCGGACTTCCTTCGCCGCACCTCGGCTTAATTAACACCAATTTTCGCCCGGATAGACGGCGGTCCAGGTTTCGCAATTTCTCTCTCTCCCTCGCACGGCATTCTGGCCGATCTGACCACAAGCAATAACAATAACTCCCATCGTCATAATCGTTATGGCGGCCGCTCAGTGGCTGTCACTTCCGTTTGGCACGAAATTTACGCTCGCTCGTTCGCTCGATGAATTCTTTTCCCACCCATCCGACGATGCTGCCGCCAACACCATCGCTACGTCCTTCGTCCCCCTTCTTCAGTCGCCCACGGCCTCTCTCTCGCTCCCTCTCCTCCGACAGCCACACATAACGATCTCGACGTCTGCTGTCAGCGACAGCAGGAGAGAGGGAGCGTGACCGAGAAAGGAAGGATCGGCGAGGAGAAGCGAGCGAGAAGTGCGATAGAGAAGGAGACATTGAGTCAGTGGGTGAGATGGGTGAGATGGGCGAGAGGGAGAGAGAGAGGGTGTATGTTTACGCCGGCCGCTCGTTGTCCTGCTGCCATTGAATCCATTGTCAGATGTCATTAAATGTGAATAAGCGTGCTAATGCGTTTTGTAATGGCGTAATTTCCGCCATTTTCCTTCCGACACTCGCACAAACACCGCACACTGACACATACAGCGACGCACACACTTCCGCCCGGAGAAGGACCAGTAGCAGAACCAGGGCCAGGACTTCAGAGAGAACAGAGAGGACGGAAAAGTAAGTGATGAAAGAGAGCGTTGATAGAGTCGGGGAAGGAGAATGGGAAGTGAATGTGAGAGGGAAAAAGAGAATAAAAACGAGAGTGAGAGAGATGAAGTCGTTAAAGAATGTAAAACAAATGATTCTTTGTACAAAATATGGAAGGAATTATAAGTGCATTGTTTGCTTCCAGTCGTAATTTTGCGTTTAAACTGCCGGCATTTGAATTGGCTCCCACCACACACACGCATGCACAGACACATAGCCATGGCTACAGAGGAACTCACGCCGCCATCGCCGACACCTGGGCATCCGTGTGCGTAATGGCGCCATTACGAATGCCATTTGTGAGTGCGGCGAGCAAACGATGTCGTCCTCGACGTGGACGCGGGCTGATGTCTTAAAGATATGTTGGGTGAGGGTAGGGAGGGTAAAGGAAGGGCGAGAAAGAGAGAAAGGAGAGGCTTGAGTGAGTGAGAGTGAGAGGAATGATATCCGACTGCGAGGTAACAAGTTTAAATTTTATTTGTTGCGGCTGCCGCGTCCTTCACCGCAGCTGCCTTCAACGCTTCTTCGTCGTGCGCCGCGAGCTCGAGATTCGTCTTCCGCCGTCCGTCTTCAGACTCGGGCTCCTTGTCCTCGTCCTCGTCTTGAGGAGCGGCCCTGTTGAGTCCAAGTGCCTTCCACGGCCGCACTCTCTCGTTCACCCTCTCCTTTACCCACTCACTCGCTCCGAGTCGCTCGCTGTGTCTCTGTCGCGCTCTCTGGAGGTCCTTTGTTTCTCTCAGGATAACACTCGACAGCAATTATTCAAGTCCTTGTGACAGTTTATGTCAATTGCTTTGCCATCAGGGAAGCGCCCGGCCCACAGCTGAGTGCGGGGCAGCGGGAAAACTACCGAGAGCGAGCGGGAGAGGGAGAAGGAGAAGGAGTAGCGGGCGGCGAAAGGGGACGTCGTGGTTGAGGCGGTGGTGAATCCATTGGTGACGAGATGGGCTGGCGCAGTGGAGTCGCTGGAGATGTAGGAGGGAAGAAGACCGAGCGGAGATCTCGAGGCAAAAGGGTCAGGAGAAGAGGAAGGGCAGAGGGGGCGGGAGTGAAGGAGTTGGTGGCGGAGGAATAAATGTCCAAATGAAGGTTAAATTAAAGTTCTCCAGTTGGCAGACGGAGAATCGTCGTCGTCGTTGTTGTCTTGATGACATCTCGCATTAGATGAAGAGAAATAGTGTTGGTCTCGTTAGGCACTTCCATCCGCCCTCTTCCTCTTCCTCACTCTCCATCTCTCCTTCTCTTTCCTTTTCTCTCTGGTACATTCCTCGGTGCTCCTTAGGACCCTTCGTCCACAGACTTGTGGCTCGGCTCGTTCTCGTTCTCGTTCGTGCTGATTTTCGTTTCGGAAGTGCTTGACAAGAGGATGCCGGAGATTTTTGTAATTGCTTCAAGAGAGAAACGAGAGGCACGTAGATGGAGAGATAAAAGAAGAGGGAAAAAGGGACAGAGTGAGTGGTCGACCGTGGAGGTGATTTCGAGAGAAGCAGTTGTTGTTCCTGCTGCTGCTGTTGTTGTCGCTGCCGGGTTCATCGTGTTATCGATTGTGTTTTGATTACAGCAATTGCGGGGGACGAGCAATTGAATCGATAGTTATTCCAACACCGGGACTGTGGAATTTAAAATAGTCTTGGGAAGATAAAATCCTTGAGAGCTAAAATGAACTTGTTTGTTGCCGAAATAAATTTATCGAATTTGAATTGTTTTATGGACAGATGATGGGCATATAAATTATGTCAAAATTGTCGTTTTGTTGGTTTTTTCTTGCAAAATTACTTCAGGATTTAATACTGGTAATTGGACGACTTTATCAACCACATGGACTCGACAGTGGTTCCACTGTGTTCTTCGGGCCCAGACGCACAGACGGAGCCACCGCAATTGGACACACTCGAGTGTCCAGGCAAAAATGCGAAGACATTTGCAATCCCCAGGCTCGGCCCGGCTGCAGTCGTAATTAATAATAAATAAAACAAGGACATGCTTGTGCGGCGACGACGACAACGACGACAACGACGACCATGCCGACGTTTGGCAGGACGTCAACGGCGTACTGAGGCAGCGCCAGATGAAGAGTCGGGAGAAGAACGAGCTGTAGACGAGGGGGAGAACGAGGACGAAGGCGAATCGGAAGATGGACAAAGGCTCGATGCTTCTATTCAGACATTGTGTCAGTTGCTTCTTCGTTCCGTTCTTCTGTCCTCCGGCAGGATCTTTTGATTTGCATGCACAAAAAGCACTCCTTCTCTCTCTTTCACTCTCTCTCTCCCGCAGTTTCTTGCTTCTTCTTATTGCATCCATCTTTCTCGGTCTGGCTGTGTCCGTCCTGCTGGACGAGCCGGGTGGCTCCTTGTGCATAAATTGAGTGCAAAAAACATGAAATAAATGACAAATTTTCCAGGAAACTTTACCCAGAGATATCCTTAAATTAATTGTTTTCAGTCGGTTGGCTTTGCTTCCCTCGCTTTCTCCCTCTCTCTGTCTCACACTCGGGATCTGTTTGTCCACTCTGAATGTTTGTATTAAAAATGTTCTGCGGCCAGAGGCAAACTATTTTTCAATTTCTCAAATTTTGCTCAATTTTCTGACAATTGTCATTGTTTTGCGGAGACCATCAAACTTCCTTCCCTTACACAGCAACACCACCAGTCGAACCAGTCTCGCCTTCCAGATGGTCACGAGGAGAGAGAGGGGGCGAGAGCTCGTGGTCATGGCGTGGCTTCGTATGCAAATGTCCTTTGCGTGTCGTCCTTCTTCTGTCCGAGCAAGTTTTACATTTATTATTGTTGTACTTGTAGTTATTATTATTGTAGTTGTTGCAATCACTTGCTATTGTTGTTGCATTCGTTGTAGTTGTTGTTGTTGTGGCTATAGTTGGCCGGTCGTTCGGTTGGCTGGTTGATTACAGTTGTTGCACTTGTTGTTGTTTATGCGGCCTGCTCGAGCAACTTTCATGATGCATTGTTATTATTTTTAAGTTGTTGTTATTATATGCTTGTTGTTGTTCTTGTTGTTAGTTTTTTTGTTCCTCTTTGTTAGTGCCACCATAGTAGTTGTTGCTTTTTGTTATGGTCAGGCTTTTGACACTTTTTGATTGATAAGTTGGCAACTTTTAATTTGCCAGGATAACGAAACACGACAAGAACTCCCAGCGGAAGAACGCGACGTGACAGAGGGAGAAGGAGAGGAAGGAGAGTAGTGAGGAGAATTCTCCTTGAATTGAGTGGTTTCTTAAAGACAAGAGAACCTTCTGTGGCAACTGCGATGAGAATTTCCTAGCCAGACAGGGCGAATTTAATTAAAATTCACCCCGCGAGCCACCTTCGGAGACATTTCTCCGTCACAGGACAACCGAGGAGGCGGGGTCATTAAATAGAAATCATTAAGATGACATCCTGCGAACGAGTGGGGCGGCTGAAACTGAGTGTGTTGTTGCGCTAGGTTGGCAAGAGAGAGAGAGGCGGGGAAAGAGTTCAGCCTTCCCTGGAACACCTTTATCTTGGAACACCTTTCACGACGCGATTCCCCCGTCAATCGAGCTACGACTCCTTTGACTGCCGACGGGATCCTTTAATTGCCCACCATTGGCTGACTGGCTGGCGACCAGAAAGTTAATTGCCGCAAAGTGTCCTTAATTACATTCGCCCGTGGGTACCGCCACGCCCCCGAATCCCACCATCCGCCGTCCTACGAATAAATAAATTCGAAATTCGCATTTGAATGTGGGGTGATGGCGAGAGCGAGGGCGAGGTCGAAGGCGTTGGCGAATTCGACACGGACTTAACTTTCCTTAACAGACCATTAAGTTTTCAACCCCATCGGGACGCAGCCCCGCAGGACACTCCACGAACAGGAAAGTAGTAGAGAGAGCGAGAGATAAACAAGTGGAAAAAATCGAAAGCCATGAGAAAGCACCGTGAACAAAGAAACTCTAGGACCAGGAAGTGGAAGTGGGAAGAATGCGATTGCTAGAGAAGAAACAGGAAGGAGCTGGGAAATGCGACGGAACACCGGGAGGCATTGCAGGAGCCGACTAATTGATGACAAACGCTTAAGTTTAATTTCGAGGACTCGGTCTGGTTCTCGCTCTCGGTCCCGGTCTCGGCGAAGGTGCGACGCTGTGCGAATTAAGCAGCCATTAGGAGGCGGCCACGCGCCCACCCGACCCCGCTCGCAGGTAAATATTTGGCCGAGCAGCCAAGTGCGAGTCCGGCAGGGGTCGCGCCGGGACGAGGCGAGGCGAGGGCGAAGTTCAATTAAAGGCGACGACGACGACGGCAAAAAAGGACGACGATTTACGACCGAGATTCAAGGATCTAATGAGAGTGGCGGGGAACCAACCGCTGAATCGCCTGAAGGGCCTCTTGCAGGCATCGTCTTTAAGTGGCCTCCTTCCGTCTTCCCAATCATGTCCTTCGGCTGTGGAGCTCGTGGTCGGACTCTTCTTGGTCTCCATTGCCTCGACTAAATGGTTTATCCCAAGGACATTGGGACATTTCGCCGCACAGATTCCGGAAATCAAATCAAATTCCTTCTATAACTATATAATATACATCGCATATGTGTATAGATTTGTATATGTATATGTATATTTAATTCGTTTGCGGACTCTCGGGGCGGAAAACAATAAAAGGACTCTGTCGTGTCGAGTCGAGACGAGGATAGCGATGAAATATAATAAAAGAAA
The DNA here is from genome assembly GCA_947389925.1 of Coelopa pilipes. Lineage (NCBI taxonomy): Eukaryota > Metazoa > Arthropoda > Insecta > Diptera > Coelopidae > Coelopa > Coelopa pilipes. The sequence goes on from OX376698.1 coordinate 43,034,920, forward strand.
ATTACATTGGGGCGAAAAGAGACAAAAGGAACCAGAATTGAGACAAAGAAGATCAGAAAGAGGGAGGGGGAGGGGGAGTGAGAGCGAGGTAAATCTCATCGAAGTGGAGAATAGACACAAAGCGAATGAATTGAAAGGAAGGAATGGAATGGGATGGGATGGAGACCCCGAAGAGCTGTTGGATGATTTTCCTGTGAAAGTGGGGTAAAATTGCAGGAATCGTGATGGGCTGAAGAGGCGGGAAGGAAGGTTGGGGGAGCAACAAATGCCGAAACAATATTCGAGGTTAATGCTTCGTTTCACTTGATTCCCACAAAGAAGCTGCCCAAGGAGAAGACGAAGAAGATGTGTAATTGAAATATATTTCGTACGGACGAGGAAATTGCAGCATTGCGAAGGCGGAAGGCGAAAGGAGAAAGGAGGATCCGGGTTCAGCCGGAAGAAGGGATGAGGATTGAGGTGCGTCGACATGGAAGACCGGATGCTCAATCGGAAGCCCTTCTGGTGACCATTGATGGGCGAATAACAGTCAATAGTTATAAATAAACAGATTAGGGCGGGAGAATTCAACGATGCAGGTGAATAGAGCGATTATTCCAAAAGCCCAAGCGCAGAAGTTGGATCGTCTCAAGCCAGAGGAGGATCTCCCTATTGGAATTCCCTATTGGACCTCATGTTGAATTTTAAATCCCGTGTGCCGTCGAGTTTTCGCTTCATGGGCCATGGCTGCGAATTTTTTTTTCCCTGAGTCTCCAGCGAAAACCATCAGACGCTGGGAAAATTGAATTAAATTCACAAAGGCGGAGCTGACAAGTAGTGACAACAACAACAAATCCAGCCATGGTGGAAAAAGAACCACAAAGAGAAGAAGTGAGAGAGCTGCCATGAAGCGAGAGGAGGAGTCGAGGAGCAGGAAGGATAATGGAGACAAAGCGAGGATAAGACAACATAACCTGCAGCGTTATAATGCGTTCAGCTCACAAACACAAGCACAAGCTCACCAAGTGCAGGCGACACCGACACCAACACAAAGCGAAAATTACACACACGCAGCGAGACAGAGGCATGGAAAAGGGAAACGAAAGGGGAAAAGAGGAAAGAATGATGGTGCAGGGAGAGGGAGCAAAGCAGGACGGATTATGGGGAACATCAAGGCACAAGGGGAGCTGACTGGATCAGGATATCGGGTGAGAGAAATAGTGTGCGAGTGGGACGGAGCACTAGTGACAGACAGAAGGAGGGAGACACCTACACGCCGACAATGACCGGAAACGAGCGAGAGGCGTCTCGGGTTTCCGGCTGGAAGCCATAGCAAAGTGTTTCCCAGCGCCATTGGTGAGGTTCTTCCTTCCCTGTTGTTGGAGTCTCTGATGTTGTTGTCCCTGTTGGTTGTTGTTGGTCATCGTCGTCGCCGTTGCAGTTGTCTCGACTCTGTTGTCTGTTGTTTGCTTCCCTCTGTCATGATGTTTTGATTGTTTTTGCCAAGTCCTTTGAAGTCGCCGGCACCGCCTGGGCTTAAGTTCGATGATTTCATAATAATTGCATGATTTTTCGATTTCTCTGCGTGTCAGCCGTCGACCTTTTCTCCGTGTCGTGCGATCATCCTTTCCTAGCTTGCAGACGGCGGTCATTTTTAATTACTTGTCCGTCAGTCCAGTCAGGCCATGGCCTGAAAGAGAGAACAACAACAGCAACGACAGCGACGACGAGGACGACGACGGAAGAACGGAAATTGCCGCCAAATGTCAGCCGTCATTTCGTACACCAGACTGCATGCAGTCGGCTGTCAGATGCTTGTCTCGCTTTCTGATTGTTTATCTCTCCTTCTCGCTGTCTGGCGTCCTATCTGCGAGTCTGTCTCGCCGTCCGCCTGTCTGTCCTTCGCTGTCTATCCTCTTTGGTGGCTCTCGGTGGATCCCACGAACTCGAGTAGGAGGCGACCGAACGAGTGCAGCCTTTCGAAGCAACTATAAATTAGAATTATCTACAAAATGGCGTTTTAAGCCGCGAGCAGCATTAAGAACTCCACTAGCCATATCCTTCTCTCACTGACGTCCTGGTCTTTGTTCCGCCAGTTGCAGCTCTAGCTCCGGCCTCAGAATATGTGAAAGAGGAAGACGATGAAGAGTTCTAATCCTTCAATTTAAACGACTACGAGCTGGCGAAATCCTCATTACAGTTGGCGGAGCTACAGGCAGTCAGTGTGCGTGCATCGGCATGTATGATGCTATGTGTGTGTGCGTCAATCTCACAATTCAATGGTATAAGCCGCGAAATCGTCGTCGTTTTCCTTCCTGTTCTTGTTGACGCCAACTAATCCTTCGAGCGCAAAACGAGTGTAACTTTTCCAGCAACAATTACGACAATTTTGCAAGAAGAAAGTAGGAAGAACGATAAAAGACGAAAGGAAGGGATGGATTTCATTTCATGTCCTCAAAATGGCTACAGCAATGCTTTGGTTTAATCGGCTCACCACAGCGTCGTGTGAAAGGAACTTTTGCTTATTAATGCGGACCGAGTAGTACTAAAAATTACATAAATGGCTGATTTGTCGTTAGGCCTGTAGATCAGTCTAAAGGTATTTTCGGGAACATTTGCTGAGTGCTGGCGAGTAAAATCGAAATTTTGAAAATTTGTCCTGTTCAACTTTAACCCTTCTATCTGCCGTAGTTTAGCCTGTAGAGCGGTTTAAAGATTTTCAAACTTTCTTTCGTGATTGCAGCCGTCCCAGGCAAGCTAGAGAGTAGCTTTTCGGACATTTGAAAGAGCACCTCCTCCCCTATGTAGTCCTAAAGTTTTATTTGATTTCGGCTTTGACTTTGGCCAGGAGACGATCGGAAATGATACCCCAAGATCGCGAAAAACCCAAAAAATTAAAAGTATATTTTGCATAGTTTGGCTGCTCTAGCTGTTGTCGTTTGGCCTGTAGAGCAGTCTAAAGGTATTTTCAGGAACATTTGCTGAGTGCTGGCGAGTAAAATCGAAATTTAGAAAATTTGTCCTGTTCAACTTTAACCCTTCTATCTGCCGTAGTTTAGCCTGTAGAGCGGTTTAAAGTTTTTCAAATTTGTTTTCGTGATTGCAGCCGTCCCAGGCAAGCTAGAGAGGAGCTTTTTGGACATTTGAAAGAGCACCTCCTCCCCTACGTAGTCCTAAAGTTTCATTTGATTCCGGCTTTGACTTTGGCCAGGAGACGATCGGAAATGATACCCCAAGATCGCGAAAAACCCAACAAATTAAAAGTTGATTTTGCATAGTTTGGCTGCTCTAGCTGTTGTCGTTTGGCCTGTAGAGCAGTCTAAAGGTATTTTCGGGAACATTTGCTGAGTCCTGGCGGGTAAAATCGAAATTTTGAAAATTTGTTCTGTTCAACTTTAACCCCTCTATCCGCCGTAGTTTAGCCTGTAGAGCGGTTTAAAGTTTTCAAACTTTTTTTCGTGATTGCAGTCGTCCCAGGCAAGCTAGAGAGGAGCTTTTTGGACATTTGAAAGAGCACCTCTTCCCCTACGTAGTCCTAAAGTTTCATTTGATTCCGGCTTTGACTTTGGTCAGGAGACGATCGGAAAGGATACTCCAAGATCGCGAAAAACCCAAAAAATTAAAAGTATATTTTGCATAGTTTGGCTGCTCTAGCTGTTGTCGTTTGGCCTGTAGAGCAGTCTAAAGGTATTTTCGGTAACATTTGCTGAGTGCTGGCGAGTAAAATCGAAATTTTGAAAATTTGTCCTGTTCAACTTTAACCCTTCTATCTGCCGTAGTTTAGCCTGTAGAGCGGTTTAAAGTTTTTCAAACTTCTTTTCGTGATTGCAGCTGTCCCAGGCAAGCTAGAGAGGAGCTTTTTGGACATTTCAAAGAGCACCTCCTCCCCTACGTAGTCCAGAAGTTTCATTTGATTCCGGCTTTGACTTTGGCCAGGAGACGATCGGAAATGATACCCCAAGATCGCGAAAAACCCAAAAAATTAAAAGTTGATTTTGCATTGTTTGGCTGCTCTAGCTGTTGTCGTTTGGCCTGTAGAGCAGTCTAAAGGTATTTTCGGGAACATTTGCTGAGTGCTGGCGAGTAAAATCGAAATTTTGAAAATAAGTCCTGTTCAACTTTACCCCTTTTATCTGCCGTAGTTTAACCTGTAGAGCAGTTTAAAGTTTTTCAAACTTTTTTTCGTGATTGCAGCCGTCCCAAGCAAGCTAGAGAGGAGCTTTTTGGACATTTGAAAGAGCACCTCCTCCCCTACGTAGTCCTAAAGTTTCATTTGATTCCGGCTTTGACTTTGGCCAGGAGACGATCGGAAATGATACCCCAAGATCGCGAAAAACCCAAAAAATTAAAAGTCTATTTTGCATAGTTTGGCTGCTCTAGCTGTTGTCGTTTGGCCTGTAGAGCAGTCTAAAGGTATTTCCAGGAACATTTGCTGAGTACTGGCGAGTAAAATCGAAATTTTTAAAATTTGTCCTGTTCAACTTTAACCCTTCTATCTGCCGTAGTTTAGCCTGTAGAGCGGTTTAAAGTTTTTCAAAATTCTTTTCGTGATTGCAGCCGTCCCAGGCAAGCTAGAGAGGAGCTTTTTGGACATTTCAAAGAGCACCTCCTCCCCTACGTAGTCCTAAAGTTTCATTTGATTCCGGCTTTGACTTTGGCCAGGAGACGATCGGAAATGATACCCCAAGATCGCGAAAAACCCAAAAAATTAAAAGTCTATTTTGCATAGTTTGGCTGCTCTAGCTGTTGTCGTTTGGCCTGTAGAGCAGTCTAAAGGTATTTTCGGGAAGATTTGCTGAGTGCTGGCGAGTAAAATCGAAATTTTGAAAATTAGTCCTGTTCAACTTTAACCCCTCTATCTGCCGTAGTTTAGCCTGTAGAGCGGTTTAAAGTTTTTCAAACTTCTTTTCGTGATTGCAGCCGTCCCAGGCAAGCTAGAGAGGAGCCTTTTGGACATTTAAAAGAGCACCTCCTCCCCTACGTAGTCCTAAAGTTTCATTTGATTCCGGCTTTGACTTTGGCCAGGTGACGATCGGAAATGATACCCCAAGATCGCGAAAAACCCAAAAAATTAAAAGTCTATTTTGCATAGTTTGGCTGCTCTAGCTGTTGTCTTTTGGCCTGTAGAGCAGTCTAAAGGTATTTTCGGGAACATTTGCTGAGTGCTGGCGAGTAAAATCGAAATTTAGAAAATTTGTCCTGTTCAACTTTAACCCTTCTATCTGCCGTAGTTTAGCCTGTAGAGCGGTTTAAAGTTTTTCAAACTTCTTTTCGTGATTGCAGCCGTCCCAGGCAAGCTAGAGAGGAGCTTTTTGGACATTTCAAAGAGCACCTCCTCCCCTACGTAGTCCAGAAGTTTCATTTGATTCCGGCATTGACTTTGGCCAGGAGACGATTGGAAATGGTACCCCAAGATCGCGAAAAACCCAATAAATTAAAAGTTGATTTTGCATAGTTTGGCTGCTCTAGCTGTTGTCGTTTGGCCTGTAGAGCAGTCTAAAGGTATTTTCGGGAACATTTGCTGAGTGCTGGCGAGTAAAATCGAAATTTTGAAAATTTGTCCTGTTCAACTTTAACCCTTCTATCTGCCGTAGTTTAGCCTGTAGAGCGGTTTATAGTTTCTCAAACTTCTTTTCGTGATTGCAGCCGTCCCAGGCAAACCAGAGAGGAGCTTTTTGGACATTTGAAAAAGCAGCTCCTCCCCTACGTAGTCCTAAAGTTTCATTTGATTCCGGCTTTGACTTTGGCCAGGAGACGATCGGAAATGATACCCCAAGATCGCGAAAAACCCAAAAAATTAAAAGTCTATTTTGCATAGTTTGGCTGCTCTAGCTGTTGTCGTTTGGCCTGTAGAGCAGTCTAAAGGTATTTTCGGGAACATTTGCTGAGTGCTGGCGAGTAAAATCGAAATTTTGAAAATTTGTCCAGTTCAACTTTAACCCTTCTATCTGCCGTAGTTTAGCCTGTAGAGCGGTTTAAAGTTTTTCAAACTGCTTTTCGTGATTGCAGCCGTCCCAGGCAAGCTAGAGAGGAGCTTTTTGGACATTTGAAAAAGCACCTCCTCCCCTACGTAGTCCTAAAGTTTCATTTGATTCCGGCTTTGACTTTGGCCAGGATTTTGCATAGTTTGGCGGCTCTAGCTGTTGTCGTTTGGCCTGTAGAGCAGTCTAAAGGTATTTTCGGGAACATTTGCTGAGTCCTGGCGGGTAAAATCGAAATTTTGAAAATTTGTCCTGTTCAACTTTAACCCTTTTATCTGCCGTAGTTTAGCCTGTAGAGCGGTTTAAAGTTTTTCAAACTTCTTTTCGTGATTGCAGCCGTCCCAGGCAAACCAGAGAGGAGCTTTTTGGACATTTGAAAAAGCAGCTCCTCCCCTACGTAGTCCTAAAGTTTCATTTGATTCCGGCTTTGACTTTGGCCAGGAGACGATCGGAAATGATACCCCAAGATCGCGAAAAACCCAAAAAATTAAAAGTCTATTTTGCATAGTTTGGCTACTCTAGCTGTTGTCGTTTGGCCTGTAGAGCAGTCTAAAGGTATTTTCGGGAACATTTGCTGAGTGCTGGCGAGTAAAATCGAAATTTAGAAAATTTGTCCTGTTCAACTTTAACCCTTCTATCTGCCATAGTTTAGGCTGTAGAGCGGTTTAAAGTTTTTCAAACTTCTTTTCGTGATTGCAGCCGTCCCAGGCAAACCAGATAGGAGCCTTTTGGACATTTGAAAAAGCAGCTCCTCCCCTACGTAGTCCTAAAGTTTCATTTGATTCCGGCTTTGACTTTGGCCAGGAGACGATCGGAAATGATACCCCAAGATCGCGAAAAACCCAAAAAATTAAAAGTCTATTTTGCATAGTTTGGCTGCTCTAGCTGTTGTCGTTTGGCCTGTAGAGCAGTCTAAAGGTATTTTCGGGAACATTTGCTGAGTGCTGGCGAGTAAAATTGAAATTTAGAAAATTTGTCCTGTTCAACTTTAACCCTTCTATCTGCCGTAGTTTAGCCTGTAGAGCGGCTTAAAGTTTTTCAAACTTTTTTTCGTGATTGCAGTTGTCCCAGGCAAGCTAGAGAGGAGCTTTTTGGACATTTCAAAGAGCACCTCCTCCCCTACGTAGTCCAGAAGTTTCATTTGATTCCGGCATTGACTTTGGCCAGGAGACGATTGGAAATGGTACCCCAAGATCGCGAAAAACCCAAAAAATTAAAAGTTGATTTTGCATAGTTTGGCTGCTCTAGCTGTTGTCGTTTGGCCTGTAGAGCAGTCTAAAGGTATTTTCGGGAACATTTGCTGAGTGCTGGCGAGTAAAATCGAAATTTTGAAAATTAGTCCTGTTCAACTTTAACCCCTCTATCTGCCGTAGTTTAGCCTGTAGAGCGGTTTAAAGTTTTTCAAACTTCTTTTCGTGATTGCAGCCGTCCCAGGCAAGCTAGAGTGGAACTTTTTGGACATTTGAAAAAGCACCTCCTCCCCTACGTAGTCCTAAAGTTTCATTTGATTCCGGCTTTGACTTTGGCCAGGAGACGATCGGAAATGATACCCCAAGATCGCGAAAAACCCAAAAAATTAAAAGTCTATTTTGCATAGTTTGGCTGCTCTAGCTGTTGTCGTTTGGCCTGTAGAGCAGTCTAAAGGTATTTTCGGGAACATTAGCTGAGTGCTGGCGAGTAAAATCGAAATTTTGAAAATTTGTCCTCTTCAACTTTAACCCTTCTATCTGCCGTAGTTTAGCCTGTAGAGCGGTTTATAGTTTTTCAAACTTCTTTTCGTGATTGCAGCCGTCCCAGGCAAACCAGAGAGGAGCTTTTTGGACATTTGAAAAAGCAGCTCCTCCCCTACGTAGTCCTAAAGTTTCATTTGATTCCGGCTTTGACTTTGGCCAGGAGACGATCGGAAAAAGATCGCGAAAAACCCAAAAAATTAAAAGTCTATTTTGCATAGTTTGGCTGCTCTAGCTGTTGTCGTTTGGCCTGTAGAGCAGTCTAAAGGTATTTTCGGGAACATTTGCTGAGTGCTGGCGAGTAAAATCGAAATTTTGAAAATTTGTCCTGTTCAACTATAACCCTTCTATCTGCCGTAGTTTAGCCTGTAGAGCGGTTTATAGTTTTTCAAACTTCTTTTCGTGATTGCAGCCGTCCCAGGCAAACCAGAGAGGAGCTTTTTGGACATTTGAAAAAGCAGCTCCTCCCCTACGTAGTCCTAAAGTTTCATTTGATTCCGGCTTTGACTTTGGCCAGGAGACGATCGGAAAAAGATCGCGAAAAACCCAAAAAATTAAAAGTCTATTTTGCATAGTTTGGCTGCTCTAGCTGTTGTCGTTTGGCCTGTAGAGCAGTCTAAAGGTATTTTCGGGAACATTTGCTGAGTGCTGGCGAGTAAAATCGAAATTTAGAAAATTTGTCCTGTTCAACTTTAACCCTTCTATCTGCCGTAGTTTAGCCTGTAGAGCGGCTTAAAGTTTTTCAAACTTTTTTTCGTGATTGCAGTTGTCCCAGGCAAGCTAGAGAGGAGCTTTTTGGACATTTCAAAGAGCACCTCCTCCCCTACGTAGTCCAGAAGTTTCATTTGATTCCGGCATTGACTTTGGCCAGGAGACGATTGGAAATGGTACCCCAAGATCGCGAAAAACCCAAAAAATTAAAAGTTGATTTTGCATAGTTTGGCTGCTCTAGCTGTTGTCGTTTGGCCTGTAGAGCAGTCTAAAGGTATTTTCGGGAACATTTGCTGAGTGCTGGCGAGTAAAATCGAAATTTTGAAAATTTGTCCTGTTCAACTTTAACCCTTCTATCTGCCGTAGTTTAGCCTGTAGAGCGGTTTATAGTTTCTCAAACTTCTTTTCGTGATTGCAGCCGTCCCAGGCAAACCAGAGAGGAGCTTTTTGGACATTTGAAAAAGCAGCTCCTCCCCTACGTAGTCCAGAAGTTTTATTTGATTCCGGCTTTGACTTTGGCCAGGAGACGATCGGAAATGATACCCCAAGATCGCGAAAAACCCAAAAAATTAAAAGTCTATTTTGCATAGTTTGGCTGCTCTAGCTGTTGTCGTTTGGCCTGTAGAGCAGTCTAAAGGTATTTTCGGGAACATTTGCTGAGTGCTGGCGAGTAAAATCGAAATTTTGAAAATTTGTCCAGTTCAACTTTAACCCTTCTATCTGCCGTAGTTTAGCCTGTAGAGCGGTTTAAAGTTTTTCAAACTGCTTTTCGTGATTGCAGCCGTCCCAGGCAAGCTAGAGAGGAGCTTTTTGGACATTTGAAAAAGCACCTCCTCCCCTACGTAGTCCTAAAGTTTCATTTGATTCCGGCTTTGACTTTGGCCAGGATTTTGCATAGTTTGGCGGCTCTAGCTGTTGTCGTTTGGCCTGTAGAGCAGTCTAAAGGTATTTTCGGGAACATTTGCTGAGTCCTGGCGGGTAAAATCGAAATTTTGAAAATTTGTCCTGTTCAACTTTAACCCTTTTATCTGCCGTAGTTTAGCCTGTAGAGCGGTTTAAAGTTTTTCAAACTTCTTTTCGTGATTGCAGCCGTCCCAGGCAAACCAGAGAGGAGCTTTTTGGACATTTGAAAAAGCAGCTCCTCCCCTACGTAGTCCTAAAGTTTCATTTGATTCCGGCTTTGACTTTGGCCAGGAGACGATCGGAAATGATACCCCAAGATCGCGAAAAACCCAAAAAATTAAAAGTCTATTTTGCATAGTTTGGCTACTCTAGCTGTTGTCGTTTGGCCTGTAGAGCAGTCTAAAGGTATTTTCGGGAACATTTGCTGAGTGCTGGCGAGTAAAATCGAAATTTAGAAAATTTGTCCTGTTCAACTTTAACCCTTCTATCTGCCATAGTTTAGGCTGTAGAGCGGTTTAAAGTTTTTCAAACTTCTTTTCGTGATTGCAGCCGTCCCAGGCAAACCAGATAGGAGCCTTTTGGACATTTGAAAAAGCAGCTCCTCCCCTACGTAGTCCTAAAGTTTCATTTGATTCCGGCTTTGACTTTGGCCAGGAGACGATCGGAAATGATACCCCAAGATCGCGAAAAACCCAAAAAATTAAAAGTCTATTTTGCATAGTTTGGCTGCTCTAGCTGTTGTCGTTTGGCCTGTAGAGCAGTCTAAAGGTATTTTCGGGAACATTTGCTGAGTGCTGGCGAGTAAAATTGAAATTTAGAAAATTTGTCCTGTTCAACTTTAACCCTTCTATCTGCCGTAGTTTAGCCTGTAGAGCGGCTTAAAGTTTTTCAAACTTTTTTTCGTGATTGCAGTTGTCCCAGGCAAGCTAGAGAGGAGCTTTTTGGACATTTCAAAGAGCACCTCCTCCCCTACGTAGTCCAGAAGTTTCATTTGATTCCGGCATTGACTTTGGCCAGGAGACGATTGGAAATGGTACCCCAAGATCGCGAAAAACCCAAAAAATTAAAAGTTGATTTTGCATAGTTTGGCTGCTCTAGCTGTTGTCGTTTGGCCTGTAGAGCAGTCTAAAGGTATTTTCGGGAACATTTGCTGAGTGCTGGCGAGTAAAATCGAAATTTTGAAAATTAGTCCTGTTCAACTTTAACCCCTCTATCTGCCGTAGTTTAGCCTGTAGAGCGGTTTAAAGTTTTTCAAACTTCTTTTCGTGATTGCAGCCGTCCCAGGCAAGCTAGAGTGGAACTTTTTGGACATTTGAAAAAGCACCTCCTCCCCTACGTAGTCCTAAAGTTTCATTTGATTCCGGCTTTGACTTTGGCCAGGAGACGATCGGAAATGATACCCCAAGATCGCGAAAAACCCAAAAAATTAAAAGTCTATTTTGCATAGTTTGGCTGCTCTAGCTGTTGTCGTTTGGCCTGTAGAGCAGTCTAAAGGTATTTTCGGGAACATTAGCTGAGTGCTGGCGAGTAAAATCGAAATTTTGAAAATGTGTCCTCTTCAACTTTAACCCTTCTATCTGCCGTAGTTTAGCCTGTAGAGCGGTTTATAGTTTTTCAAACTTCTTTTCGTGATTGCAGCCGTCCCAGGCAAACCAGAGAGGAGCTTTTTGGACATTTGAAAAAGCAGCTCCTCCCCTACGTAGTCCTAAAGTTTCATTTGATTCCGGCTTTGACTTTGGCCAGGAGACGATCGGAAAAAGATCGCGAAAAACCCAAAAAATTAAAAGTCTATTTTGCATAGTTTGGCTGCTCTAGCTGTTGTCGTTTGGCCTGTAGAGCAGTCTAAAGGTATTTTCGGGAACATTTGCTGAGTGCTGGCGAGTAAAATCGAAATTTTGAAAATTTGTCCTGTTCAACTTTAACCCTTCTATCTGCCGTAGTTTAGCCTGTAGAGCGGTTTATAGTTTTTCAAACTTCTTTTCGTGATTGCAGCCGTCCCAGGCAAACCAGAGAGGAGCTTTTTGGACATTTGAAAAAGCAGCTCCTCCCCTACGTAGTCCTAAAGTTTCATTTGATTCCGGCTTTGACTTTGGCCAGGAGACGATCGGAAAAAGATCGCGAAAAACCCAAAAAATTAAAAGTCTATTTTGCATAGTTTGGCTGCTCTAGCTGTTGTCGTTTGGCCTGTAGAGCAGTCTAAAGGTATTTTCGGGAACATTTGCTGAGTGCTGGCGAGTAAAATCGAAATTTAGAAAATTTGTCCTGTTCAACTTTAACCCTTCTATCTGCCGTAGTTTAGCCTGTAGAGCGGTTTAAAGTTTTTCAAACTTCTTTTCGTGATTGCAGCCGTCCCAGGCAAGCTAGAGAGGAGCTTTTTGGACATTTCAAAGAGCACCTCCTCCCCTACGTAGTCCAGAAGTTTTATTTGATTCCGGCTTTGACTTTGGCCAGGAGACGATCGGAAATGATACCCCAAGATCGCGAAAAACCCAAAAAATTAAAAGTCTATTTTGCATAGTTTGGCTGCTCTAGCTGTTGTCGTTTGGCCTGTAGAGCAGTCTAAAGGTATTTTCGGGAACATTTGCTGAGTGCTGGCGAGTAAAATCGAAATTTAGAAAATTTGTCCTGTTCAACTTTAACCCTTCTATCTGCCGTAGTTTAGCCTGTAGAGCGGCTTAAAGTTTTTCAAACTTTTTTTCGTGATTGCAGTTGTCCCAGGCAAGCTAGAGAGGAGCTTTTTGGACATTTCAAAGAGCACCTCCTCCCCTACGTAGTCCAGAAGTTTCATTTGATTCCGGCATTGACTTTGGCCAGGAGACGATTGGAAATGGTACCCCAAGATCGCGAAAAACCCAAAAAATTAAAAGTTGATTTTGCATAGTTTGGCTGCTCTAGCTGTTGTCGTTTGGCCTGTAGAGCAGTCTAAAGGTATTTTCGGGAACATTTGCTGAGTGCTGGCGAGTAAAATCGAAATTTTGAAAATTTGTCCTCTTCAACTTTAACCCTTCTATCTGCCGTAGTTTAGCCTGTAGAGCGGTTTATAGTTTTTCAAACTTCTTTTCGTGATTGCAGCCGTCCCAGGCAAACCAGAGAGGAGCTTTTTGGACATTTGAAAAAGCAGCTCCTCCCCTACGTAGTCCTAAAGTTTCATTTGATTCCGGCTTTGACTTTGGCCAGGAGACGATCGGAAAAAGATCGCGAAAAACCCAAAAAATTAAAAGTCTATTTTGCATAGTTTGGCTGCTCTAGCTGTTGTCGTTTGGCCTGTAGAGCAGTCTAAAGGTATTTTCGGGAACATTTGCTGAGTGCTGGCGAGTAAAATCGAAATTTTGAAAATTTGTCCTGTTCAACTTTAACCCTTCTATCTGCCGTAGTTTAGCCTGTAGAGCGGTTTAAAGTTTTTCAAACTTCTTTTCGTGATTGCAGCCGTCCCAGGCAAGCTAGAGTGGAACTTTTTGGACATTTGAAAAAGCACCTCCTCCCCTACGTAGTCCTAAAGTTTCATTTGATTCCGGCTTTGACTTTGGCCAGGAGACGATCGGAAATGATACCCCAAGATCGCGAAAAACCCAAAAAATTAAAAGTTGATTTTGCATAGTTTGGCTGCTCTAGCTGTTGTCGTTTGGCCTGTAGAGCAGTCTAAAGGTATTTTCGGGAACATTTGCTGAGTGCTGGCGAGTAAAATCGAAATATAGAAAATTTGTCCTGTTCAACTTTAACCCTTCTATCTGCCGTAGTTTAGCCTGTAGAGCGGTTTAAAGTTTTTCAAACTTTTTTTCGTGATTGCAGCCGTCCCAGGCAAGCTAGAGAGGAGCTTTTTGGACATTTCAAAGAGCACCTCCTCCCCTACGTAGTCCTAAAGTTTCATTTGATTCCGGCTTTGACTTTGGCCAGGAGACGATCGGAAATGATACCCCAAGATCGCGAAAATCCCAAAAAATTAAAAGTTGATTTTGCATAGTTTGGCGGCTCTAGCTGTTGTCGTTTGGCCTGTAGACCAGTCTAAAGGTATTTTCGGGAACATTTGCTGAGTCCTGGCGGGTAAAATCGAAATTTTGAAAATTTGTCCTGTTCAACTTTAACCCTTCTATCTGCCGTAGTTTAGCCTGTAGAGCGGTTTATAGTTTTTCAAACTTCTTTTCGTGATTGCAGCCGTCCCAGGCAAGCTAGAGAGGAGCTTTTTGGACATTTGAAAAATCAGCTCCTCCCCTACGTAGTCCTAAAGTTTCATTTGATTCCGGCTTTGACTTTGGCCAGGAGACGATCGGAAATGATACCCCAAGATCGCGAAAAACCCAAAAAATTAAAAGTATATTTTGCATAGTTTGGCTGCTCTAGCTGTTGTCGTTTGCCCTGTAGAGCAGTCTAAAGGTATTTTCGGGAACATTTGCTGAGTGCTGCCGAGTAAAATCGAAATTTTGAAAATTTGTCCTGTTCAACTTTAACCCTTCTATCTGCCGTAGTTTAGCCTGTAGAGCGGTTTAAAGTTTTTGAAACTTCTTTTCGTGATTGCAGCCGTCCCAGGCAAGCTAGAGAGGAGCTTTTTGGACATTTGAAAAAGCAGCTCCTCCCCTACGTAGTCCTAAAGTTTCATTTGATTCCGGCTTTGACTTTGGCCAGGAGACGATCGGAAATGATACCCCAAGATCGCGAAAAACCCAAAAAATTAAAAGTCTATTTTGCATAGTTTGGCTGCTCTAGCTGTTGTCGTTTGGCCTGTAGAGCAGTCTAAAGGTATTTTCGGGAACATTTGCTGAGTGCTGGCGAGTAAAATCGAAATTTTGAAAATTTGTCCTCTTCAACTTTAACCCTTCTATCTGCCGTAGTTTAGCCTGTAGAGCGGTTTATAGTTTTTCAAACTTCTTTTCGTGATTGCAGCCGTCCCAGGCAAACCAGAGAGGAGCTTTTTGGACATTTGAAAAAGCAGCTCCTCCCCTACGTAGTCCTAAAGTTTCATTTGATTCCGGCTTTGACTTTGGCCAGGAGACGATCGGAAAAAGATCGCGAAAAACCCAAAAAATTAAAAGTCTATTTTGCATAGTTTGGCTGCTCTAGCTGTTGTCGTTTGGCCTGTAGAGCAGTCTAAAGGTATTTTCGGGAACATTTGCTGAATGCTGGCGAGTAAAATCGAAATTTTGAAAATTTGTCCTGTTCAACTTTAACCCTTCTATCTGCCGTAGTTTAGCCTGTAGAGCGGTTTAAAGTTTTTCAAACTTCTTTTCGTGATTGCAGCCGTCCCAGGCAAGCTAGAGAGGAGCTTTTTGGACATTTCAAAGAGCACCTCCTCCCCTACGTAGTCCAGAAGTTTTATTTGATTCCGGCTTTGACTTTGGCCAGGAGACGATCGGAAATGATACCCCAAGATCGCGAAAAACCCAAAAAATTAAAAGTCTATTTTGCATAGTTTGGCTGCTCTAGCTGTTGTCGTTTGGCCTGTAGAGCAGTCTAAAGGTATTTTCGGGAACATTTGCTGAGTGCTGGCGAGTAAAATCGAAATTTAGAAAATTTGTCCTGTTCAACTTTAACCCTTCTATCTGCCGTAGTTTAGCCTGTAGAGCGGCTTAAAGTTTTTCAAACTTTTTTTCGTGATTGCAGTTGTCCCAGGCAAGCTAGAGAGGATCTTTTTGGACATTTCAAAGAGCACCTCCTCCCCTACGTAGTCCAGAAGTTTCATTTGATTCCGGCATTGACTTTGGCCAGGAGACGATTGGAAATGGTACCCCAAGATCGCGAAAAACCCAAAAAATTAAAAGTCTATTTTGCATAGTTTGGCTGCTCTAGCTGTTGTCGTTTGGCCTGTAGAGCAGTCTAAAGGTATTTTCGGGAACATTTGCTGAGTGCTGGCGAGTAAAATCGAAATTTAGAAAATTTGTCCTGTTCAACTTTAACCCTTCTATCTGCCGTAGTTTAGCCTGTAGAGCGGTTTAAAGTTTTTCAAACTTCTTTTCGTGATTGCAGCCGTCCCAGGCAAGCTAGAGAGGAGCTTTTTGGACATTTCAAAGAGCACCTCCTCCCCTACGTAGTCCAGAAGTTTTATTTGATTCCGGCTTTGACTTTGGCCAGGAGACGATCGGAAATGATACCCCAAGATCGCGAAAAACCCAAAAAATTAAAAGTCTATTTTGCATAGTTTGGCTGCTCTAGCTGTTGTCGTTTGGCCTGTAGAGCAGTCTAAAGGTATTTTCGGGAACATTTGCTGAGTGCTGGCGAGTAAAATCGAAATTTAGAAAATTTGTCCTGTTCAACTTTAACCCTTCTATCTGCCGTAGTTTAGCCTGTAGAGCGGCTTAAAGTTTTTCAAACTTTTTTTCGTGATTGCAGTTGTCCCAGGCAAGCTAGAGAGGAGCTTTTTGGACATTTCAAAGAGCACCTCCTCCCCTACGTAGTCCAGAAGTTTCATTTGATTCCGGCATTGACTTTGGCCAGGAGACGATTGGAAATGGTACCCCAAGATCGCGAAAAACCCAAAAAATTAAAAGTTGATTTTGCATAGTTTGGCTGCTCTAGCTGTTGTCGTTTGGCCTGTAGAGCAGTCTAAAGGTATTTTCGGGAACATTTGCTGAGTGCGGGCGAGTAAAATCGAAATTTTGAAAATTTGTCCTCTTCAACTTTAACCCTTCTATCTGCCGTAGTTTAGCCTGTAGAGCGGTTTATAGTTTTTCAAACTTCTTTTCGTGATTGCAGCCGTCCCAGGCAAACCAGAGAGGAGCTTTTTGGACATTTGAAAAAGCAGCTCCTCCCCTACGTAGTCCTAAAGTTTCATTTGATTCCGGCTTTGACTTTGGCCAGGAGACGATCGGAAAAAGATCGCGAAAAACCCAAAAAATTAAAAGTCTATTTTGCATAGTTTGGCTGCTCTAGCTGTTGTCGTTTGGCCTGTAGAGCAGTCTAAAGGTATTTTCGGGAACATTTGCTGAGTGCTGGCGAGTAAAATCGAAATTTTGAAAATTTGTCCTGTTCAACTTTAACCCTTCTATCTGCCGTAGTTTAGCCTGTAGAGCGGTTTAAAGTTTTTCAAACTTCTTTTCGTGATTGCAGCCGTCCCAGGCAAGCTAGAGTGGAACTTTTTGGACATTTGAAAAAGCACCTCCTCCCCTACGTAGTCCTAAAGTTTCATTTGATTCCGGCTTTGACTTTGGCCAGGAGACGATCGGAAATGATACCCCAAGATCGCGAAAAACCCAAAAAATTAAAAGTTGATTTTGCATAGTTTGGCTGCTCTAGCTGTTGTCGTTTGGCCTGTAGAGCAGTCTAAAGGTATTTTCGGGAACATTTGCTGAGTGCTGGCGAGTAAAATCGAAATATAGAAAATTTGTCCTGTTCAACTTTAACCCTTCTATCTGCCGTAGTTTAGCCTGTAGAGCGGTTTAAAGTTTTTCAAACTTTTTTTCGTGATTGCAGCCGTCCCAGGCAAGCTAGAGAGGAGCTTTTTGGACATTTCAAAGAGCACCTCCTCCCCTACGTAGTCCTAAAGTTTCATTTGATTCCGGCTTTGACTTTGGCCAGGAGACGATCGGAAATGATACCCCAAGATCGCGAAAAACCCAAAAAATTAAAAGTCTATTTTGCATAGTTTGGCTGCTCTAGCTGTTGTCGTTTGGCCTGTAGAGCAGTCTAAAGGTATTTTCGGGAACATTTGCTGAGTGCTGGCGAGTAAAATCGAAATTTTGAAAATTTGTCCTCTTCAACTTTAACCCTTCTATCTGCCGTAGTTTAGCCTGTAGAGCGGTTTATAGTTTTTCAAACTTCTTTTCGTGATTGCAGCCGTCCCAGGCAAGCTAGAGAGGAGCTTTTTGGACATTTGAAAAATCAGCTCCTCCCCTACGTAGTCCTAAAGTTTCATTTGATTCCGGCTTTGACTTTGGCCAGGAGACGATCGGAAATGATACCCCAAGATCGCGAAAAACCCAAAAAATTAAAAGTATATTTTGCATAGTTTGGCTGCTCTAGCTGTTGTCGTTTGCCCTGTAGAGCAGTCTAAAGGTATTTTCGGGAACATTTGCTGAGTGCTGCCGAGTAAAATCGAAATTTTGAAAATTTGTCCTGTTCAACTTTAACCCTTCTATCTGCCGTAGTTTAGCCTGTAGAGCGGTTTAAAGTTTTTCAAACTTCTTTTCGTGATTGCAGCCGTCCCAGGCAAGCTAGAGAGGAGCTTTTTGGACATTTCAAAGAGCACCTCCTCCCCTACGTAGTCCAGAAGTTTTATTTGATTCCGGCTTTGACTTTGGCCAGGAGATGATCGGAAATGATACCCCAAGATCGCGAAAAACCAAAAAAATTAAAAGTCTATTTTGCATAGTTTGGCTGCTCTAGCTGTTGTCGTTTGGCCTGTAGAGCAGTCTAAAGGTATTTTCAGGAACATTTGCTGAGTGCTGGCGAGTAAAATCGAAATTTTGAAAATTTATCCTGTTCAACTTTAACCCCTCTATCTGCCGTAGTTTAGCCTGTAGAGCGGCTTAAAGTTTTTCAAACTTTTTTTCGTGATTGCAGTTGTCCCAGGCAAGCTAGAGAGGAGCTTTTTGGACATTTCAAAGAGCACCTCCTCCCCTACGTAATCCAGAAGTTTCATTTGATTCCGGCATTGACTTTGGCCAGGAGACGATTGGAAATGGTACCCCAAGATCGCGAAAAACCCAAAAAATTAATAGTCTATTTTGCATAGTTTGGCTGCTCTAGCTGTTGTCGTTTGGCCTGTAGAGCAGTCTAAAGGTATTTTCGGGAACATTTGCTGAGTGCTGGCGAGTAAAATCGAAATTTTGAAAATTTGTCCTGTTCAACTTTAACCCTTCTATCTGCCGTAGTTTAGCCTGTAGAGCGGTTTAAAGTTTTTGAAACTTCTTTTCGTGATTGCAGCCGTCCCAGGCAAGCTAGAGAGGAGCTTTTTGGACATTTGAAAAAGCAGCTCCTCCCCTACGTAGTCCTAAAGTTTCATTTGATTCCGGCTTTGACTTTGGCCAGGAGACGATCGGAAATGATACCCCAAGATCGCGAAAAACCCAAAAAATTAAAAGTCTATTTTGCATAGTTTGGCTACTCTAGCTGTTGTCGTTTGGCCTGTAGAGCAGTCTAAAGGTATTTTCAGGAACATTTGCTGAGTGCTGGCGAGTAAAATCGAAATTTTGAAAATTTGTCCTGTTCAACTTTAACCCTTCTATCTGCCGTCGTTTAGCCTGTAGAGCGGTTTAAAGTTTTTCAAACTTCTTTTCGTGATTGCAGCCGTCCCAGGCAAACCAGAGAGGAGCTTTTTGGACATTTCAAAGAGCACCTCCTCCCCTACGTAGTCCTAAAGTTTTATTTGATTCCGGCTTTGACTTTGGCCAGGAGACGATCGGAAATGATACCCCAAGATCGCGAAAAACCCAAAAAATTAAAAGTCTATTTTGCATAGTTTGGCTGCTCTAGCTGTTGTCGTTTGGCCTGTAGAGCAGTCTAAAGGTATTTTCGGGAACATTTGCTGAGTGCTGGCGAGTAAAATCGAAATTTTGAAAATTTGTCCTGTTCAACTTTAACCCTTCTATCTGCCGTAGTTTAGCCTGTAGAGCGGTTTAAAGTTTTTCAAACTTCTTTTCGTGATTGCAGCCGTCCCAGGCAAGCTAGAGAGGAGCTTTTTGGACATTTGAAAAAGCACCTCCTCCCCTACGTAGTCCTAAAGTTTCATTTGATTCCGGCTTTGACTTTGGCCAGGAGACGATCGGAAATGATACCCCAAGATCGCGAAAAACCCAAAAAATTAAAAGTCTATTTTGCATAGTTTGGCTACTCTAGCTGTTGTCGTTTGGCCTGTAGAGCAGTCCAAAGGTATTTTCAGGAACATTTGCTGAGTGCTGGCGAGTAAAATCGAAATTTAGAAAATTTGTCCTGTTCAACTTTAACCCTTCTATCTGTAGTTTAGCCTGTAGAGCGGTTTAAAGTTTTTCAAACTTCTTTTCGTGATTGCAGCCGTCCCAGGCAAGCTAGAGAGGAGCTTTTTGGACATTTCAAAGAGCACCTCCTCCCCTACGTAGTCCAGAAGTTTTATTTGATTCCGGCTTTGACTTTGGCCAGGAGACGATCGGAAATGATACCCCAAGATCGCGAAAAACCCAAAAAATTAAAAGTATATTTTGCATAGTTTGGCTGTTCTAGCTGTTGTCGTTTGGCCTGTAGAGCAGTCTAAAGGTATTTTCGGGAACATTTGCTGAGTGCTGGCGAGTAAAATCGAAATTTAGAAAATTTGTCCTGTTCAACTTTAACCCTTCTATCTGCCGTAGTTTAGCCTGTAAAGCGGTTTAAAGTTTTTCAAACTTTTTTTCGTGATTGCAGCCGTCCCAGGCAAGCTAGAGAGGAGCTTTTTGGACATTTGAAAGAGCACCTCCTCCCCTACGTAGTCCAGAAGTTTTATTTGATTCCGGCTTTGACTTTGGCCAGGAGACGATCGGAAATGATAACCCAAGATCGCGAAAAACCCAAAAAATTAAAAGTCTATTTTGCATAGTTTGTCTGCTCTAGCTGTTGTCGTTTGGCCTGTAGAGCAGTCTAAAGGTATTTTCGGGAACATTTGCTGAGTGCTGGCGAGTAAAATCGAAATTTAGAAAATTTGTCCTGTTCAACTTTAACCCTTCTATCTGCCGTAGTTTAGCCTGTAGAGCGGTTTAAAGTTTTTCAAACTTCTTTTCGTGATTGCAGCCGTCCCAGGCAAGCTAGAGAGGAGCTTTTTGGACATTTGAAAGAGCAGCTCCTCCCCTACGTAGTCCAGAAGTTTTATTTGATTCCGGCTTTGACTTTGGCCAGGAGACGATCGGAAATGATACCCCAAGATCGCGAAAAACCCAAAAAATTAAAAGTCTATTTTGCATAGTTTGGCTGCTCTAGCTGTTGTCGTTTGGCCTGTAGAGCAGTCTAAAGGTATTTTCGGGAACATTTGCTGAGTGCTGGCGAGTAAAATCGAAATTTAGAAAATTTGTCCTGTTCAACTTTAACCCTTCTATCTGCCGTCGTTTAGCCTGTAGAGCGGTTTAAAGTTTTTCAAACTTCTTTTCGTGATTGCAGCCGTCCCAGGCAAACCAGAGAGGAGCTTTTTGGACATTTCAAAGAGCACCTCCTCCCCTACGTAGTCCTAAAGTTTTATTTGATTCCGGCTTTGACTTTGGCCAGGAGACGATCGGAAATGATACCCCAAGATCGCGAAAAACCCAAAAAATTAAAAGTCTATTTTGCATAGTTTGGCTGCTCTAGCTGTTGTCGTTTGGCCTGTAGAGCAGTCTAAAGGTATTTTCGGGAACATTTGCTGAGTGCTGGCGAGTAAAATCGAAATTTTGAAAATTTGTCCTGTTCAACTTTAACCCTTCTATCTGCCGTAGTTTAGCCTGTAGAGCGGTTTAAAGTTTTTCAAACTTCTTTTCGTGATTGCAGCCGTCCCAGGCAAGCTAGAGAGGAGCTTTTTGGACATTTGAAAAAGCACCTCCTCCCCTACGTAGTCCTAAAGTTTCATTTGATTCCGGCTTTGACTTTGGCCAGGAGACGATCGGAAATGATACCCCAAGATCGCGAAAAACCCAAAAAATTAAAAGTCTATTTTGCATAGTTTGGCTACTCTAGCTGTTGTCGTTTGGCCTGTAGAGCAGTCCAAAGGTATTTTCAGGAACATTTGCTGAGTGCTGGCGAGTAAAATCGAAATTTAGAAAATTTGTCCTGTTCAACTTTAACCCTTCTATCTGCCGTAGTTTAGCCTGTAGAGCGGTTTAAAGTTTTTCAAACTTCTTTTCGTGATTGCAGCCGTCCCAGGCAAGCTAGAGAGGAGCTTTTTGGACATTTCAAAGAGCACCTCCTCCCCTACGTAGTCCAGAAGTTTTATTTGATTCCGGCTTTGACTTTGGCCAGGAGACGATCGGAAATGATACCCCAAGATCGCGAAAAACCCAAAAAATTAAAAGTATATTTTGCATAGTTTGGCTGCTCTAGCTGTTGTCGTTTGGCCTGTAGAGCAGTCTAAAGGTATTTTCGGGAACATTTGCTGAGTGCTGGCGAGTAAAATCGAAATTTAGAAAATTTGTCCTGTTCAACTTTAACCCTTCTATCTGCCGTAGTTTAGCCTGTAGAGCGGTTTAAAGTTTTTCAAACTTCTTTTCGTGATTGCAGCCGTCCCAGGCAAGCTAGAGAGGAGCTTTTTGGACATTTCAAAGAGCACCTCCTCCCCTACGTAGTCCAGAAGTTTTATTTGATTCCGGCTTTGACTTTGGCCAGGAGACGATCGGAAATGATACCCCAAGATCGCGAAAAACCCAAAAAATTAAAAGTCTATTTTGCATAGTTTGGCTGCTCTAGCTGTTGTCGTTTGGCCTGTAGAGCAGTCTAAAGGTATTTTCGGGAACATTTGCTGAGTGCTGGCGAGTAAAATCGAAATTTAGAAAATTTGTCCTGTTCAACTTTAACCCTTCTATCTGCCGTCGTTTAGCCTGTAGAGCGGTTTAAAGTTTTTCAAACTTCTTTTCGTGATTGCAGCCGTCCCAGGCAAACCAGAGAGGAGCTTTTTGGACATTTCAAAGAGCACCTCCTCCCCTACGTAGTCCTAAAGTTTTATTTGATTCCGGCTTTGACTTTGGCCAGGAGACGATCGGAAATGATACCCCAAGATCGCGAAAAACCCAAAAAATTAAAAGTCTATTTTGCATAGTTTGGCTGCTCTAGCTGTTGTCGTTTGGCCTGTAGAGCAGTCTAAAGGTATTTTCGGGAACATTTGCTGAGTGCTGGCGAGTAAAATCGAAATTTTGAAAATTTGTCCTGTTCAACTTTAACCCTTCTATCTGCCGTAGTTT
Source organism: Coelopa pilipes (assembly GCA_947389925.1). Lineage (NCBI taxonomy): Eukaryota > Metazoa > Arthropoda > Insecta > Diptera > Coelopidae > Coelopa > Coelopa pilipes. The sequence continues at coordinate 43,057,018 of OX376698.1, forward strand.
AGCCTGTAGAGCGGTTTAAAGTTTTTCAAACTTCTTTTCGTGATTGCAGCCGTCCCAGGCAAGCTAGAGAGGAGCTTTTTGGACATTTGAAAAAGCACCTCCTCCCCTACGTAGTCCTAAAGTTTCATTTGATTCCGGCTTTGACTTTGGCCAGGAGACGATCGGAAATGATACCCCAAGATCGCGAAAAACCCAAAAAATTAAAAGTCTATTTTGCATAGTTTGGCTACTCTAGCTGTTGTCGTTTGGCCTGTAGAGCAGTCCAAAGGTATTTTCAGGAACATTTGCTGAGTGCTGGCGAGTAAAATCGAAATTTAGAAAATTTGTCCTGTTCAACTTTAACCCTTCTATCTGTAGTTTAGCCTGTAGAGCGGTTTAAAGTTTTTCAAACTTCTTTTCGTGATGGCAGCCGTCCCAGGCAAGCTAGAGAGGAGCTTTTTGGACATTTCAAAGAGCACCTCCTCCCCTACGTAGTCCAGAAGTTTTATTTGATTCCGGCTTTGACTTTGGCCAGGAGACGATCGGAAATGATACCCCAAGATCGCGAAAAACCCAAAAAATTAAAAGTATATTTTGCATAGTTTGGCTGCTCTAGCTGTTGTCGTTTGGCCTGTAGAGCAGTCTAAAGGTATTTTCGGGAACATTTGCTGAGTGCTGGCGAGTAAAATCGAAATTTAGAAAATTTGTCCTGTTCAACTTTAACCCTTCTATCTGCCGTAGTTTAGCCTGTAAAGCGGTTTAAAGTTTTTCAAACTTTTTTTCGTGATTGCAGCCGTCCCAGGCAAGCTAGAGAGGAGCTTTTTGGACATTTGAAAGAGCACCTCCTCCCCTACGTAGTCCAGAAGTTTTATTTGATTCCGGCTTTGACTTTGGCCAGGAGACGATCGGAAATGATAACCCAAGATCGCGAAAAACCCAAAAAATTAAAAGTCTATTTTGCATAGTTTGTCTGCTCTAGCTGTTGTCGTTTGGCCTGTAGAGCAGTCTAAAGGTATTTTCGGGAACATTTGCTGAGTGCTGGCGAGTAAAATCGAAATTTAGAAAATTTGTCCTGTTCAACTTTAACCCTTCTATCTGCCGTAGTTTAGCCTGTAGAGCGGTTTAAAGTTTTTCAAACTTCTTTTCGTGATTGCAGCCGTCCCAGGCAAGCTAGAGAGGAGCTTTTTGGACATTTCAAAGAGCACCTCCTCCCCTACGTAGTCCAGAAGTTTTATTTGATTCCGGCTTTGACTTTGGCCAGGAGACGATCGGAAATGATACCCCAAGATCGCGAAAAACCCAAAAAATTAAAAGTATATTTTGCATAGTTTGGCTGCTCTAGCTGTTGTCGTTTGGCCTGTAGAGCAGTCTAAAGGTATTTTCGGGAACATTTGCTGAGTGCTGGCGAGTAAAATCGAAATTTAGAAAATTTGTCCTGTTCAACTTTAACCCTTCTATCTGCCGTAGTTTAGCCTGTAGAGCGGTTTAAAGGTTTTCAAACTTCTTTTCGTGATTGCAGCCGTCCCAGGCAAGCTAGAGAGGAGCTTTTTGGACATTTCAAAGAGCACCTCCTCCCCTACGTAGTCCAGAAGTTTTATTTGATTCCGGCTTTGACTTTGGCCAGGAGACGATCGGAAATGATACCCCAAGATCGCGAAAAACCCAAAAAATTAAAAGTCTATTTTGCATAGTTTGGCTGCTCTAGCTGTTGTCGTTTGGCCTGTAGAGCAGTCTAAAGGTATTTTCGGGAACATTTGCTGAGTGCTGGCGAGTAAAATCGAAATTTAGAAAATTTGTCCTGTTCAACTTTAACCCTTCTATCTGCCGTAGTTTAGCCTGTAGAGCGGTTTAAAGGTTTTCAAACTTCTTTTCGTGATTGCAGCCGTCCCAGGCAAGCTAGAGAGGAGCTTTTTGGACATTTCAAAGAGCACCTCCTCCCCTACGTAGTCCAGAAGTTTTATTTGATTCCGGCTTTGACTTTGGCCAGGAGACGATCGGAAATGATACCCCAAGATCGCGAAAAACCCAAAAAATTAAAAGTCTATTTTGCATAGTTTGGCTGCTCTAGCTGTTGTCGTTTGGCCTGTAGAGCAGTCTAAAGGTATTTTCGGGAACATTTGCTGAGTGCTGGCGAGTAAAATCGAAATTTAGAAAATTTGTCCTGTTCAACTTTAACCCTTCTATCTGCCGTAGTTTAGCCTGTAGAGCGGTTTAAAGTTTTTCAAACTTCTTTTCGTGATTGCAGCCGTCCCAGGCAAGCTAGAGAGGAGCTTTTTGGACATTTCAAAGAGCACCTCCTCCCCTACGTAGTCCAGAAGTTTTATTTGATTCCGGCTTTGACTTTGGCCAGGAGACGATCGGAAATGATACCCCAAGATCGCGAAAAACCCAAAAAATTAAAAGTCTATTTTGCATAGTTTGGCTGCTCTAGCTGTTGTCGTTTGGCCTGTAGAGCAGTCTAAAGGTATTTTCGGGAACATTTGCGGAGTGCTGGCGAGTAAAATCGAAATTTAGAAAATTTGTCCTGTTCAACTTTAACCCTTCTATCTGCCGTAGTTTAGCCTGTAGAGCGGTTTAAAGGTTTTCAAACTTCTTTTCGTGATTGCAGCCGTCCCAGGCAAGCTAGAGAGGAGCTTTTTGGACATTTCAAAGATCACCTCCTCCCCTACGTAGTCCAGAAGTTTTATTTGATTCCGGCTTTGACTTTGGCCAGGAGACGATCGGAAATGATACCCCAAGATCGCGAAAAACCCAAAAAATTAAAAGTCTATTTTGCATAGTTTGGCTGCTCTAGCTGTTGTCGTTTGGCCTGTAGAGCAGTCTAAAGGTATTTTCGGGAACATTTGCTGAGTGCTGGCGAGTAAAATCGAAATTTAGAAAATTTGTCCTGTTCAACTTTAACCCTTCTATCTGCCGTAGTTTAGCCTGTAGAGCGGTTTAAAGTTTTTCAAACTTTTTTTCGTGATTGCAGCCGTCCCAGGCAAGCTAGAGAGGAGCTTTTTGGACATTTCAAAGAGCACCTCCTCCCCTACGTAGTCCAGAAGTTTTATTTGATTCCGGCTTTGACTTTGGCCAGGAGACGATCGGAAATGATACCCCAAGATCGCGAAAAACCCAAAAAATTAAAAGTCTATTTTGCATAGTTTGGCTGCTCTAGCTGTTGTCGTTTGGCCTGTAGAGCAGTCTAAAGGTATTTTCGGGAACATTTGCTGAGTGCTGGCGAGTAAAATCGAAATTTAGAAAATTTGTCCTGTTCAACTTTAACCCTTCTATCTGCCGTAGTTTAGCCTGTAGAGCGGTTTAAAGGTTTTCAAACTTCTTTTCGTGCTGCAATCACCGTCCCAGGCAAGCTAGAGAGGAGCTTTTTGGACATTTCAAAGAGCACCTCCTCCCCTACGTAGTCCAGAAGTTTTATTTGATTCCGGCTTTGACTTTGGCCAGGAGACGATCGGAAATGATACCCCAAGATCGCGAAAAACCCAAAAAATTAAAAGTATATTTTGCATAGTTTGGCTGCTCTAGCTGTTGTCGTTTGGCCTGTAGAGCAGTCTAAAGGTATTTTCGGGAACATTTGCTGAGTGCTGGCGAGTAAAATCGAAATTTAGAAAATTTGTCCTGTTCAACTTTAACCCTTCTATCTGCCGTAGTTTAGCCTGTAGAGCGGTTTAAAGTTTTTCAAACTTCTTTTCGTGATTGCAGCCGTCCCAGGCAAGCTAGAGAGGAGCTTTTTGGACATTTCAAAGAGCACCTCCTCCCCTACGTAGTCCAGAAGTTTTATTTGATTCCGGCTTTGACTTTGGCCAGGAGACGATCGGAAATTATACCCCAAGATCGCGAAAAACCCAAAAAATTAAAAGTATATTTTGCATAGTTTGGCTGCTCTAGCTGTTGTCGTTTGGCCTGTAGAGCAGTCTAAAGGTATTTTCGGGAACATTTGCTGAGTGCTGGCGAGTAAAATCGAAATTTAGAAAATTTGTCCTGTTCAACTTTAACCCTTCTATCTGCCGTAGTTTAGCCTGTAGAGCGGTTTAAAGTTTTTCAAACTTCTTTTCGTGATTGCAGCCGTCCCAGGCAAGCTAGAGAGGAGCTTTTTGGACATTTCAAAGAGCACCTCCTCCCCTACGTAGTCCAGAAGTTTTATTTGATTCCGGCTTTGACTTTGGCCAGGAGACGATCGGAAATGATACCCCAAGATCGCGAAAAACCCAAAAAATTAAAAGTCTATTTTGCATAGTTTGGCTGCTCTAGCTGTTGTCGTTTGGCTTGTAGAACAGTCTAAAGGTATTTTCGGGAACATTTGCTGAGTGCTGGCGAGTAAAATCGAAATTTAGAAAATTTGTCCTGTTCAACTTTAACCCTTCTATCTGCCGTAGTTTAGCCTGTAGAGCGGTTTAAAGTTTTTCAAACTTCATTTCGTGATTGCAGCCGTCCCAGGCAAGCTAGAGAGGAGCTTTTTGGACATTTCAAAGAGCACCTCCTCCCCTACGTAGTCCAGAAGTTTTATTTGATTCCGGCTTTGACTTTGGCCAGGAGACGATCGGAAATGATACCCCAAGATCGCGAAAAACCAAAAAATTAAAAGTATATTTTGCATAGTTTGGCTGCTCTAGCTGTTGTCGTTTGGCCTGTAGAGCAGTCTAAAGGTATTTTCGGGAACATTTGCTGAGTGCTGGCGAGTAAAATCGAAATTTAGAAAATTTGTCCTGTTCAACTTTAACCCTTCTATCTGCCGTAGTTTAGCCTGTAGAGCGGTTTAAAGTTTTTCAAACTTCTTTTCGTGATTGCAGCCGTCCCAGGCAAGCTAGAGAGGAGCTTTTTGGACATTTCAAAGAGCACCTCCTCCCCTACGTAGTCCAGAAGTTTTATTTGATTCCGGCTTTGACTTTGGCCAGGAGACGATCGGAAATGATACCCCAAGATCGCGAAAAACCCAAAAAATTAAAAGTCTATTTTGCATAGTTTGGCTGCTCTAGCTGTTGTCGTTTGGCCTGTAGAGCAGTCTAAAGGTATTTTCGGGAACATTTGCTGAGTGCTGGCGAGTAAAATCGAAATTTTGAAAATTTGTCCTGTTCAACTTTAACCCTTCTATCTGCCGTAGTTTAGCCTGTAGAGCGGTTTAAAGTTTTTCAAACTTCATTTCGTGATTGCAGCCGTCCCAGGCAAGCTAGAGAGGAGCTTTTTCGACATTTCAAAGAGCACCTCCTCCCCTACGTAGTCCAGAAGTTTTATTTGATTCCGGCTTTGACTTTGGCCAGGAGACGATCGGAAATGATACCCCAAGATCGCGAAAAACCCAAAAAATTAAAAGTATCTTTTGCATAGTTTGGCTGCTCTAGCTGTTGTCGTTTGGCCTGTAGAGCAGTCTAAAGGTATTTTCGGGAACATTTGCTGAGTGCTGGCGAGTAAAATCGAAATTTAGAAAATTTGTCCTGTTCAACTTTAACCCTTCTATCTGCCGTAGTTCAGCCTGTAGAGCGGTTTAAAGTTTTTCAAACTTCTTTTCGTGATTGCAGCCGTCCCAGGCAAGCTAGAGAGGAGCTTTTTGGACATTTCAAAGAGCACCTCCTCCCCTACGTAGTCCAGGAGTTTTATTTGATTCCGGCTTTGACTTTGGCCAGGAGACGATCGGAAATGATACCCCAAGATCGCGAAAAACCCAAAAAATTAAAAGTATATTTTGCATAGTTTGGCTGCTCTAGCTGTTGTCGTTTGGCCTGTAGAGCAGTCTAAAGGTATTTTCGGGAACATTTGCTGAGTGCTGGCGAGTAAAATCGAAATTTAGAAAATTTGTCCTGTTCAACTTTAACCCTTCTATCTGCCGTAGTTTAGCCTGTAGAGCGGTTTAAAGTTTTTCAAACTTCTTTTCGTGATTGCAGCCGTCCCAGGCAAGCTAGAGAGGAGCTTTTTGGACATTTCAAAGAGCACCTCCTCCCCTACGTAGTCCAGAAGTTTTATTTGATTCCGGCTTTGACTTTGGCCAGGAGACGATCGGAAATGATACCCCAAGATCGCGAAAAACCCAAAAAATTAAAAGTCTATTTTGCATAGTTTGGCTGCTCTAGCTGTTGTAGTTTGGCCTGTAGAGCAGTCTAAAGGTATTTTCGGGAACATTTGCTGAGTGCTGGCGAGTAAAATCGAAATTTTGAAAATTTGTCCTGTTCAACTTTAACCCTTCTATCTGCCGTAGTTTAGCCTGTAGAGCGGTTTAAAGTTTTTCAAACTTCATTTCGTGATTGCAGCCGTCCCAGGCAAGCTAGAGAGGAGCTTTTTGGACATTTCAAAGAGCACCTCCTCCCCTACCTAGTCCAGAAGTTTTATTTGATTCCGGCTTTGACTTTGGCCAGGAGACGATCGGAAATGATACCCCAAGATCGCGAAAAACCCAAAAAATTAAAAGTATATTTTGCATAGTTCGGCTGCTCTAGCTGTTGTCGTTTGGCCTGTAGAGCAGTCTAAAGGTATTTTCGGGAACATTTGCTGAGTGCTGGCGAGTAAAATCGAAATTTAGAAAATTTGTCCTGTTCAACTTTAACCCTTCTATCTGCCGTAGTTTAGCCTGTAGAGCGGTTTAAAGTTTTTCAAACTTCTTTTCGTGATTGCAGCCGTCCCAGGCAAGCTAGAGAGGAGCTTTTTGGACATTTCAAAGAGCACCTCCTCCCCTACGTAGTCCAGAAGTTTTATTTGATTCCGGCTTTGACTTTGGCCAGGAGACGATCGGAAATGATACCCCAAGATCGCGAAAAACCCAAAAAATTAAAAGTCTATTTTGCATAGTTTGGCTGCTCTAGCTGTTGTCGTTTGGCCTGTAGAGCAGTCTAAAGGTATTTTCGGGAACATTTGCTGAGTGCTGGCGAGTAAAATCGAAATTTTGAAAATTTGTCCTGTTCAACTTTAACCCTTCTATCTGCCGTAGTTTAGCCTGTAGAGCGGTTTAAAGTTTTTCAAACTTCATTTCGTGATTGCAGCCGTCCCAGGCAAGCTAGAGAGGAGCTTTTTGGACATTTCAAAGAGCACCTCCTCCCCTACGTAGTCCAGAAGTTTTATTTGATTCCGGCTTTGACTTTGGCCAGGAGACGATCGGAAATGATACCCCAAGATCGCGAAAAACCCAAAAAATTAAAAGTATATTTTGCATAGTTTGGCTGCTCTAGCTGTTGTCGTTTGGCCTGTAGAGCAGTCTAAAGGTATTTTCGGGAACATTTGCTGAGTGCTGGCGAGTAAAATCGAAATTTAGAAAATTTGTCCTGTTCAACTTTAACCCTTCTATCTGCCGTAGTTTAGCCTGTAGAGCGGTTTAAAGTTTTTCAAACTTCTTTTCGTGATTGCAGCCGTCCCAGGCAAGCTAGAGAGGAGCTTTTTGGACATTTCAAAGAGCACCTCCTCCCCTACGTAGTCCAGAAGTTTTATTTGATTCCGGCTTTGACTTTGGCCAGGAGACGATCGGAAATGATACCCCAAGATCGCGAAAAACCCAAAAAATTAAAAGTATATTTTGCATAGTTTGGCTGCTCTAGCTGTTGTCGTTTGGCCTGTAGAGCAGTCTAAAGGTATTTTCGGGAACATTTGCTGAGTGCTGGCGAGTAAAATCGAAATTTAGAAAATTTGTCCTGTTCAACTTTAACCCTTCTATCTGCCGTAGTTTAGCCTGTAGAGCGGTTTAAAGTTTTTCAAACTTCTTTTCGTGATTGCAGCCGTCCCAGGCAAGCTAGAGAGGAGCTTTTTGGACATTTCAAAGAGCACCTCCTCCCCTACGTAGTCCAGAAGTTTTATTTGATTCCGGCTTTGACTTTGGCCAGGAGACGATCGGAAATGATACCCCAAGATCGCGAAAAACCCAAAAAATTAAAAGTATATTTTGCATAGTTTGGCTGCTCTAGCTGTTGTCGTTTGGCCTGTAGAGCAGTCTAAAGGTATTTTCGGGAACATTTGCTGAGTGCTGGCGAGTAAAATCGAAATTTAGAAAATTTGTCCTGTTCAACTTTAACCCTTCTATCTGCCGTAGTTTAGCCTGTAGAGCGGTTTAAAGTTTTTCAAACTTCTTTTCGTGATTGCAGCCGTCCCAGGCAAGCTAGAGAGGAGCTTTTTGGACATTTCAAAGAGCACCTCCTCCCCTACGTAGTCCAGAAGTTTTATTTGATTCCGGCTTTGACTTTGGCCAGGAGACGATCGGAAATGATACCCCAAGATCGCGAAAAACCCAAAAAATTAAAAGTCTATTTTGCATAGTTTGGCTGCTCTAGCTGTTGTCGTTTGGCCTGTAGAGCAGTCTAAAGGTATTTTCGGGAACATTTGCTGAGTGCTGGCGAGTAAAATCGAAATTTAGAAAATTTGTCCTGTTCAACTTTAACCCTTCTATCTGCCGTAGTTTAGCCTGTAGAGCGGTTTAAAGTTTTTCAAACTTCTTTTCGTGATTGCAGCCGTCCCAGGCAAGCTAGAGAGGAGCTTTTTGGACATTTCAAAGAGCACCTCCTCCCCTACGTAGTCCAGAAGTTTTATTTGATTCCGGCTTTGACTTTGGCCAGGAGACGATCGGAAATGATACCCCAAGATCGCGAAAAACCCAAAAAATTAAAAGTCTATTTTGCATAGTTTGGCTGCTCTAGCTGTTGTCGTTTGGCCTGTAGAGCAGTCTAAAGGTATTTTCGGGAACATTTGCTGAGTGCTGGCGAGTAAAATCGAAATTTAGAAAATTTGTCCTGTTCAACTTTAACCCTTCTATCTGCCGTAGTTTAGCCTGTAGAGAGGTTTAAAGTTGTTCAAACTTCTTTTCGTGATTGCAGCCGTCCCAGGCAAGCTAGAGAGGAGCTTTTTGGACATTTCAAAGAGCACCTCCTCCCCTACGAAGTCCAGAAGTTTTATTTGATTCCGGCTTTGACTTTGGCCAGGAGACGATCGGAAATGATACCCCAAGATCGCGAAAAACCCAAAAAATTAAAAGTCTATTTTGCATAGTTTGGCTGCTCTAGCTGTTGTCGTTTGGCCTGTAGAGCAGTCTAAAGGTATTTTCGGGAAGATTTGCTGAGTGCTGGCGAGTAAAATCGAAATTTAGAAAATTTGTCCTGTTCAACTTTAACCCTTCTATCTGCCGTAGTTTAGCCTGTAGAGCGGTTTAAAGTTTTTCAAACTTCTTTTCGTGATTGCAGCCGTCCCAGGCAAGCTAGAGAGGAGCTTTTTGGACATTTCAAAGAGCACCTCCTCCCCTACGTAGTCCAGAAGTTTTATTTGATTCCGGCTTTGACTTTGGCCAGGAGACGATCGGAAATGATACCCCAAGATCGCGAAAAATCCAAAAAATTAAAAGTATATTTTGCATAGTTTGGCTGCTCTAGCTGTTGTCGTTTGGCCTGTAGAGCAGTCTAAAGGTATTTTCGGGAACATTTGCTGAGTGCTGGCGAGTAAAATCGAAATTTAGAAAATTTGTCCTGTTCAACTTTAACCCTTCTATCTGCCGTAGTTTAGCCTGTAGAGCGGTTTAAAGTTTTTCAAACTTCTTTTCGTGATTGCAGCCGTCCCAGGCAAGCTAGAGAGGAGCTTTTTGGACATTTCAAAGAGCACCTCCTCCCCTACGTAGTCCAGAAGTTTTATTTGATTCCGTCTTTGACTTTGGCCAGGAGACGATCGGAAATGATACCCCAAGATCGCGAAAAACCCAAAAAATTAAAAGTATATTTTGCATAGTTTGGCTGCTCTAGCTGTTGTCGTTTGGCCTGTAGAGCAGTCTAAAGGTATTTTCGGGAACATTTGCTGAGTGCTGGCGAGTAAAATCGAAATTTAGAAAATTTGTCCTGTTCAACTTTAACCCTTCTATCTGCCGTAGTTTAGCCTGTAGAGCGGTTTAAAGTTTTTCAAACTTCTTTTCGTGATTGCAGCCGTCCCAGGCAAGCTAGAGAGGAGCTTTTTGGACATTTCAAAGAGCACCTCCTCCCCTACGTAGTCCAGAAGTTTTATTTGATTCCGGCTTTGACTTTGGCCAGGAGACGATCGGAAATGATACCCAAAGATCGCGAAAAACCCAAAAAATTAAAAGTCTATTTTGCATAGTTTGGCTGCTCTAGCTGTTGTCGTTTGGCCTGTAGAGCAGTCTAAAGGTATTTTCGGGAACATTTGCTGAGTGCTGGCGAGTAAAATCGAAATTTAGAAAATTTGTCCTGTTCAACTTTAACCCTTCTATCTGCCGTAGTTTAGCCTGTAGAGCGGTTTAAAGTTTTTCAAACTTCTTTTCGTGATTGCAGCCGTCCCAGGCAAGCTAGAGAGGAGCTTTTTGGACATTTCAAAGAGCACCTCCTCCCCTACGTAGTCCAGAAGTTTTATTTGATTCCGGCTTTGACTTTGGCCAGGAGACGATCGGAAATGATACCCCAAGATCGCGAAAAACCCAAAAAATTAAAAGTATATTTTGCATAGTTTGGCTGCTCTAGCTGTTGTCGTTTGGCCTGTAGAGCAGTCTAAAGGTATTTTCGGGAACATTTGCTGAGTGCTGGCGAGTAAAATCGAAATTTAAAAAAATTTGTCCTGTTCAACTTTAACACTTCTATCTGCCGTAGTTTAGCCTGTAGAGCGGTTTAAAGTTTTTCAAACTTCTTTTCGTGATTGCAGCCGTCCCAGGCAAGCTAGAGAGGAGCTTTTTGGACATTTCAAAGAGCACCTCCTCCCCTACGTAGTCCAGAAGTTTTATTTGATTCCGGCTTTGACTTTGGCCAGGAGACGATCGGAAATGATACCCCAAGATCGCGAAAAACCCAAAAAATTAAAAGTCTATTTTGCATAGTTTGGCTGCTCTAGCTGTTGTCGTTTGGCCTGTAGAGCAGTCTAAAGGTATTTTCGGGAACATTTGCTGAGTGCTGGCGAGTAAAATCGAAATTTAGAAAATTTGTCCTGTTCAACTTTAACCCTTCTATCTGCCGTAGTTTAGCCTGTAGAGCGGTTTAAAGTTTTTCAAACTTCTTTTCGTGATTGCAGCCGTCCCAGGCAAGCTAGAGAGGAGCTTTTTGGACATTTCAAAGAGCACCTCCTCCCCTACGTAGTCCAGAAGTTTTATTTGATTCCGGCTTTGACTTTGGCCAGGAGACGATCGGAAATGATACCCCAAGATCGCGAAAAACCCAAAAAATTAAAAGTCTATTTTGCATAGTTTGGCTGCTCTAGCTGTTGTCGTTTGGCCTGTAGAGCAGTCTAAAGGTATTTTCGGGAACATTTGCTGAGTGCTGGCGAGTAAAATCGAAATTTAGAAAATTTGTCCTGTTCAACTTTAACCCTTCTATCTGCCGTAGTTTAGCCTGTAGAGCGGTTTAAAGTTTTTCAAACTTCTTTTCGTGATTGCAGCCGTCCCAGGCAAGCTAGAGAGGAGCTTTTTGGACATTTCAAAGAGCACCTCCTCCCCTACGTAGTCCAGAAGTTTTATTTGATTCCGGCTTTGACTTTGGCCAGAAGACGATCGGAAATGATACCCCAAGATCGCGAAAAACCCAAAAAATTAAAAGTATATTTTGCATAGTTTGGCTGCTCTAGCTGTTGTCGTTTGGCCTTTGGACCCTTCTATATGCCGTAGTTTAGCCTGTAGAGCGGTTTAAAGTTTTTCAAACTTCTTTTCGTGATTGCAGCCGTCCCAGGCAAGCTAGAGAGGAGCTTTTTGGACATTTCAAAGAGCACCTCCTCCCCTACGTAGTCCAGAAGTTTTATTTGATTCCGGCTTTGACTTTGGCCAGGAGACGATCGGAAATGATACCCCAAGATCGCGAAAAACCCAAAAAATTAAAAGTCTATTTTGCATAGTTTGGCTGCTCTAGCTGTTGTCGTTTGGCCTGTATAGCAGTCTAAAGGTATTTTCGGGAACATTTGCTGAGTGTTGGCGAGTAAAATCGAAATTTAGAAAATTTGTCCTGTTCAACTTTAACCCTTCTATCTGCCGTAGTTTAGCCTGTAGAGCGGTTTAAAGTTTTTCAAACTTCTTTTCGTGATTGCAGCCGTCCCAGGCAAGCTAGAGAGGAGCTTTTTGGACATTTCAAAGAGCACCTCCTCCCCTACGTAGTCCAGAAGTTTTATTTGATTCCGGCTTTGACTTTGGCCAGGAGACGATCGGAAATGATACCCCAAGATCGCGAAAAACCCAAAAAATTAAAAGTCTATTTTGCATAGTTTGGCTGCTCTAGCTGTTGTCGTTTGGCCTGTAGAGCAGTCTAAAGGTATTTTCGGGAACATTTGCTGAGTGCTGGCGAGTAAAATCGAAATTTAGAAAATTTGTCCTGTTCAACTTTAACCCTTCTATCTGCCGTAGTTTAGCCTGTAGAGCGGTTTAAAGTTTTTCAAACTTCTTTTCGTGATTGCAGCCGTCCCAGGCAAGCTAGAGAGGAGCTTTTTGGACATTTCAAAGAGCACCTCCTCCCCTACGTAGTCCAGAAGTTTTATTTGATTCCGTCTTTGACTTTGGCCAGGAGACGATCGGAAATGATACCCCAAGATCGCGAAAAACCCAAAAAATTAAAAGTATATTTTGCATAGTTTGGCTGCTCTAGCTGTTGTCGTTTGGCCTGTAGAGCAGTCAAAAGGTATTTTCGGGAACATTTGCTGAGTGCTGGCGAGTAAAATCGAAATTTAGAAAATTTGTCCTGTTCAACTTTAACCCTTCTATCTGCCGTAGTTTAGCCTGTAGAGCGGTTTAAAGTTTTTCAAACTTCTTTTCGTGATTGCAGCCGTCCCAGGCAAGCTAGAGAGGAGCTTTTTGGACATTTCAAAGAGCACCTCCTCCCCTACGTAGTCCAGAAGTTTTATTTGATTCCGGCTTTGACTTTGGCCAGGAGACGATCGGAAATGATACCCCAAGATCGCGAAAAACCCAAAAAATTAAAAGTCTATTTTGCATAGTTTGGCTGCTCTAGCTGTTGTCGTTTGGCCTGTAGAGCAGTCTAAAGGTATTTTCGGGAACATTTGCTGAGTGCTGGCGAGTAAAATCGAAATTTAGAAAATTTGTCCTGTTCAACTTTAACCCTTCTATCTGCCGTAGTTTAGCCTGTAGAGCGGTTTAAAGTTTTTCAAACTTCTTTTCGTGATTGCAGCCGTCCCAGGCAAGCTAGAGAGGAGCTTTTTGGACATTTCAAAGAGCACCTCCTCCCCTACGTAGTCCAGAAGTTTTATTTGATTCCGTCTTTGACTTTGGCCAGGAGACGATCGGAAATGATACCCCAAGATCGCGAAAAACCCAAAAAATTAAAAGTATATTTTGCATAGTTTGGCTGCTCTAGCTGTTGTCGTTTGGCCTGTAGAGCAGTCTAAAGGTATTTTCGGGAACATTTGCTGAGTGCTGGCGAGTAAAATCGAAATTTAGAAAATTTGTCCTGTTCAACTTTAACCCTTCTATCTGCCGTAGTTTAGCCTGTAGAGCGGTTTAAAGTTTTTCAAACTTCTTTTCGTGATTGCAGCCGTCCCAGGCAAGCTAGAGAGGAGCTTTTTGGACATTTCAAAGAGCACCTCCTCCCCTACGTAGTCCAGAAGTTTTATTTGATTCCGGCTTTGACTTTGGCCAGGAGAGGATCGGAAATGATACCCCAAGATCGCGAAAAACCCAAAAAATTAAAAGTCTATTTTGCATAGTTTGGCTGCTCTAGCTGTTGTCGTTTGGCCTGTAGAGCAGTCTAAAGGTATTTTCGGGAACATTTGCTGAGTGCTGGCGAGTAAAATCGAAATTTAGAAAATTTGTCCTGTTCAACTTTAACCCTTCTATCTGCCGTAGTTTAGCCTGTAGAGCGGTTTAAAGTTTTTCAAACTTCTTTTCGTGATTGCAGCCGTCCCAGGCAAGCTAGAGAGGAGCTTTTTGGACATTTCAAAGAGCACCTCCTCCCCTACGTAGTCCAGAAGTTTTATTTGATTCCGGCTTTGACTTTGGCCAGGAGACGATCGGAAATGATACCCAAAGATCGCGAAAAACCCAAAAAATTAAAAGTCTATTTTGCATAGTTTGGCTGCTCTAGCTGTTGTCGTTTGGCCTGTAGAGCAGTCTAAAGGTATTTTCGGGAACATTTGCTGAGTGCTGGCGAGTAAAATCGAAATTTAGAAAATTTGTCCTGTTCAACTTTAACCCTTCTATCTGCCGTAGTTTAGCCTGTAGAGCGGTTTAAAGTTTTTCAAACTTCTTTTCGTGATTGCAGCCGTCCCAGGCAAGCTAGAGAGGAGCTTTTTGGACATTTCAAAGAGCACCTCCTCCCCTACGTAGTCCAGAAGTTTTATTTGATTCCGGCTTTGACTTTGGCCAGGAGACGATCGGAAATGATACCCCAAGATCGCGAAAAACCCAAAAAATTAAAAGTCTATTTTGCATAGTTTGGCTGCTCTAGCTGTTTTCGTTTGGCCTGTAGAGCAGTCTAAAGGTATTTTCGGGAACATTTGCTGAGTGCTGGCGAGTAAAATCGAAATTTAGAAAATTTGTCCTGTTCAACTTTAACCCTTCTATCTGCCGTAGTTTAGCCTGTAGAGCGGTTTAAAGTTTTTCAAACTTCTTTTCGTGATTGCAGCCGTCCCAGGCAAGCTAGAGAGGAGCTTTTTGGACATTTCAAAGAGCACCTCCTCCCCTACGTAGTCCAGAAGTTTTATTTGATTCCGGCTTTGACTTTGGCCAGGAGACGATCGGAAATGATACCCCAAGATCGCGAAAAACCCAAAAAATTAAAAGTATATTTTGCATAGTTTGGCTGCTCTAGCTGTTGTCGTTTGGCCTGTAGAGCAGTCTAAAGGTATTTTCGGAAACATTTGCTGAGTGCTGGCGAGTAAAATCGAAATTTAAAAAAATTTGTCCTGTTCAACTTTAACCCTTCTATCTGCCGTAGTTTAGCCTGTAGAGCGGTTTAAAGTTTTTCAAACTTCTTTTCGTGATTGCAGCCGTCCCAGGCAAGCTAGAGAGGAGCTTTTTGGACATTTCAAAGAGCACCTCCTCCCCTACGTAGTCCAGAAGTTTTATTTGATTCCGGCTTTGACTTTGGCCAGGAGACGATCGGAAATGATACCCCAAGATCGCGAAAAACCCAAAAAATTAAAAGTCTATTTTGCATAGTTTGGCTGCTCTAGCTGTTGTCGTTTGGCCTGTATAGCAGTCTAAAGGTATTTTCGGGAACATTTGCTGAGTGCTGGCGAGTAAAATCGAAATTTAGAAAATTTGTCCTGTTCAACTTTAACCCTTCTATCTGCCGTAGTTTAGCCTGTAGAGCGGTTTAAAGTTTTTCAAACTTCTTTTCGTGATTGCAGCCGTCCCAGGCAAGCTAGAGAGGAGCTTTTTGGACATTTCAAAGAGCACCTCCTCCCCTACGTAGTCCAGAAGTTTTATTTGATTCCGGCTTTGACTTTGGCCAGGAGACGATCGGAAATGATACCCAAAGATCGCGAAAAACCCAAAAAATTAAAAGTCTATTTTGCATAGTTTGGCTGCTCTAGCTGTTTTCGTTTGGCCTGTAGAGCAGTCTAAAGGTATTTTCGGGAACATTTGCTGAGTGCTGGCGAGTAAAATCGAAATTTAGAAAATTTGTCCTGTTCAACTTTAACCCTTCTATCTGCCGTAGTTTAGCCTGTAGAGCGGTTTAAAGTTTTTCAAACTTCTTTTCGTGATTGCAGCCGTCCCAGGCAAGCTAGAGAGGAGCTTTTTGGACATTTCAAAGAGCACCTCCTCCCCTACGTAGTCCACAAGTTTTATTTGATTCCGGCTTTGACTTTGGCCAGGAGACGATCGGAAATGATACCCCAAGATCGCGAAAAACCCAAAAAATTAAAAGTCTATTTTGCATAGTTTGGCTGCTCTAGCTGTTGTCGTTTGGCCTGTAGAGCAGTCTAAAGGTATTTTCGGGAACATTTGCTGAGTGCTGGCGAGTAAAATCGAAATTTAGAAAATTTGTCCTGTTCAACTTGAACCCTTCTATCTGCCGTAGTTTAGCCTGTAGAGCGGTTTAAAGTTTTTCAAACTTCTTTTCGTGATTGCAGCCGTCCCAGGCAAGCTAGAGAGGAGCTTTTTGGACATTTCAAAGAGCACCTCCTCCCCTACGTAGTCCAGAAGTTTTATTTGATTCCGGCTTTGACTTTGGCCAGGAGACGATCGGAAATGATACCCAAAGATCGCGAAAAACCCAAAAAATTAAAAGTCTATTTTGCATAGTTTGGCTGCTCTAGCTGTTTTCGTTTGGCCTGTAGAGCAGTCTAAAGGTATTTTCGGGAACATTTGCTGAGTGCTGGCGAGTAAAATCGAAATTTAGAAAATTTGTCCTGTTCAACTTTAACCCTTCTATCTGCCGTAGTTTAGCCTGTAGAGCGGTTTAAAGTTTTTCAAACTTCTTTTCGTGATTGCAGCCGTCCCAGGCAAGCTAGAGAGGAGCTTTTTGGACATTTCAAAGAGCACCTCCTCCCCTACGTAGTCCAGAAGTTTTATTTGATTCCGGCTTTGACTTTGGCCAGGAGACGATCGGAAATGATACCCAAAGATCGCGAAAAACCCAAAAAATTAAAAGTCTATTTTGCATAGTTTGGCTGCTCTAGCTGTTTTCGTTTGGCCTGTAGAGCAGTCTAAAGGTATTTTCGGGAACATTTGCTGAGTGCTGGCGAGTAAAATCGAAATTTAGAAAATTTGTCCTGTTCAACTTTAACCCTTCTATCTGCCGTAGTTTAGCCTGTAGAGCGGTTTAAAGTTTTTCAAACTTCTTTTCGTGATTGCAGCCGTCCCAGGCAAGCTAGAGAGGAGCTTTTTGGACATTTCAAAGAGCACCTCCTCCCCTACGTAGTCCAGAAGTTTTATTTGATTCCGGCTTTGACTTTGGCCAGGAGACGATCGGAAATGATACCCAAAGATCGCGAAAAACCCAAAAAATTAAAAGTCTATTTTGCATAGTTTGGCTGCTCTAGCTGTTTTCGTTTGGCCTGTAGAGCAGTCTAAAGGTATTTTCGGGAACATTTGCTGAGTGCTGGCGAGTAAAATCGAAATTTAGAAAATTTGTCCTGTTCAACTTTAACCCTTCTATCTGCCGTAGTTTAGCCTGTAGAGCGGTTTAAAGTTTTTCAAACTTCTTTTCGTGATTGCAGCCGTCCCAGGCAAGCTAGAGAGGAGCTTTTTGGACATTTCAAAGAGCACCTCCTCCCCTACGTAGTCCAGAAGTTTTATTTGATTCCGGCTTTGACTTTGGCCAGGAGACGATCGGAAATGATACCCCAAGATCGCGAAAAACCCAAAAAATTAAAAGTCTATTTTGCATAGTTTGGCTGCTCTAGCTGTTGTCGTTTGGCCTGTAGAGCAGTCTAAAGGTATTTTCGGGAACATTTGCTGAGTGCTGGCGAGTAAAATCGAAATTTAGAAAATTTGTCCTGTTCAACTTTAACCCTTCTATCTGCCGTAGTTTAGCCTGTAGAGCGGTTTAAAGTTTTTCAAACTTCTTTTCGTGATTGCAGCCGTCCCAGGCAAGCTAGAGAGGAGCTTTTTGGACATTTCAAAGAGCACCTCCTCCCCTACGTAGTCCAGAAGTTTTATTTGATTCCGGCTTTGACTTTGGCCAGGAGACGATCGGAAATGATACCCAAAGATCGCGAAAAACCCAAAAAATTAAAAGTCTATTTTGCATAGTTTGGCTGCTCTAGCTGTTTTCGTTTGGCCTGTAGAGCAGTCTAAAGGTATTTTCGGGAACATTTGCTGAGTGCTGGCGAGTAAAATCGAAATTTAGAAAATTTGTCCTGTTCAACTTTAACCCTTCTATCTGCCGTAGTTTAGCCTGTAGAGCGGTTTAAAGTTTTTCAAACTTCTTTTCGTGATTGCAGCCGTCCCAGGCAAGCTAGAGAGGAGCTTTTTGGACATTTCAAAGAGCACCTCCTCCCCTACGTAGTCCAGAAGTTTTATTTGATTCCGGCTTTGACTTTGGCCAGGAGACGATCGGAAATGATACCCAAAGATCGCGAAAAACCCAAAAAATTAAAAGTCTATTTTGCATAGTTTGGCTGCTCTAGCTGTTTTCGTTTGGCCTGTAGAGCAGTCTAAAGGTATTTTCGGGAACATTTGCTGAGTGCTGGCGAGTAAAATCGAAATTTAGAAAATTTGTCCTGTTCAACTTTAACCCTTCTATCTGCCGTAGTTTAGCCTGTAGAGCGGTTTAAAGTTTTTCAAACTTCTTTTCGTGATTGCAGCCGTCCCAGGCAAGCTAGAGAGGAGCTTTTTGGACATTTCAAAGAGCACCTCTTCCCCTACGTAGTCCAGAAGTTTTATTTGATTCCGGCTTTGACTTTGGCCAGGAGACGATCGGAAATGATACCCCAAGATCGCGAAAAACCCAAAAAATTAAAAGTATATTTTGCATAGTTTGGCTGCTCTAGCTGTTGTCGTTTGGCCTGTAGAGCAGTCTAAAGGTATTTTCGGGAACATTTGCTGAGTGCTGGCGAGTAAAATCGAAATTTAGAAAATTTGTCCTGTTCAACTTTAACCCTTCTATCTGCCGTAGTTTAGCCTGTAGAGCGGTTTAAAGTTTTTCAAACTTCTTTTCGTGATTGCAGCCGTCCCAGGCAAGCTAGAGAGGAGCTTTTTGGACATTTCAAAGAGCACCTCCTCCCCTACGTAGTCCAGAAGTTTTATTTGATTCCGGCTTTGACTTTGGCCAGGAGACGATCGGAAATGATACCCCAAGATCGCGAAAAACCCAAAAAATTAAAAGTCTATTTTGCATAGTTTGGCTGCTCTAGCTGTTGTCGTTTGGCCTGTAGAGCAGTCTAAAGGTATTTTCGGGAAGATTTGCTGAGTGCTGGCGAGTAAAATCGAAATTTAGAAAATTTGTCCTGTTCAACTTTAACCCTTCTATCTGCCGTAGTTTAGCCTGTAGAGCGGTTTAAAGTTTTTCAAACTTCTTTTCGTGATTGCAGCCGTCCCAGGCAAGCTAGAGAGGAGCTTTTTGGACATTTCAAAGAGCACCTCCTCCCCTACGTAGTCCAGAAGTTTTATTTGATTCCGGCTTTGACTTTGGCCAGGAGACGATCGGAAATGATACCCCAAGATCGCGAAAAACCCAAAAAATTAAAAGTATATTTTGCATAGTTTGGCTGCTCTAGCTGTTGTCGTTTGGCCTGTAGAGCAGTCTAAAGGTATTTTCGGGAACATTTGCTGAGTGCTGGCGAGTAAAATCGAAATTTAGAAAATTTGTCCTGTTCAACTTTAACCCTTCTATCTGCCGTAGTTTAACCTGTAGAGCGGTTTAAAGTTTTTCAAACTTCTTTTCGTGATTGCAGCCGTCCCAGGCAAGCTAGAGAGGAGCTTTTTGGACTTTTCAAAGAGCACCTCCTCCCCTACGTAGTCCAGAAGTTTTATTTGATTCCGGCTTTGACTTTGGCCAGGAGACGATCGGAAATGATACCCCAAGATCGCGAAAAACCCAAAAAATTAAAAGTATATTTTGCATAGTTTGGCTGCTCTAGCTGTTGTGGTTTGGCCTGTAGAGCAGTCTAAAGGTATTTTCGGGAACATTTGCTGAGTGCTGGCGAGTAAAATCGAAATTTAGAAAATTTGTCCTGTTCAACTTTAACCCTTCTATCTGCCGTAGTTTAGCCTGTAGAGCGGTTTAAAGTTTTTCAAACTTCTTTTCGTGATTGCAGCCGTCCCAGGCAAGCTAGAGAGGAGCCTTTTGGACATTTCAAAGAGCACCTCCTCCCCTACGTAGTCCAGAAGTTTTA
The DNA here is from genome assembly GCA_947389925.1 of Coelopa pilipes. NCBI lineage: Eukaryota > Metazoa > Arthropoda > Insecta > Diptera > Coelopidae > Coelopa > Coelopa pilipes. Next base: position 43,076,662 of record OX376698.1, read on the forward strand.
TTTGATTCCGGCTTTGACTTTGGCCAGGAGACGATCGGAAATGATACCCCAAGATCGCGAAAAACCCAAAAAATTAAAAGTATATTTTGCATAGTTTGGCTGCTCTAGCTGTTGTCGTTTGGCCTGTAGAGCAGTCTAAAGGTATTTTCGGGAACATTTGCTGAGTGCTGGCGAGTAAAATCGAAATTTAGAAAATTTGTCCTGTTCAACTTTAACCCTTCTATCTGCCGTAGTTTAGCCTGTAGAGCGGTTTAAAGTTTTTCAAACTTCTTTTCGTGATTGCAGCCGTCCCAGGCAAGCTAGAGAGGAGCTTTTTGGACATTTCAAAGAGCACCTCCTCCCCTACGTAGTCCAGAAGTTTTATTTGATTCCGGCTTTGACTTTGGCCAGGAGACGATCGGAAATGATACCCCAAGATCGCGAAAAACCCAAAAAATTAAAAGTATATTTTGCATAGTTTGGCTGCTCTAGCTGTTGTCGTTTGGCCTGTAGAGCAGTCTAAAGGTATTTTCGGGAACATTTGCTGAGTGCTGGCGAGTAAAATCGAAATTTAGAAAATTTGTCCTGTTCAACTTTAACCCTTCTATCTGCCGTAGTTTAGCCAGTAGAGCGGTTTAAAGTTTTTCAAACTTCTTTTCGTGATTGCAGCCGTCCCAGGCAAGCTAGAGAGGAGCTTTTTGGACATTTCAAAGAGCACCTCCTCCCCTACGTAGTCCAGAAGTTTTATTTGATTCCGGCTTTGACTTTGGCCAGGAGACGATCGGAAATGATACCCCAAGATCGCGAAAAACCCAAAAAATTAAAAGTATATTTTGCATAGTTTGGCTGCTCTAGCTGTTGTCGTTTGGCCTGTAGAGCAGTCTAAAGGTATTTTCGGGAACATTTGCTGAGTGCTGGCGAGTAAAATCGAAATTTAGAAAATTTGTCCTGTTCAACTTTAACCCTTCTATCTGCCGTAGTTTAGCCTGTAGAGCGGTTTAAAGTTTTTCAAACTTCTTTTCGTGATTGCAGCCGTCCCAGGCAAGCTAGAGAGGAGCTTTTTGGACATTTCAAAGAGCACCTCCTCCCCTACGTAGTCCAGAAGTTTTATTTGATTCCGGCTTTGACTTTGGCCAGGAGACGATCGGAAATGATACCCAAAGATCGCGAAAAACCCAAAAAATTAAAAGTCTATTTTGCATAGTTTGGCTGCTCTAGCTGTTGTCGTTTGGCCTGTAGAGCAGTCTAAAGGTATTTTCGGGAACATTTGCTGAGTGCTGGCGAGTAAAATCGAAATTTAGAAAATTTGTCCTGTTCAACTTTAACCCTTCTATCTGCCGTAGTTTAGCCTGTAGAGCGGTTTAAAGTTTTTCAAACTTCTTTTCGTGATTGCAGCCGTCCCAGGCAAGCTAGAGAGGAGCTTTTTGGACATTTCAAAGAGCACCTCCTCCCCTACGTAGTCCAGAAGTTTTATTTGATTCCGGCTTTGACTTTGGCCAGGAGACGATCGGAAATGATACCCCAAGATCGCGAAAAACCCAAAAAATTAAAAGTATATTTTGCATAGTTTGGCTGCTCTAGCTGTTGTCGTTTGGCCTGTAGAGCAGTCTAAAGGTATTTTCGGGAACATTTGCTGAGTGCTGGCGAGTAAAATCGAAATTTAGAAAATTTGTCCTGTTCAACTTTAACCCTTCTATCTGCCGTAGTTTAGCCTGTAGAGCGGTTTAAAGTTTTTCAAACTTCTTTTCGTGATTGCAGCCGTCCCAGGCAAGCTAGAGAGGAGCTTTTTGGACATTTCAAAGAGCACCTCCTCCCCTACGTAGTCCAGAAGTTTTATTTGATTCCGGCTTTGACTTTGGCCAGGAGACGATCGGAAATGATACCCCAAGATCGCGAAAAACCCAAAAAATTAAAAGTCTATTTTGCATAGTTTGGCTGCTCTAGCTGTTGTCGTTTGGCCTGTAGAGCAGTCTAAAGGTATTTTCGGGAACATTTGCTGAGTGCTGGCGAGTAAAATCGAAATTTAGAAAATTTGTCCTGTTCAACTTTAACCCTTCTATCTGCCGTAGTTTAGCCTGTAGAGCGGTTTAAAGTTTTTCAAACTTCTTTTCGTGATTGCAGCCGTCCCAGGCAAGCTAGAGAGGAGCTTTTTGGACATTTCAAAGAGCACCTCCTCCCCTACGTAGTCCAGAAGTTTTATTTGATTCCGGCTTTGACTTTGGCCAGGAGACGATCGGAAATGATACCCCAAGATCGCGAAAAACCCAAAAAATTAAAAGTATATTTTGCATAGTTTGGCTGCTCTAGCTGTTGTCGTTTGGCCTGTAGAGCAGTCTAAAGGTATTTTCGGGAACATTTGCTGAGTGCTGGCGAGTAAAATCGAAATTTAGAAAATTTGTCCTGTTCAACTTTAACCCTTCTATCTGCCGTAGTTTAGCCTGTAGAGCGGTTTAAAGTTTTTCAAACTTCTTTTCGTGATTGCAGCCGTCCCAGGCAAGCTAGAGAGGAGCTTTTTGGACATTTCAAAGAGCACCTCCTCCCCTACGTAGTCCAGAAGTTTTATTTGATTCCGGCTTTGACTTTGGCCAGGAGACGATCGGAAATGATACCCCAAGATCGCGAAAAACCCAAAAAATTAAAAGTATATTTTGCATAGTTTGGCTGCTCTAGCTGTTGTCGTTTGGCCTGTAGAGCAGTCTAAAGGTATTTTCGGGAACATTTGCTGAGTGCTGGCGAGTAAAATCGAAATTTAGAAAATTTGTCCTGTTCAACTTTAACCCTTCTATCTGCCGTAGTTTAGCCTGTAGAGCGGTTTAAAGTTTTTCAAACTTCTTTTCGTGATTGCAGCCGTCCCAGGCAAGCTAGAGAGGAGCTTTTTGGACATTTCAAAGAGCACCTCCTCCCCTACGTAGTCCAGAAGTTTTATTTGATTCCGGCTTTGACTTTGGCCAGGAGACGATCGGAAATGATACCCCAAGATCGCGAAAAACCCAAAAAATTAAAAGTATATTTTGCATAGTTTGGCTGCTCTAGCTGTTGTCGTTTGGCCTGTAGAGCAGTCTAAAGGTATTTTCGGGAACATTTGCTGAGTGCTGGCGAGTAAAATCGAAATTTAGAAAATTTGTCCTGTTCAACTTTAACCCTTCTATCTGCCGTAGTTTAGCCTGTAGAGCGGTTTAAAGTTTTTCAAACTTCTTTTCGTGATTGCAGCCGTCCCAGGCAAGCTAGAGAGGAGCTTTTTGGACATTTCAAAGAGCACCTCCTCCCCTACGTAGTCCAGAAGTTTTATTTGATTCCGGCTTTGACTTTGGCCAGGAGACGATCGGAAATGATACCCCAAGATCGCGAAAAACCCAAAAAATTAAAAGTCTATTTTGCATAGTTTGGCTGCTCTAGCTGTTGTCGTTTGGCCTGTAGAGCAGTCTAAAGGTATTTTCGGGAACATTTGCTGAGTGCTGGCGAGTAAAATCGAAATTTAGAAAATTTGTCCTGTTCAACTTTAACCCTTCTATCTGCCGTAGTTTAGCCTGTAGAGCGGTTTAAAGTTTTTCAAACTTCTTTTCGTGATTGCAGCCGTCCCAGGCAAGCTAGAGAGGAGCTTTTTGGACATTTCAAAGAGCACCTCCTCCCCTACGTAGTCCAGAAGTTTTATTTGATTCCGGCTTTGACTTTGGCCAGGAGACGATCGGAAATGATACCCCAAGATCGCGAAAAACCCAAAAAATTAAAAGTCTATTTTGCATAGTTTGGCTGCTCTAGCTGTTGTCGTTTGGCCTGTAGAGCAGTCTAAAGGTATTTTCGGGAACATTTGCTGAGTGCTGGCGAGTAAAATCGAAATTTAGAAAATTTGTCCTGTTCAACTTTAACCCTTCTATCTGCCGTAGTTTAGCCTGTAGAGCGGTTTAAAGTTTTTCAAACTTCTTTTCGTGATTGCAGCCGTCCCAGGCAAGCTAGAGAGGAGCTTTTTGGACATTTCAAAGAGCACCTCCTCCCCTACGTAGTCCAGAAGTTTTATTTGATTCCGGCTTTGACTTTGGCCAGGAGACGATCGGAAATGATACCCCAAGATCGCGAAAAACCCAAAAAATTAAAAGTATATTTTGCATAGTTTGGCTGCTCTAGCTGTTGTCGTTTGGCCTGTAGAGCAGTCTAAAGGTATTTTCGGGAACATTTGCTGAGTGCTGGCGAGTAAAATCGAAATTTAGAAAATTTGTCCTGTTCAACTTTAACCCTTCTATCTGCCGTAGTTTAGCCTGTAGAGCGGTTTAAAGTTTTTCAAACTTCTTTTCGTGATTGCAGCCGTCCCAGGCAAGCTAGAGAGGAGCTTTTTGGACATTTCAAAGAGCACCTCCTCCCCTACGTAGTCCAGAAGTTTTATTTGATTCCGGCTTTGACTTTGGCCAGGAGACGATCGGAAATGATACCCCAAGATCGCGAAAAACCCAAAAAATTAAAAGTCTATTTTGCATAGTTTGGCTGCTCTAGCTGTTGTCGTTTGGCCTGTAGAGCAGTCTAAAGGTATTTTCGGGAACATTTGCTGAGTGCTGGCGAGTAAAATCGAAATTTAGAAAATTTGTCCTGTTCAACTTTAACCCTTCTATCTGCCGTAGTTTAGCCTGTAGAGCGGTTTAAAGTTTTTCAAACTTCTTTTCGTGATTGCAGCCGTCCCAGGCAAGCTAGAGAGGAGCTTTTTGGACATTTCAAAGAGCACCTCCTCCCCTACGTAGTCCAGAAGTTTTATTTGATTCCGGCTTTGACTTTGGCCAGGAGACGATCGGAAATGATACCCCAAGATCGCGAAAAACCCAAAAAATTAAAAGTATATTTTGCATAGTTTGGCTGCTCTAGCTGTTGTCGTTTGGCCTGTAGAGCAGTCTAAAGGTATTTTCGGGAACATTTGCTGAGTGCTGGCGAGTAAAATCGAAATTTAGAAAATTTGTCCTGTTCAACTTTAACCCTTCTATCTGCCGTAGTTTAGCCTGTAGAGCGGTTTAAAGTTTTTCAAACTTCTTTTCGTGATTGCAGCCGTCCCGGGCAAGCTAGAGAGGAGCTTTTTGGACATTTCAAAGAGCACCTCCTCCCCTACGTAGTCCAGAAGTTTTATTTGATTCCGGCTTTGACTTTGGAGACGATCGGAAATGATACCCCAAGATCGCGAAAAACCCAAAAAATTAAAAGTATATTTTGCATAGTTTGGCTGCTCTAGCTGTTGTCGTTTGGCCTGTAGAGCAGTCTAAAGGTATTTTCGGGAACATTTGCTGAGTGCTGGCGAGTAAAATCGAAATTTAGAAAATTTGTCCTGTTCAACTTTAACCCTTCTATCTGCCGTAGTTTAGCCTGTAGAGCGGTTTAAAGTTTTTCAAACTTCTTTTCGTGATTGCAGCCGTCCCAGGCAAGCTAGAGAGGAGCTTTTTGGACATTTCAAAGAGCACCTCCTCCCCTACGTAGTCCAGAAGTTTTATTTGATTCCGGCTTTGACTTTGGCCAGGAGACGATCGGAAATGATACCCCAAGATCGCGAAAAACCCAAAAAATTAAAAGTATATTTTGCATAGTTTGGCTGCTCTAGCTGTTGTCGTTTGGCCTGTAGAGCAGTCTAAAGGTATTTTCGGGAACATTTGCTGAGTGCTGGCGAGTAAAATCGAAATTTAGAAAATTTGTCCTGTTCAACTTTAACCCTTCTATCTGCCGTAGTTTAGCCTGTAGAGCGGTTTAAAGTTTTTCAAACTTCTTTTCGTGATTGCAGCCGTCCCAGGCAAGCTAGAGAGGAGCTTTTTGGACATTTCAAAGAGCACCTCCTCCCCTACGTAGTCCAGAAGTTTTATTTGATTCCGGCTTTGACTTTGGCCAGGAGACGATCGGAAATGATACCCCAAGATCGCGAAAAACCCAAAAAATTAAAAGTATATTTTGCATAGTTTGGCTGCTCTAGCTGTTGTCGTTTGGCCTGTAGAGCAGTCTAAAGGTATTTTCGGGAACATTTGCTGAGTGCTGGCGAGTAAAATCGAAATTTAGAAAATTTGTCCTGTTCAACTTTAACCCTTCTTCTGCCGTAGTTTAGCCTGTAGAGCGGTTTAAAGTTTTTCAAACTTCTTTTCGTGATTGCAGCCGTCCCAGGCAAGCTAGAGAGGAGCTTTTTGGACATTTCAAAGAGCACCTCCTCCCCTACGTAGTCCAGAAGTTTTATTTGATTCCGGCTTTGACTTTGGCCAGGAGACGATCGGAAATGATACCCCAAGATCGCGAAAAACCCAAAAAATTAAAAGTCTATTTTGCATAGTTTGGCTGCTCTAGCTGTTGTCGTTTGGCCTGTAGAGCAGTCTAAAGGTATTTTCGGGAACATTTGCTGAGTGCTGGCGAGTAAAATCGAAATTTAGAAAATTTGTCCTGTTCAACTTTAACCCTTCTATCTGCCGTAGTTTAGCCTGTAGAGCGGTTTAAAGTTTTTCAAACTTCTTTTCGTGATTGCAGCCGTCCCAGGCAAGCTAGAGAGGAGCTTTTTGGACATTTCAAAGAGCACCTCCTCCCCTACGTAGTCCAGAAGTTTTATTTGATTCCGGCTTTGACTTTGGCCAGGAGACGATCGGAAATGATACCCCAAGATCGCGAAAAACCCAAAAAATTAAAAGTATATTTTGCATAGTTTGGCTGCTCTAGCTGTTGTCGTTTGGCCTGTAGAGCAGTCTAAAGGTATTTTCGGGAACATTTGCTGAGTGCTGGCGAGTAAAATCGAAATTTAGAAAATTTGTCCTGTTCAACTTTAACCCTTCTATCTGCCGTAGTTTAGCCTGTAGAGCGGTTTAAAGTTTTTCAAACTTCTTTTCGTGATTGCAGCCGTCCCAGGCAAGCTAGAGAGGAGCTTTAAGGACATTTCAAAGAGCACCTCCTCCCCTACGTAGTCCAGAAGTTTTATTTGATTCCGGCTTTGACTTTGGCCAGGAGACGATCGGAAATGATACCCCAAGATCGCGAAAAACCCAAAAAATTAAAAGTATATTTTGCATAGTTTGGCTGCTCTAGCTGTTGTCGTTTGGCCTGTAGAGCAGTCTAAAGGTATTTTCGGGAACATTTGCTGAGTGCTGGCGAGTAAAATCGAAATTTAGAAAATTTGTCCTGTTCAACTTTAACCCTTCTATCTGCCGTAGTTTAGCCTGTAGAGCGGTTTAAAGTTTTTCAAACTTCTTTTCGTGATTGCAGCCGTCCCAGGCAAGCTAGAGAGGAGCTTTTTGGACATTTCAAAGAGCACCTCCTCCCCTACGTAGTCCAGAAGTTTTATTTGATTCCGGCTTTGACTTTGGCCAGGAGACGATCGGAAATGATACCCCAAGATCGCGAAAAACCCAAAAAATTAAAAGTATATTTTGCATAGTTTGGCTGCTCTAGCTGTTGTCGGTTGGCCTGTAGAGCAGTCTAAAGGTATTTTCGGGAACATTTGCTGAGTGCTGGCGAGTAAAATCGAAATTTAGAAAATTTGTCCTGTTCAACTTTAACCCTTCTATCTGCCGTAGTTTAGCCTGTAGAGCGGTTTAAAGTTTTTCAAACTTCTTTTCGTGATTGCAGCCGTCCCAGGCAAGCTAGAGAGGAGCTTTTTGGACATTTCAAAGAGCACCTCCTCCCCTACGTAGTCCAGAAGTTTTATTTGATTCCGGCTTTGACTTTGGCCAGGAGACGATCGGAAATGATACCCCAAGATCGCGAAAAACCCAAAAAATTAAAAGTCTATTTTGCATAGTTTGGCTGCTCTAGCTGTTGTCGTTTGGCCTGTAGAGCAGTCTAAAGGTATTTTCGGGAACATTTGCTGAGTGCTGGCGAGTAAAATCGAAATTTAGAAAATTTGTCCTGTTCAACTTTAACCCTTCTATCTGCCGTAGTTTAGCCTGTAGAGCGGTTTAAAGTTTTTCAAACTTCTTTTCGTGATTGCAGCCGTCCCAGGCAAGCTAGAGAGGAGCTTTTTGGACATTTCAAAGAGCACCTCCTCCCCTACGTAGTCCAGAAGTTTTATTTGATTCCGGCTTTGACTTTGGCCAGGAGACGATCGGAAATGATACCCCAAGATCGCGAAAAACCCAAAAAATTAAAAGTATATTTTGCATAGTTTGGCTGCTCTAGCTGTTGTCGTTTGGCCTGTAGAGCAGTCTAAAGGTATTTTCGGGAAGATTTGCTGAGTGCTGGCGAGTAAAATCGAAATTTAGAAAATTTGTCCTGTTCAACTTTAACCCTTCTATCTGCCGTAGTTTAGCCTGTAGAGCGGTTTAAAGTTTTTCAAACTTCTTTTCGTGATTGCAGCCGTCCCAGGCAAGCTAGAGAGGAGCTTTAAGGACATTTCAAAGAGCACCTCCTCCCCTACGTAGTCCAGAAGTTTTATTTGATTCCGGCTTTGACTTTGGCCAGGAGACGATCGGAAATGATACCCCAAGATCGCGAAAAACCCAAAAAATTAAAAGTATATTTTGCATAGTTTGGCTGCTCTAGCTGTTGTCGTTTGGCCTGTAGAGCAGTCTAAAGGTATTTTCGGGAACATTTGCTGAGTGCTGGCGAGTAAAATCGAAATTTAGAAAATTTGTCCTGTTCAACTTTAACCCTTCTATCTGCCGTAGTTTAGCCTGTAGAGCGGTTTAAAGTTTTTCAAACTTCTTTTCGTGATTGCAGCCGTCCCAGGCAAGCTAGAGAGGAGCTTTTTGGACATTTCAAAGAGCACCTCCTCCCCTACGTAGTCCAGAAGTTTTATTTGATTCCGGCTTTGACTTTGGCCAGGAGACGATCGGAAATGATACCCCAAGATCGCGAAAAACCCAAAAAATTAAAAGTCTATTTTGCATAGTTTGGCTACTCTAGCTGTTGTCGTTTGGCCTGTAGAGCAGTCTAAAGGTATTTTCGGGAAGATTTGCTGAGTGCTGGCGAGTAAAATCGAAATTTAGAAAATTTGTCCTGTTCAACTTTAACCCTTCTATCTGCCGTAGTTTAGCCTGTAGAGCGGTTTAAAGTTTTTCAAACTTCTTTTCGTGATTGCAGCCGTCCCAGGCAAGCTAGAGAGGAGCTTTTTGGACATTTCAAAGAGCACCTCCTCCCCTACGTAGTCCAGAAGTTTTATTTGATTCCGGCTTTGACTTTGGCCAGGAGACGATCGGAAATGATACCCCAAGATCGCGAAAAACCCAAAAAATTAAAAGTCTATTTTGCATAGTTTGGCTGCTCTAGCTGTTGTCGTTTGGCCTGTAGAGCAGTCTAAAGGTATTTTCGGGAACATTTGCTGAGTGCTGGCGAGTAAAATCGAAATTTAGAAAATTTGTCCTGTTCAACTTTAACCCTTCTATCTGCCGTAGTTTAGCCTGTAGAGCGGTTTAAAGTTTTTCAAACTTCTTTTCGTGATTGCAGCCGTCCCAGGCAAGCTAGAGAGGAGCTTTTTGGACATTTCAAAGAGCACCTCCTCCCCTACGTAGTCCAGAAGTTTTATTTGATTCCGGCTTTGACTTTGGCCAGGAGACGATCGGAAATGATACCCCAAGATCGCGAAAAACCCAAAAAATTAAAAGTATATTTTGCATAGTTTGGCTGCTCTAGCTGTTGTCGTTTGGCCTGTAGAGCAGTCTAAAGGTATTTTCGGGAACATTTGCTGAGTGCTGGCGAGTAAAATCGAAATTTAGAAAATTTGTCCTGTTCAACTTTAACCCTTCTATCTGCCGTAGTTTAGCCTGTAGAGCGGTTTAAAGTTTTTCAAACTTCTTTTCGTGATTGCAGCCGTCCCAGGCAAGCTAGAGAGGAGCTTTAAGGACATTTCAAAGAGCACCTCCTCCCCTACGTAGTCCAGAAGTTTTATTTGATTCCGGCTTTGACTTTGGAGACGATCAGAAATGATACCCCAAGATCGCGAAAAACCCAAAAAATTAAAAGTATATTTTGCATAGTTTGGCTGCTCTAGCTGTTGTCGGTTGGCCTGTAGAGCAGTCTAAAGGTATTTTCGGGAACATTTGCTGAGTGCTGGCGAGTAAAATCGAAATTTAGAAAATTTGTCCTGTTCAACTTTAACCCTTCTATCTGCCGTAGTTTAGCCTGTAGAGCGGTTTAAAGTTTTTCAAACTTCTTTTCGTGATTGCAGCCGTCCCAGGCAAGCTAGAGAGGAGCTTTTTGGACATTTCAAAGAGCACCTCCTCCCCTACGTAGTCCAGAAGTTTTATTTGATTCCGGCTTTGACTTTGGCCAGGAGACGATCGGAAATGATACCCCAAGATCGCGAAAAACCCAAAAAATTAAAAGTCTATTTTGCATAGTTTGGCTGCTCTAGCTGTTGTCGTTTGGCCTGTAGAGCAGTCTAAAGGTATTTTCGGGAAGATTTGCTGAGTGCTGGCGAGTAAAATCGAAATTTAGAAAATTTGTCCTGTTCAACTTTAACCCTTCTATCTGCCGTAGTTTAGCCTGTAGAGCGGTTTAAAGTTTTTCAAACTTCTTTTCGTGATTGCAGCCGTCCCAGGCAAGCTAGAGAGGAGCTTTTTGGACATTTCAAAGAGCACCTCCTCCCCTACGTAGTCCAGAAGTTTTATTTGATTCCGGCTTTGACTTTGGCCAGGAGACGATCGGAAATGATACCCCAAGATCGCGAAAAACCCAAAAAATTAAAAGTATATTTTGCATAGTTTGGCTGCTCTAGCTGTTGTCGGTTGGCCTGTAGAGCAGTCTAAAGGTATTTTCGGGAACATTTGCTGAGTGCTGGCGAGTAAAATCGAAATTTAGAAAATTTGTCCTGTTCAACTTTAACCCTTCTATCTGCCGTAGTTTAGCCTGTAGAGCGGTTTAAAGTTTTTCAAACTTCTTTTCGTGATTGCAGCCGTCCCAGGCAAGCTAGAGAGGAGCTTTTTGGACATTTCAAAGAGCACCTCCTCCCCTACGTAGTCCAGAAGTTTTATTTGATTCCGGCTTTGACTTTGGCCAGGAGACGATCGGAAATGATACCCCAAGATCGCGAAAAACCCAAAAAATTAAAAGTCTATTTTGCATAGTTTGGCTGCTCTAGCTGTTGTCGTTTGGCCTGTAGAGCAGTCTAAAGGTATTTTCGGGAACATTTGCTGAGTGCTGGCGAGTAAAATCGAAATTTAGAAAATTTGTCCTGTTCAACTTTAACCCTTCTATCTGCCGTAGTTTAGCCTGTAGAGCGGTTTAAAGTTTTTCAAACTTCTTTTCGTGATTGCAGCCGTCCCAGGCAAGCTAGAGAGGAGCTTTTTGGACATTTCAAAGAGCACCTCCTCCCCTACGTAGTCCAGAAGTTTTATTTGATTCCGGCTTTGACTTTGGCCAGGAGACGATCGGAAATGATACCCCAAGATCGCGAAAAACCCAAAAAATTAAAAGTATATTTTGCATAGTTTGGCTGCTCTAGCTGTTGTCGTTTGGCCTGTAGAGCAGTCTAAAGGTATTTTCGGGAACATTTGCTGAGTGCTGGCGAGTAAAATCGAAATTTAGAAAATTTGTCCTGTTCAACTTTAACCCTTCTATCTGCCGTAGTTTAGCCTGTAGAGCGGTTTAAAGTTTTTCAAACTTCTTTTCGTGATTGCAGCCGTCCCAGGCAAGCTAGAGAGGAGCTTTAAGGACATTTCAAAGAGCACCTCCTCCCCTACGTAGTCCAGAAGTTTTATTTGATTCCGGCTTTGACTTTGGCCAGGAGACGATCGGAAATGATACCCCAAGATCGCGAAAAACCCAAAAAATTAAAAGTATATTTTGCATAGTTTGGCTGCTCTAGCTGTTGTCGGTTGGCCTGTAGAGCAGTCTAAAGGTATTTTCGGGAACATTTGCTGAGTGCTGGCGAGTAAAATCGAAATTTAGAAAATTTGTCCTGTTCAACTTTAACCCTTCTATCTGCCGTAGTTTAGCCTGTAGAGCGGTTTAAAGTTTTTCAAACTTCTTTTCGTGATTGCAGCCGTCCCAGGCAAGCTAGAGAGGAGCTTTTTGGACATTTCAAAGAGCACCTCCTCCCCTACGTAGTCCAAAGTTTTATTTGATTCCGGCTTTGACTTTGGCCAGGAGACGATCGGAAATGATACCCCAAGATCGCGAAAAACCCAAAAAATTAAAAGTATATTTTGCATAGTTTGGCTGCTCTAGCTGTTGTCGTTTGGCCTGTAGAGCAGTCTAAAGGTATTTTCGGGAACATTTGCTGAGTGCTGGCGAGTAAAATCGAAATTTAGAAAATTTGTCCTGTTCAACTTTAACCCTTCTATCTGCCGTAGTTTAGCCTGTAGAGCGGTTTAAAGTTTTTCAAAGTGCTTTTCGTGATTGCAGCCGTCCCAGGCAAGCTAGAGAGGAGCTTTTTGGACATTTCAAAGAGCACCTCCTCCCCTACGTAGTCCAGAAGTTTTATTTGATTCCGGCTTTGACTTTGGAGACGATCGGAAATGATACCCCAAGATCGCGAAAAACCCAAAAAATTAAAAGTATATTTTGCATAGTTTGGCTGCTCTAGCTGTTGTCGGTTGGCCTGTAGAGCAGTCTAAAGGTATTTTCGGGAACATTTGCTGAGTGCTGGCGAGTAAAATCGAAATTTAGAAAATTTGTCCTGTTCAACTTTAACCCTTCTATCTGCCGTAGTTTAGCCTGTAGAGCGGTTTAAAGTTTTTCAAACTTCTTTTCGTGATTGCAGCCGTCCCAGGCAAGCTAGAGAGGAGCTTTTTGGACATTTCAAAGAGCACCTCCTCCCCTACGTAGTCCAGAAGTTTTATTTGATTCCGGCTTTGACTTTGGCCAGGAGACGATCGGAAATGATACCCCAAGATCGCGAAAAACCCAAAAAATTAAAAGTCTATTTTGCATAGTTTGGCTGCTCTAGCTGTTGTCGTTTGGCCTGTAGAGCAGTCTAAAGGTATTTTCGGGAACATTTGCTGAGTGCTGGCGAGTAAAATCGAAATTTAGAAAATTTGTCCTGTTCAACTTTAACCCTTCTATCTGCCGTAGTTTAGCCTGTAGAGCGGTTTAAAGTTTTTCAAACTTCTTTTCGTGATTGCAGCCGTCCCAGGCAAGCTAGAGAGGAGCTTTTTGGACATTTCAAAGAGCACCTCCTCCCCTACGTAGTCCAGAAGTTTTATTTGATTCCGGCTTTGACTTTGGCCAGGAGACGATCGGAAATGATACCCCAAGATCGCGAAAAACCCAAAAAATTAAAAGTATATTTTGCATAGTTTGGCTGCTCTAGCTGTTGTCGGTTGGCCTGTAGAGCAGTCTAAAGGTATTTTCGGGAACATTTGCTGAGTGCTGGCGAGTAAAATCGAAATTTAGAAAATTTGTCCTGTTCAACTTTAACCCTTCTATCTGCCGTAGTTTAGCCTGTAGAGCGGTTTAAAGTTTTTCAAACTTCTTTTCGTGATTGCAGCCGTCCCAGGCAAGCTAGAGAGGAGCTTTTTGGACATTTCAAAGAGCACCTCCTCCCCTACGTAGTCCAGAAGTTTTATTTGATTCCGGCTTTGACTTTGGCCAGGAGACGATCGGAAATGATACCCCAAGATCGCGAAAAACCCAAAAAATTAAAAGTCTATTTTGCATAGTTTGGCTGCTCTAGCTGTTGTCGTTTGGCCTGTAGAGCAGTCTAAAGGTATTTTCGGGAAGATTTGCTGAGTGCTGGCGAGTAAAATCGAAATTTAGAAAATTTGTCCTGTTCAACTTTAACCCTTCTATCTGCCGTAGTTTAGCCTGTAGAGCGGTTTAAAGTTTTTCAAACTTCTTTTCGTGATTGCAGCCGTCCCAGGCAAGCTAGAGAGGAGCTTTAAGGACATTTCAAAGAGCACCTCCTCCCCTACGTAGTCCAGAAGTTTTATTTGATTCCGGCTTTGACTTTGGCCAGGAGACGATCGGAAATGATACCCCAAGATCGCGAAAAACCCAAAAAATTAAAAGTATATTTTGCATAGTTTGGCTGCTCTAGCTGTTGTCGTTTGGCCTGTAGAGCAGTCTAAAGGTATTTTCGGGAACATTTGCTGAGTGCTGGCGAGTAAAATCGAAATTTAGAAAATTTGTCCTGTTCAACTTTAACCCTTCTATCTGCCGTAGTTTAGCCTGTAGAGCGGTTTAAAGTTTTTCAAACTTCTTTTCGTGATTGCAGCCGTCCCAGGCAAGCTAGAGAGGAGCTTTTTGGACATTTCAAAGAGCACCTCCTCCCCTACGTAGTCCAGAAGTTTTATTTGATTCCGGCTTTGACTTTGGAGACGATCGGAAATGATACCCCAAGATCGCGAAAAACCCAAAAAATTAAAAGTATATTTTGCATAGTTTGGCTGCTCTAGCTGTTGTCGGTTGGCCTGTAGAGCAGTCTAAAGGTATTTTCGGGAACATTTGCTGAGTGCTGGCGAGTAAAATCGAAATTTAGAAAATTTGTCCTGTTCAACTTTAACCCTTCTATCTGCCGTAGTTTAGCCTGTAGAGCGGTTTAAAGTTTTTCAAACTTCTTTTCGTGATTGCAGCCGTCCCAGGCAAGCTAGAGAGGAGCTTTTTGGACATTTCAAAGAGCACCTCCTCCCCTACGTAGTCCAGAAGTTTTATTTGATTCCGGCTTTGACTTTGGCCAGGAGACGATCGGAAATGATACCCCAAGATCGCGAAAAACCCAAAAAATTAAAAGTCTATTTTGCATAGTTTGGCTGCTCTAGCTGTTGTCGTTTGGCCTGTAGAGCAGTCTAAAGGTATTTTCGGGAACATTTGCTGAGTGCTGGCGAGTAAAATCGAAATTTAGAAAATTTGTCCTGTTCAACTTTAACCCTTCTATCTGCCGTAGTTTAGCCTGTAGAGCGGTTTAAAGTTTTTCAAACTTCTTTTCGTGATTGCAGCCGTCCCAGGCAAGCTAGAGAGGAGCTTTTTGGACATTTCAAAGAGCACCTCCTCCCCTACGTAGTCCAGAAGTTTTATTTGATTCCGGCTTTGACTTTGGCCAGGAGACGATCGGAAATGATACCCCAAGATCGCGAAAAACCCAAAAAATTAAAAGTATATTTTGCATAGTTTGGCTGCTCTAGCTGTTGTCGTTTGGCCTGTAGAGCAGTCTAAAGGTAATTTCGGGAACATTTGCTGAGTGCTGGCGAGTAAAATCGAAATTTAGAAAATTTGTCCTGTTCAACTTTAACCCTTCTATCTGCCGTAGTTTAGCCTGTAGAGCGGTTTAAAGTTTTTCAAACTTCTTTTCGTGATTGCAGCCGTCCCAGGCAAGCTAGAGAGGAGCTTTTTGGACATTTCAAAGAGCACCTCCTCCCCTACGTAGTCCAGAAGTTTTATTTGATTCCGGCTTTGACTTTGGCCAGGAGACGATCGGAAATGATACCCCAAGATCGCGAAAAACCCAAAAAATTAAAAGTCTATTTTGCATAGTTTGGCTGCTCTAGCTGTTGTCGTTTGGCCTGTAGAGCAGTCTAAAGGTATTTTCGGGAAGATTTGCTGAGTGCTGGCGAGTAAAATCGAAATTTAGAAAATTTGTCCTGTTCAACTTTAACCCTTCTATCTGCCGTAGTTTAGCCTGTAGAGCGGTTTAAAGTTTTTCAAACTTCTTTTCGTGATTGCAGCCGTCCCAGGCAAGCTAGAGAGGAGCTTTAAGGACATTTCAAAGAGCACCTCCTCCCCTACGTAGTCCAGAAGTTTTATTTGATTCCGGCTTTGACTTTGGCCAGGAGACGATCGGAAATGATACCCCAAGATCGCGAAAAACCCAAAAAATTAAAAGTATATTTTGCATAGTTTGGCTGCTCTAGCTGTTGTCGTTTGGCCTGTAGAGCAGTCTAAAGGTATTTTCGGGAACATTTGCTGAGTGCTGGCGAGTAAAATCGAAATTTAGAAAATTTGTCCTGTTCAACTTTAACCCTTCTATCTGCCGTAGTTTAGCCTGTAGAGCGGTTTAAAGTTTTTCAAACTTCTTTTCGTGATTGCAGCCGTCCCAGGCAAGCTAGAGAGGAGCTTTTTGGACATTTCAAAGAGCACCTCCTCCCCTACGTAGTCCAGAAGTTTTATTTGATTCCGGCTTTGACTTTGGCCAGGAGACGATCGGAAATGATACCCCAAGATCGCGAAAAACCCAAAAAATTAAAAGTCTATTTTGCATAGTTTGGCTGCTCTAGCTGTTGTCGTTTGGCCTGTAGAGCAGTCTAAAGGTATTTTCGGGAACATTTGCTGAGTGCTGGCGAGTAAAATCGAAATTTAGAAAATTTGTCCTGTTCAACTTTAACCCTTCTATCTGCCGTAGTTTAGCCTGTAGAGCGGTTTAAAGTTTTTCAAACTTCTTTTCGTGATTGCAGCCGTCCCAGGCAAGCTAGAGAGGAGCTTTTTGGACATTTCAAAGAGCACCTCCTCCCCTACGTAGTCCAGAAGTTTTATTTGATTCCGGCTTTGACTTTGGCCAGGAGACGATCGGAAATGATACCCCAAGATCGCGAAAAACCCAAAAAATTAAAAGTATATTTTGCATAGTTTGGCTGCTCTAGCTGTTGTCGTTTGGCCTGTAGAGCAGTCTAAAGGTATTTTCGGGAACATTTGCTGAGTGCTGGCGAGTAAAATCGAAATTTAGAAAATTTGTCCTGTTCAACTTTAACCCTTCTATCTGCCGTAGTTTAGCCTGTAGAGCGGTTTAAAGTTTTTCAAACTTCTTTTCGTGATTGCAGCCGTCCCAGGCAAGCTAGAGAGGAGCTTTAAGGACATTTCAAAGAGCACCTCCTCCCCTACGTAGTCCAGAAGTTTTATTTGATTCCGGCTTTGACTTTGGCCAGGAGACGATCGGAAATGATACCCCAAGATCGCGAAAAACCCAAAAAATTAAAAGTATATTTTGCATAGTTTGGCTGCTCTAGCTGTTGTCGTTTGGCCTGTAGAGCAGTCTAAAGGTATTTTCGGGAACATTTGCTGAGTGCTGGCGAGTAAAATCGAAATTTAGAAAATTTGTCCTGTTCAACTTTAACCCTTCTATCTGCCGTAGTTTAGCCTGTAGAGCGGTTTAAAGTTTTTCAAACTTCTTTTCGTGATTGCAGCCGTCCCAGGCAAGCTAGAGAGGAGCTTTTTGGACATTTCAAAGAGCACCTCCTCCCCTACGTAGTCCAGAAGTTTTATTTGATTCCGGCTTTGACTTTGGAGACGATCGGAAATGATACCCCAAGATCGCGAAAAACCCAAAAAATTAAAAGTATATTTTGCATAGTTTGGCTGCTCTAGCTGTTGTCGATTGGCCTGTAGAGCAGTCTAAAGGTATTTTCGGGAACATTTGCTGAGTGCTGGCGAGTAAAATCGAAATTTAGAAAATTTGTCCTGTTCAACTTTAACCCTTCTATCTGCCGTAGTTTAGCCTGTAGAGCGGTTTAAAGTTTTTCAAACTTCTTTTCGTGATTGCAGCCGTCCCAGGCAAGCTAGAGAGGAGCTTTTTGGACATTTCAAAGAGCACCTCCTCCCCTACGTAGTCCAGAAGTTTTATTTGATTCCGGCTTTGACTTTGGCCAGGAGACGATCGGAAATGATACCCCAAGATCGCGAAAAACCCAAAAAATTAAAAGTCTATTTTGCATAGTTTGGCTGCTCTAGCTGTTGTCGTTTGGCCTGTAGAGCAGTCTAAAGGTATTTTCGGGAAGATTTGCTGAGTGCTGGCGAGTAAAATCGAAATTTAGAAAATTTGTCCTGTTCAACTTTAACCCTTCTATCTGCCGTAGTTTAGCCTGTAGAGCGGTTTAAAGTTTTTCAAACTTCTTTTCGTGATTGCAGCCGTCCCAGGCAAGCTAGAGAGGAGCTTTTTGGACATTTCAAAGAGCACCTCTTCCCCTACGTAGTCCAGAAGTTTTATTTGATTCCGGCTTTGACTTTGGCCAGGAGACGATCGGAAATGGTACCCCAAGATCGCGAAAAACCCAAAAAATTAAAAGTATATTTTGCATAGTTTGGCTGCTCTAGCTGTTGTCGTTTGGCCTGCAGAGCAGTCTAAAGGTATTTTCGGGAACATTTGCTGAGTGCTGGCGAGTAAAATCGAAATTTAGAAAATTTGTCCTGTTCAACTTTAACCCTTCTAGCTGCCGTAGTTTAGCCTGTAGAGCGGTTTAAAGTTTTTCAAACTTCTTTTCGTGATTGCAGCCGTCCCAGGCAAGCTAGAGAGGAGCTTTTTGGACATTTCAAAGAGCACCTCTTCCCCTACGTAGTCCAGAAGTTTTATTTGATTCCGGCTTTGACTTTGGCCAGGAGACGATCGGAAATGATACCCCAAGATCGCGAAAAACCCAAAAAATTAAAAGTCTATTTTGCATAGTTTGGCTGCTCTAGCTGTTGTCGTTTGGCCTGTAGAGCAGTCTAAAGGTATTTTCGGGAACATTTGCTGAGTGCTGGCGAGTAAAATCGAAATTTAGAAAATTTGTCCTGTTCAACTTTAACCCTTCTATCTGCCGTAGTTTAGCCTGTAGAGCGGTTTAAAGTTTTTCAAACTTCTTTTCGTGATTGCAGCCGTCCCAGGCAAGCTAGAGAGGAGCTTTTTGGACATTTCAAAGAGCACCTCCTCCCCTACGTAGTCCAGAAGTTTTATTTGATTCCGGCTTTGACTTTGGCCAGGAGACGATCGGAAATGATACCCCAAGATCGCGAAAAACCCAAAAAATTAAAAGTCTATTTTGCATAGTTTGGCTGCTCTAGCTGTTGTCGTTTGGCCTGTAGAGCAGTCTAAAGGTATTTTCGGGAAGATTTGCTGAGTGCTGGCGAGTAAAATCGAAATTTAGAAAATTTGTCCTGTTCAACTTTAACCCTTCTATCTGCCGTAGTTTAGCCTGTAGAGCGGTTTAAAGTTTTTCAAACTTCTTTTCGTGATTGCAACCGTCCCAGGCAAGCTAGAGAGGAGCTTTTTGGACATTTCAAAGAGCACCTCCTCCCCTACGTAGTCCAGAAGTTTTATTTGATTCCGGCTTTGACTTTGGCCAGGAGACGATCGGAAATGATACCCCAAGATCGCGAAAAACCCAAAAAATTAAAAGTATATTTTGCATAGTTTGGCTGCTCTAGCTGTTGTCGTTTGGCCTGTAGAGCAGTCTAAAGGTATTTTCGGGAACATTTGCTGAGTGCTGGCGAGTAAAATCGAAATTTAGAAAATTTGTCCTGTTCAACTTTAACCCTTCTATCTGCCGTTGTTTAGCCTGTAGAGCGGTTTAAAGTTTTTCAAACTTCTTTTCGTGATTGCAGCCGTCCCAGGCAAGCTAGAGAGGAGCTTTTTGGACATTTCAAAGAGCACCTCCTCCCCTACGTAGTCCAGAAGTTTTATTTGATTCCGGCTTTGACTTTGGCCAGGAGACGATCGGAAATGATACCCCAAGATCGCGAAAAACCCAAAAAATTAAAAGTATATTTTGCATAGTTTGGCTGCTCTAGCTGTTGTCGTTTGGCCTGTAGAGCAGTCTAAAGGTATTTTCGGGAACATTTGCTGAGTGCTGGCGAGTAAAATCGAAATTTAGAAAATTTGTCCTGTTCAACTTTAACCCTTCTATCTGCCGTAGTTTAGCCTGTAGAGCGGTTTAAAGTTTTTCAAACTTCTTTTCGTGATTGCAGCCGTCCCAGGCAAGCTAGAGAGGAGCTTTTTGGACATTTCAAAGAGCACCTCCTCCCCTACGTAGTCCAGAAGTTTTATTTGATTCCGGCTTTGACTTTGGCCAGGAGACGATCGGAAATGATACCCCAAGATCGCGAAAAACCCAAAAAATTAAAAGTCTATTTTGCATAGTTTGGCTGCTCTAGCTGTTGTCGTTTGGCCTGTAGAGCAGTCTAAAGGTATTTTCGGGAACATTTGCTGAGTGCTGGCGAGTAAAATCGAAATTTAGAAAATTTGTCCTGTTCAACTTTAACCCTTCTATCTGCCGTAGTTTAGCCTGTAGAGCGGTTTAAAGTTTTTCAAACTTCTTTTCGTGATTGCAGCCGTCCCAGGCAAGCTAGAGAGGAGCTTTTTGGACATTTCAAAGAGCACCTCCTCCCCTACGTAGTCCAGAAGTTTTATTTGATTCCGGCTTTGACTTTGGCCAGGAGACGATCGGAAATGATACCCCAAGATCGCCAAAAACCCAAAAAATTAAAAGTATATTTTGCATAGTTTGGCTGCTCTAGCTGTTGTCGGTTGGCCTGTAGAGCAGTCTAAAGGTATTTTCGGGAACATTTGCTGAGTGCTGGCGAGTAAAATCGAAATTTAGAAAATTTGTCCTGTTCAACTTTAACCCCTCTATCTGCCGTAGTTTAGCCTGTAGAGCGGTTTAAAGTTTTTCAAACTTCTTTTCGTGATTGCAGCCGTCCCAGGCAAGCTAGAGAGGAGCTTTTTGGACATTTCAAAGAGCACCTCCTCCCCTACGTAGTCCAGAAGTTTTATTTGATTCCGGCTTTGACTTTGGCCAGGAGACGATCGGAAATGATACCCCAAGATCGCGAAAAACCCAAAAAATTAAAAGTCTATTTTGCATAGTTTGGCTGCTCTAGCTGTTGTCGTTTGGCCTGTAGAGCAGTCTAAAGGTATTTTCGGGAACATTTGCTGAGTGCTGGCGAGTAAAATCGAAATTTAGAAAATTTGTCCTGTTCAACTTTAACCCTTCTATCTGCCGTAGTTTAGCCTGTAGAGCGGTTTAAAGTTTTTCAAACTTCTTTTCGTGATTGCAGCCGTCCCAGGCAAGCTAGAGAGGAGCTTTTTGGACATTTCAAAGAGCACCTCCTCCCCTACGTAGTCCAGAAGTTTTATTTGATTCCGGCTTTGACTTTGGCCAGGAGACGATCGGAAATGATACCCCAAGATCGCGAAAAACCCAAAAAATTAAAAGTATATTTTGCATAGTTTGGCTGCTCTAGCTGTTGTCGTTTGGCCTGTAGAGCAGTCTCAAGGTATTTTCGGGAACATTTGCTGAGTGCTGGCGAGTAAAATCGAAATTTAGAAAATTTGTCCTGTTCAACTTTAACCCTTCTATCTGCCGTAGTTTAGCCTGTAGAGCGGTTTAAAGTTTTTCAAACTTCTTTTCGTGATTGCAGCCGTCCCAGGCAAGCTAGAGAGGAGCTTTTTGGACATTTCAAAGAGCACCTCCTCCCCTACGTAGTCCAGAAGTTTTATTTGATTCCGGCTTTGACTTTGGCCAGGAAACGATCGGAAATGATACCCCAAGATCGCGAAAAACCCAAAAAATTAAAAGTATATTTTGCATAGTTTGGCTGCTCTAGCTGTTGTCGTTTGGCCTGTAGAGCAGTCTAAAGGTATTTTCGGGAACATTTGCTGAGTGCTGGCGAGTAAAATCGAAATTTAGAAAATTTGTCCTGTTCAACTTTAACCCTTCTATCTGCCGTAGTTTAGCCTGTAGAGCGGTTTAAAGTTTTTCAAACTTCTTTTCGTGATTGCAGCCGTCCCAGGCAAGCTAGAGAGGAGCTTTTTGGACATTTCAAAGAGCACCTCCTCCCCTACGTAGTCCAGAAGTTTTATTTGATTCCGGCTTTGACTTTGGCCAGGAGACGATCGGAAATGATACCCCAAGATCGCGAAAAACCCAAAAAATTAAAAGTCTATTTTGCATAGTTTGGCTGCTCTAGCTGTTGTCGTTTGGCCTGTAGAGCAGTCTAAAGGTATTTTCGGGAACATTTGCTGAGTGCTGGCGAGTAAAATCGAAATTTAGAAAATTTGTCCTGTTCAACTTTAACCCTTCTATCTGCCGTAGTTTAGCCTGTAGAGCGGTTTAAAGTTTTTCAAACTTCTTTTCGTGATTGCAGCCGTCCCAGGCAAGCTAGAGAGGAGCTTTTTGGACATTTCAAAGAGCACCTCCTCCCCTACGTAGTCCAGAAGTTTTATTTGATTCCGGCTTTGACTTTGGCCAGGAGACGATCGGAAATGATACCCCAAGATCGCGAAAAACCCAAAAAATTAAAAGTCTATTTTGCATAGTTTGGCTGCTCTAGCTGTTGTCGTTTGGCCTGTAGAGCAGTCTAAAGGTATTTTCGGGAACATTTGCTGAGTGCTGGCGAGTAAAATCGAAATTTAGAAAATTTGTCCTGTTCAACTTTAACCCTTCTATCTGCCGTAGTTTAGCC
This sequence comes from Coelopa pilipes, assembly GCA_947389925.1. Lineage (NCBI taxonomy): Eukaryota > Metazoa > Arthropoda > Insecta > Diptera > Coelopidae > Coelopa > Coelopa pilipes. Next base: position 43,098,655 of record OX376698.1, read on the forward strand.
TGTAGAGCGGTTTAAAGTTTTTCAAACTTCTTTTCGTGATTGCAGCCGTCCCAGGCAAGCTAGAGAGGAGCTTTTTGGACATTTCAAAGAGCACCTCCTCCCCTACGTAGTCCAGAAGTTTTATTTGATTCCGGCTTTGACTTTGGCCAGGAGACGATCGGAAATGATACCCCAAGATCGCGAAAAACCCAAAAAATTAAAAGTATATTTTGCATAGTTTGGCTGCTCTAGCTGTTGTCGTTTGGCCTGTAGAGCAGTCTAAAGGTATTTTCGGGAACATTTGCTGAGTGCTGGCGAGTAAAATCGAAATTTAGAAAATTTGTCCTGTTCAACTTTAACCCTTCTATCTGCCGTAGTTTAGCCTGTAGAGCGGTTTAAAGTTTTTCAAACTTCTTTTCGTGATTGCAGCCGTCCCAGGCAAGCTAGAGAGGAGCTTTTTGGACATTTCAAAGAGCACCTCCTCCCCTACGTAGTCCAGAAGTTTTTTTTTGATTCCGGCTTTGACTTTGGCCAGGAGACGATCGGAAATGATACCCCAAGATCGCGAAAAACCCAAAAAATTAAAAGTCTATTTTGCATAGTTTGGCTGCTCTAGCTGTTGTCGTTTGGCCTGTAGAGCAGTCTAAAGGTATTTTCGGGAACATTTGCTGAGTGCTGGCGAGTAAAATCGAAATTTAGAAAATTTGTCCTGTTCAACTTTAACCCTTCTATCTGCCGTAGTTTAGCCTGTAGAGCGGTTTAAAGTTTTTCAAACTTCTTTTCGTGATTGCAGCCGTCCCAGGCAAGCTAGAGAGGAGCTTTTTGGACATTTCAAAGAGCACCTCCTCCCCTACGTAGTCCAGAAGTTTTATTTGATTCCGGCTTTGACTTTGGCCAGGAGACGATCGGAAATGATACCCCAAGATCGCGAAAAACCCAAAAAATTAAAAGTATATTTTGCATAGTTTGGCTGCTCTAGCTGTTGTCGTTTGGCCTGTAGAGCAGTCTAAAGGTATTTTCGGGAACATTTGCTGAGTGCTGGCGAGTAAAATCGAAATTTAGAAAATTTGTCCTGTTCAACTTTAACCCTTCTATCTGCCGTAGTTTAGCCTGTAGAGCGGTTTAAAGTTTTTCAAACTTCTTTTCGTGATTGCAGCCGTCCCAGGCAAGCTAGAGAGGAGCTTTTTGGACATTTCAAAGAGCACCTCCTCCCCTACGTAGTCCAGAAGTTTTATTTGATTCCGGCTTTGACTTTGGCCAGGAGACGATCGGAAATGATACCCCAAGATCGCGAAAAACCCAAAAAATTAAAAGTCTATTTTGCATAGTTTGGCTGCTCTAGCTGTTGTCGTTTGGCCTGTAGAGCAGTCTAAAGGTATTTTCGGGAACATTTGCTGAGTGCTGGCGAGTAAAATCGAAATTTAGAAAATTTGTCCTGTTCAACTTTAACCCTTCTATCTGCCGTAGTTTAGCCTGTAGAGCGGTTTAAAGTTTTTCAAACTTCTTTTCGTGATTGCAGCCGTCCCAGGCAAGCTAGAGAGGAGCTTTTTGGACATTTCAAAGAGCACCTCCTCCCCTACGTAGTCCAGAAGTTTTATTTGATTCCGGCTTTGACTTTGGCCAGGAGACGATCGGAAATGATACCCCAAGATCGCGAAAAACCCAAAAAATTAAAAGTATATTTTGCATAGTTTGGCTGCTCTAGCTGTTGTCGTTTGGCCTGTAGAGCAGTCTAAAGGTATTTTCGGGAACATTTGCTGAGTGCTGGCGAGTAAAATCGAAATTTAGAAAATTTGTCCTGTTCAACTTTAACCCTTCTATCTGCCGTAGTTTAGCCTGTAGAGCGGTTTAAAGTTTTTCAAACTTCTTTTCGTGATTGCAGCCGTCCCAGGCAAGCTAGAGAGGAGCTTTTTGGACATTTCAAAGAGCACCTCCTCCCCTACGTAGTCCAGAAGTTTTTTTTTGATTCCGGCTTTGACTTTGGCCAGGAGACGATCGGAAATGATACCCCAAGATCGTGAAAAACCCAAAAAATTAAAAGTCTATTTTGCATAGTTTGGCTGCTCTAGCTGTTGTCGTTTGGCCTGTAGAGCAGTCTAAAGGTATTTTCGGGAACATTTGCTGAGTGCTGGCGAGTAAAATCGAAATTTAGAAAATTTGTCCTGTTCAACTTTAACCCTTCTATCTGCCGTAGTTTAGCCTGTAGAGCGGTTTAAAGTTTTTCAAACTTCTTTTCGTGATTGCAGCCGTCCCAGGCAAGCTAGAGAGGAGCTTTTTGGACATTTCAAAGAGCACCTCCTCCCCTACGTAGTTCAGAAGTTTTATTTGATTCCGGCTTTGACTTTGGCCAGGAGACGATCGGAAATGATACCCCAAGATCGCGAAAAACCCAAAAAATTAAAAGTATATTTTGCATAGTTTGACTGCTCTAGCTGTTGTCGTTTGGCCTGTAGAGCAGTCTAAAGGTATTTTCGGGAACATTTGCTGAGTGCTGGCGAGTAAAATCGAAATTTAGAAAATTTGTCCTGTTCAACTTTAACCCTTCTATCTGCCGTAGTTTAGCCTGTAGAGCGGTTTAAAGTTTTTCAAACTTCTTTTCGTGATTGCAGCCGTCCCAGGCAAGCTAGAGAGGAGCTTTTTGGACATTTCAAAGAGCACCTCCTCCCCTACGTAGTCCAGAAGTTTTATTTGATTCCGGCTTTGACTTTGGCCAGGAGACGATCGGAAATGATACCCCAATATCGCGAAAAACCCAAAAAATTAAAAGTCTATTTTGCATAGTTTGGCTGCTCTAGCTGTTGTCGTTTGGCCTGTAGAGCAGTCTAAAGGTATTTTCGGGAACATTTGCTGAGTGCTGGCGAGTAAAATCGAAATTTAGAAAATTTGTCCTGTTCAACTTTAACCCTTCTATCTGCCGTAGTTTAGCCTGTAGAGCGGTTTAAAGTTTTTCAAACTTCTTTTCGTGATTGCAGCCGTCCCAGGCAAGCTAGAGAGGAGCTTTTTGGACATTTCAAAGAGCACCTCCTCCCCTACGTAGTCCAGAAGTTTTATTTGATTCCGGCTTTGACTTTGGCCAGGAGACGATCGGAAATGATACCCCAATATCGTGAAAAACCCAAAAAATTAAAAGTCTATTTTGCATAGTTTGGCTGCTCTAGCTGTTGTCGTTTGGCCTGTAGAGCAGTCTAAAGGTATTTTCGGGAACATTTGCTGAGTGCTGGCGAGTAAAATCGAAATTTAGAAAATTTGTCCTGTTCAACTTTAACCCTTCTATCTGCCGTAGTTTAGCCTGTAGAGCGGTTTAAAGTTTTTCAAACTTCTTTTCGTGATTGCAGCCGTCCCAGGCAAGCTAGAGAGGAGCTTTTTGGACATTTCAAAGAGCACCTCCTCCCCTACGTAGTCCAGAAGTTTTATTTGATTCCGGCTTTGACTTTGGCCAGGAGACGATCGGAAATGATACCCCAAGATCGCGAAAAACCCAAAAAATTAAAAGTATATTTTGCATAGTTTGGCTGCTCTAGCTGTTGTCGTTTGGCCTGTAGAGCAGTCTAAAGGTATTTTCGGGAACATTTGCTGAGTGCTGGCGAGTAAAATCGAAATTTAGAAAATTTGTCCTGTTCAACTTTAACCCTTCTATCTGCCGTAGTTTAGCCTGTAGAGCGGTTTAAAGTTTTTCAAACTTCTTTTCGTGATTGCAGCCGTCCCAGGCAAGCTAGAGAGGAGCTTTTTGGACATTTCAAAGAGCACCTCCTCCCCTACGTAGTCCAGAAGTTTTATTTGATTCCGGCTTTGACTTTGGCCAGGAGACGATCGGAAATGATACCCCAAGATCGCGAAAAACCCAAAAAATTAAAAGTCTATTTTGCATAGTTTGGCTGCTCTAGCTGTTGTCGTTTGGCCTGTAGAGCAGTCTAAAGGTATTTTCGGGAACATTTGCTGAGTGCTGGCGAGTAAAATCGAAATTTAGAAAATTTGTCCTGTTCAACTTTAACCCTTCTATCTGCCGTAGTTTAGCCTGTAGAGCGGTTTAAAGTTTTTCAAACTTCTTTTCGTGATTGCAGCCGTCCCAGGCAAGCTAGAGAGGAGCTTTTTGGACATTTCAAAGAGCACCTCCTCCCCTACGTAGTCCAGAAGTTTTTTTTTGATTCCGGCTTTGACTTTGGCCAGGAGACGATCGGAAATGATACCCCAAGATCGCGAAAAACCCAAAAAATTAAAAGTCTATTTTGCATAGTTTGGCTGCTCTAGCTGTTGTCGTTTGGCCTGTAGAGCAGTCTAAAGGTATTTTCGGGAACATTTGCTGAGTGCTGGCGAGTAAAATCGAAATTTAGAAAATTTGTCCTGTTCAACTTTAACCCTTCTATCTGCCGTAGTTTAGCCTGTAGAGCGGTTTAAAGTTTTTCAAACTTCTTTTCGTGATTGCAGCCGTCCCAGGCAAGCTAGAGAGGAGCTTTTTGGACATTTCAAAGAGCACCTCCTCCCCTACGTAGTCCAGAAGTTTTATTTGATTCCGGCTTTGACTTTGGCCAGGAGACGATCGGAAATGATACCCCAAGATCGCGAAAAACCCAAAAAATTAAAAGTCTATTTTGCATAGTTTGGCTGCTCTAGCTGTTGTCGTTTGGCCTGTAGAGCAGTCTAAAGGTATTTTCGGGAACATTTGCTGAGTGCTGGCGAGTAAAATCGAAATTTAGAAAATTTGTCCTGTTCAACTTTAACCCTTCTATCTGCCGTAGTTTAGCCTGTAGAGCGGTTTAAAGTTTTTCAAACTTCTTTTCGTGATTGCAGCCGTCCCAGGCAAGCTAGAGAGGAGCTTTTTGGACATTTCAAAGAGCACCTCCTCCCCTACGTAGTCCAGAAGTTTTTTTTTGATTCCGGCTTTGACTTTGGCCAGGAGACGATCGGAAATGATACCCCAAGATCGCGAAAAACCCAAAAAATTAAAAGTCTATTTTGCATAGTTTGGCTGCTCTAGCTGTTGTCGTTTGGCCTGTAGAGCAGTCTAAAGGTATTTTCGGGAACATTTGCTGAGTGCTGGCGAGTAAAATCGAAATTTAGAAAATTTGTCCTGTTCAACTTTAACCCTTCTATCTGCCGTAGTTTAGCCTGTAGAGCGGTTTAAAGTTTTTCAAACTTCTTTTCGTGATTGCAGCCGTCCCAGGCAAGCTAGAGAGGAGCTTTTTGGACATTTCAAAGAGCACCTCCTCCCCTACGTAGTCCAGAAGTTTTATTTGATTCCGGCTTTGACTTTGGCCAGGAGACGATCGGAAATGATACCCCAAGATCGCGAAAAACCCAAAAAATTAAAAGTATATTTTGCATAGTTTGGCTGCTCTAGCTGTTGTCGTTTGGCCTGTAGAGCAGTCTAAAGGTATTTTCGGGAACATTTGCTGAGTGCTGGCGAGTAAAATCGAAATTTAGAAAATTTGTCCTGTTCAACTTTAACCCTTCTATCTGCCGTAGTTTAGCCTGTAGAGCGGTTTAAAGTTTTTCAAACTTCTTTTTGTGATTGCAGCCGTCCCAGGCAAGCTAGAGAGGAGCTTTTTGGACATTTCAAAGAGCACCTCCTCCCCTACGTAGTCCAGAAGTTTTATTTGATTCCGGCTTTGACTTTGGCCAGGAGACGATCGGAAATGATACCCCAAGATCGCGAAAAACCCAAAAAATTAAAAGTCTATTTTGCATAGTTTGGCTGCTCTAGCTGTTGTCGTTTGGCCTGTAGAGCAGTCTAAAGGTATTTTCGGGAACATTTGCTGAGTGCTGGCGAGTAAAATCGAAATTTAGAAAATTTGTCCTGTTCAACTTTAACCCTTCTATCTGCCGTAGTTTAGCCTGTAGAGCGGTTTAAAGTTTTTCAAACTTCTTTTCGTGATTGCAGCCGTCCCAGGCAAGCTAGAGAGGAGCTTTTTGGACATTTCAAAGAGCACCTCCTCCCCTACGTAGTCCAGAAGTTTTATTTGATTCCGGCTTTGACTTTGGCCAGGAGACGATCGGAAATGATACCCCAAGATCGCGAAAAACCCAAAAAATTAAAAGTATATTTTGCATAGTTTGGCTGCTCTAGCTGTTGTCGTTTGGCCTGTAGAGCAGTCTAAAGGTATTTTCGGGAACATTTGCTGAGTGCTGGCGAGTAAAATCGAAATTTAGAAAATTTGTCCTGTTCAACTTTAACCCTTCTATCTGCCGTAGTTTAGCCTGTAGAGCGGTTTAAAGTTTTTCAAACTTCTTTTCGTGATTGCAGCCGTCCCAGGCAAGCTAGAGAGGAGCTTTTTGGACATTTCAAAGAGCACCTCCTCCCCTACGTAGTCCAGAAGTTTTATTTGATTCCGGCTTTGACTTTGGCCAGGAGACGATCGGAAATGATACCCCAAGATCGCGAAAAACCCAAAAAATTAAAAGTCTATTTTGCATAGTTTGGCTGCTCTAGCTGTTGTCGTTTGGCCTGTAGAGCAGTCTAAAGGTATTTTCGGGAACATTTGCTGAGTGCTGGCGAGTAAAATCGAAATTTAGAAAATTTGTCCTGTTCAACTTTAACCCTTCTATCTGCCGTAGTTTAGCCTGTAGAGCGGTTTAAAGTTTTTCAAACTTCTTTTCGTGATTGCAGCCGTCCCAGGCAAGCTAGAGAGGAGCTTTTTGGACATTTCAAAGAGCACCTCCTCCCCTACGTAGTCCAGAAGTTTTATTTGATTCCGGCTTTGACTTTGGCCAGGAGACGATCGGAAATGATACCCCAAGATCGCGAAAAACCCAAAAAATTAAAAGTATATTTTGCATAGTTTGGCTGCTCTAGCTGTTGTCGTTTGGCCTGTAGAGCAGTCTAAAGGTATTTTCGGGAACATTTGCTGAGTGCTGGCGAGTAAAATCGAAATTTAGAAAATTTGTCCTGTTCAACTTTAACCCTTCTATCTGCCGTAGTTTAGCCTGTAGAGCGGTTTAAAGTTTTTCAAACTTCTTTTCGTGATTGCAGCCGTCCCAGGCAAGCTAGAGAGGAGCTTTTTGGACATTTCAAAGAGCACCTCCTCCCCTACGTAGTCCAGAAGTTTTTTTTTGATTCCGGCTTTGACTTTGGCCAGGAGACGATCGGAAATGATACCCCAAGATCGCGAAAAACCCAAAAAATTAAAAGTCTATTTTGCATAGTTTGGCTGCTCTAGCTGTTGTCGTTTGGCCTGTAGAGCAGTCTAAAGGTATTTTCGGGAACATTTGCTGAGTGCTGGCGAGTAAAATCGAAATTTAGAAAATTTGTCCTGTTCAACTTTAACCCTTCTATCTGCCGTAGTTTAGCCTGTAGAGCGGTTTAAAGTTTTTCAAACTTCTTTTCGTGATTGCAGCCGTCCCAGGCAAGCTAGAGAGGAGCTTTTTGGACATTTCAAAGAGCACCTCCTCCCCTACGTAGTCCAGAAGTTTTATTTGATTCCGGCTTTGACTTTGGCCAGGAGACGATCGGAAATGATACCCCAAGATCGCGAAAAACCCAAAAAATTAAAAGTATATTTTGCATAGTTTGGCTGCTCTAGCTGTTGTCGTTTGGCCTGTAGAGCAGTCTAAAGGTATTTTCGGGAACATTTGCTGAGTGCTGGCGAGTAAAATCGAAATTTAGAAAATTTGTCCTGTTCAACTTTAACCCTTCTATCTGCCGTAGTTTAGCCTGTAGAGCGGTTTAAAGTTTTTCAAACTTCTTTTCGTGATTGCAGCCGTCCCAGGCAAGCTAGAGAGGAGCTTTTTGGACATTTCAAAGAGCACCTCCTCCCCTACGTAGTCCAGAAGTTTTATTTGATTCCGGCTTTGACTTTGGCCAGGAGACGATCGGAAATGATACCCCAAGATCGCGAAAAACCCAAAAAATTAAAAGTCTATTTTGCATAGTTTGGCTGCTCTAGCTGTTGTCGTTTGGCCTGTAGAGCAGTCTAAAGGTATTTTCGGGAACATTTGCTGAGTGCTGGCGAGTAAAATCGAAATTTAGAAAATTTGTCCTGTTCAACTTTAACCCTTCTATCTGCCGTAGTTTAGCCTGTAGAGCGGTTTAAAGTTTTTCAAACTTCTTTTCGTGATTGCAGCCGTCCCAGGCAAGCTAGAGAGGAGCTTTTTGGACATTTCAAAGAGCACCTCCTCCCCTACGTAGTCCAGAAGTTTTATTTGATTCCGGCTTTGACTTTGGCCAGGAGACGATCGGAAATGATACCCCAAGATCGCGAAAAACCCAAAAAATTAAAAGTATATTTTGCATAGTTTGGCTGCTCTAGCTGTTGTCGTTTGGCCTGTAGAGCAGTCTAAAGGTATTTTCGGGAACATTTGCTGAGTGCTGGCGAGTAAAATCGAAATTTAGAAAATTTGTCCTGTTCAACTTTAACCCTTCTATCTGCCGTAGTTTAGCCTGTAGAGCGGTTTAAAGTTTTTCAAACTTCTTTTCGTGATTGCAGCCGTCCCAGGCAAGCTAGAGAGGAGCTTTTTGGACATTTCAAAGAGCACCTCCTCCCCTACGTAGTCCAGAAGTTTTTTTTTGATTCCGGCTTTGACTTTGGCCAGGAGACGATCGGAAATGATACCCCAAGATCGCGAAAAACCCAAAAAATTAAAAGTCTATTTTGCATAGTTTGGCTGCTCTAGCTGTTGTCGTTTGGCCTGTAGAGCAGTCTAAAGGTATTTTCGGGAACATTTGCTGAGTGCTGGCGAGTAAAATCGAAATTTAGAAAATTTGTCCTGTTCAACTTTAACCCTTCTATCTGCCGTAGTTTAGCCTGTAGAGCGGTTTAAAGTTTTTCAAACTTCTTTTCGTGATTGCAGCCGTCCCAGGCAAGCTAGAGAGGAGCTTTTTGGACATTTCAAAGAGCACCTCCTCCCCTACGTAGTCCAGAAGTTTTATTTGATTCCGGCTTTGACTTTGGCCAGGAGACGATCGGAAATGATACCCCAAGATCGCGAAAAACCCAAAAAATTAAAAGTATATTTTGCATAGTTTGACTGCTCTAGCTGTTGTCGTTTGGCCTGTAGAGCAGTCTAAAGGTATTTTCGGGAACATTTGCTGAGTGCTGGCGAGTAAAATCGAAATTTAGAAAATTTGTCCTGTTCAACTTTAACCCTTCTATCTGCCGTAGTTTAGCCTGTAGAGCGGTTTAAAGTTTTTCAAACTTCTTTTCGTGATTGCAGCCGTCCCAGGCAAGCTAGAGAGGAGCTTTTTGGACATTTCAAAGAGCACCTCCTCCCCTACGTAGTCCAGAAGTTTTATTTGATTCCGGCTTTGACTTTGGCCAGGAGACGATCGGAAATGATACCCCAATATCGCGAAAAACCCAAAAAATTAAAAGTCTATTTTGCATAGTTTGGCTGCTCTAGCTGTTGTCGTTTGGCCTGTAGAGCAGTCTAAAGGTATTTTCGGGAACATTTGCTGAGTGCTGGCGAGTAAAATCGAAATTTAGAAAATTTGTCCTGTTCAACTTTAACCCTTCTATCTGCCGTAGTTTAGCCTGTAGAGCGGTTTAAAGTTTTTCAAACTTCTTTTCGTGATTGCAGCCGTCCCAGGCAAGCTAGAGAGGAGCTTTTTGGACATTTCAAAGAGCACCTCCTCCCCTACGTAGTCCAGAAGTTTTATTTGATTCCGGCTTTGACTTTGGCCAGGAGACGATCGGAAATGATACCCCAATATCGTGAAAAACCCAAAAAATTAAAAGTCTATTTTGCATAGTTTGGCTGCTCTAGCTGTTGTCGTTTGGCCTGTAGAGCAGTCTAAAGGTATTTTCGGGAACATTTGCTGAGTGCTGGCGAGTAAAATCGAAATTTAGAAAATTTGTCCTGTTCAACTTTAACCCTTCTATCTGCCGTAGTTTAGCCTGTAGAGCGGTTTAAAGTTTTTCAAACTTCTTTTCGTGATTGCAGCCGTCCCAGGCAAGCTAGAGAGGAGCTTTTTGGACATTTCAAAGAGCACCTCCTCCCCTACGTAGTCCAGAAGTTTTATTTGATTCCGGCTTTGACTTTGGCCAGGAGACGATCGGAAATGATACCCCAATATCGTGAAAAACCCAAAAAATTAAAAGTCTATTTTGCATAGTTTGGCTGCTCTAGCTGTTGTCGTTTGGCCTGTAGAGCAGTCTAAAGGTATTTTCGGGAACATTTGCTGAGTGCTGGCGAGTAAAATCGAAATTTAGAAAATTTGTCCTGTTCAACTTTAACCCTTCTATCTGCCGTAGTTTAGCCTGTAGAGCGGTTTAAAGTTTTTCAAACTTCTTTTCGTGATTGCAGCCGTCCCAGGCAAGCTAGAGAGGAGCTTTTTGGACATTTCAAAGAGCACCTCCTCCCCTACGTAGTCCAGAAGTTTTATTTGATTCCGGCTTTGACTTTGGCCAGGAGACGATCGGAAATGATACCCCAAGATCGCGAAAAACCCAAAAAATTAAAAGTCTATTTTGCATAGTTTGGCTGCTCTAGCTGTTGTCGTTTGGCCTGTAGAGCAGTCTAAAGGTATTTTCGGGAACATTTGCTGAGTGCTGGCGAGTAAAATCGAAATTTAGAAAATTTGTCCTGTTCAACTTTAACCCTTCTATCTGCCGTAGTTTAGCCTGTAGAGCGGTTTAAAGTTTTTCAAACTTCTTTTCGTGATTGCAGCCGTCCCAGGCAAGCTAGAGAGGAGCTTTTTGGACATTTCAAAGAGCACCTCCTCCCCTACGTAGTCCAGAAGTTTTATTTGATTCCGGCTTTGACTTTGGCCAGGAGACGATCGGAAATGATACCCCAATATCGCGAAAAACCCAAAAAATTAAAAGTCTATTTTGCATAGTTTGGCTGCTCTAGCTGTTGTCGTTTGGCCTGTAGAGCAGTCTAAAGGTATTTTCGGGAACATTTGCTGAGTGCTGGCGAGTAAAATCGAAATTTAGAAAATTTGTCCTGTTCAACTTTAACCCTTCTATCTGCCGTAGTTTAGCCTGTAGAGCGGTTTAAAGTTTTTCAAACTTCTTTTCGTGATTGCAGCCGTCCCAGGCAAGCTAGAGAGGAGCTTTTTGGACATTTCAAAGAGCACCTCCTCCCCTACGTAGTCCAGAAGTTTTATTTGATTCCGGCTTTGACTTTGGCCAGGAGACGATCGGAAATGATACCCCAATATCGTGAAAAACCCAAAAAATTAAAAGTCTATTTTGCATAGTTTGGCTGCTCTAGCTGTTGTCGTTTGGCCTGTAGAGCAGTCTAAAGGTATTTTCGGGAACATTTGCTGAGTGCTGGCGAGTAAAATCGAAATTTAGAAAATTTGTCCTGTTCAACTTTAACCCTTCTATCTGCCGTAGTTTAGCCTGTAGAGCGGTTTAAAGTTTTTCAAACTTCTTTTCGTGATTGCAGCCGTCCCAGGCAAGCTAGAGAGGAGCTTTTTGGACATTTCAAAGAGCACCTCCTCCCCTACGTAGTCCAGAAGTTTTATTTGATTCCGGCTTTGACTTTGGCCAGGAGACGATCGGAAATGATACCCCAAGATCGCGAAAAACCCAAAAAATTAAAAGTATATTTTGCATAGTTTGACTGCTCTAGCTGTTGTCGTTTGGCCTGTAGAGCAGTCTAAAGGTATTTTCGGGAACATTTGCTGAGTGCTGGCGAGTAAAATCGAAATTTAGAAAATTTGTCCTGTTCAACTTTAACCCTTCTATCTGCCGTAGTTTAGCCTGTAGAGCGGTTTAAAGTTTTTCAAACTTCTTTTCGTGATTGCAGCCGTCCCAGGCAAGCTAGAGAGGAGCTTTTTGGACATTTCAAAGAGCACCTCCTCCCCTACGTAGTCCAGAAGTTTTATTTGATTCCGGCTTTGACTTTGGCCAGGAGACGATCGGAAATGATACCCCAATATCGCGAAAAACCCAAAAAATTAAAAGTCTATTTTGCATAGTTTGGCTGCTCTAGCTGTTGTCGTTTGGCCTGTAGAGCAGTCTAAAGGTATTTTCGGGAACATTTGCTGAGTGCTGGCGAGTAAAATCGAAATTTAGAAAATTTGTCCTGTTCAACTTTAACCCTTCTATCTGCCGTAGTTTAGCCTGTAGAGCGGTTTAAAGTTTTTCAAACTTCTTTTCGTGATTGCAGCCGTCCCAGGCAAGCTAGAGAGGAGCTTTTTGGACATTTCAAAGAGCACCTCCTCCCCTACGTAGTCCAGAAGTTTTATTTGATTCCGGCTTTGACTTTGGCCAGGAGACGATCGGAAATGATACCCCAATATCGTGAAAAACCCAAAAAATTAAAAGTCTATTTTGCATAGTTTGGCTGCTCTAGCTGTTGTCGTTTGGCCTGTAGAGCAGTCTAAAGGTATTTTCGGGAACATTTGCTGAGTGCTGGCGAGTAAAATCGAAATTTAGAAAATTTGTCCTGTTCAACTTTAACCCTTCTATCTGCCGTAGTTTAGCCTGTAGAGCGGTTTAAAGTTTTTCAAACTTCTTTTCGTGATTGCAGCCGTCCCAGGCAAGCTAGAGAGGAGCTTTTTGGACATTTCAAAGAGCACCTCCTCCCCTACGTAGTCCAGAAGTTTTATTTGATTCCGGCTTTGACTTTGGCCAGGAGACGATCGGAAATGATACCCCAAGATCGCGAAAAACCCAAAAAATTAAAAGTCTATTTTGCATAGTTTGGCTGCTCTAGCTGTTGTCGTTTGGCCTGTAGAGCAGTCTAAAGGTATTTTCGGGAACATTTGCTGAGTGCTGGCGAGTAAAATCGAAATTTAGAAAATTTGTCCTGTTCAACTTTAACCCTTCTATCTGCCGTAGTTTAGCCTGTAGAGCGGTTTAAAGTTTTTCAAACTTCTTTTCGTGATTGCAGCCGTCCCAGGCAAGCTAGAGAGGAGCTTTTTGGACATTTCAAAGAGCACCTCCTCCCCTACGTAGTCCAGAAGTTTTATTTGATTCCGGCTTTGACTTTGGCCAGGAGACGATCGGAAATGATACCCCAAGATCGCGAAAAACCCAAAAAATTAAAAGTCTATTTTGCATAGTTTGGCTGCTCTAGCTGTTGTCGTTTGGCCTGTAGAGCAGTCTAAAGGTATTTTCGGGAACATTTGCTGAGTGCTGGCGAGTAAAATCGAAATTTAGAAAATTTGTCCTGTTCAACTTTAACCCTTCTATCTGCCGTAGTTTAGCCTGTAGAGCGGTTTAAAGTTTTTCAAACTTCTTTTCGTGATTGCAGCCGTCCCAGGCAAGCTAGAGAGGAGCTTTTTGGACATTTCAAAGAGCACCTCCTCCCCTACGTAGTCCAGAAGTTTTTTTTTGATTCCGGCTTTGACTTTGGCCAGGAGACGATCGGAAATGATACCCCAAGATCGCGAAAAACCCAAAAAATTAAAAGTCTATTTTGCATAGTTTGGCTGCTCTAGCTGTTGTCGTTTGGCCTGTAGAGCAGTCTAAAGGTATTTTCGGGAACATTTGCTGAGTGCTGGCGAGTAAAATCGAAATTTAGAAAATTTGTCCTGTTCAACTTTAACCCTTCTATCTGCCGTAGTTTAGCCTGTAGAGCGGTTTAAAGTTTTTCAAACTTCTTTTCGTGATTGCAGCCGTCCCAGGCAAGCTAGAGAGGAGCTTTTTGGACATTTCAAAGAGCACCTCCTCCCCTACGTAGTCCAGAAGTTTTATTTGATTCCGGCTTTGACTTTGGCCAGGAGACGATCGGAAATGATACCCCAAGATCGCGAAAAACCCAAAAAATTAAAAGTCTATTTTGCATAGTTTGGCTGCTCTAGCTGTTGTCGTTTGGCCTGTAGAGCAGTCTAAAGGTATTTTCGGGAACATTTGCTGAGTGCTGGCGAGTAAAATCGAAATTTAGAAAATTTGTCCTGTTCAACTTTAACCCTTCTATCTGCCGTAGTTTAGCCTGTAGAGCGGTTTAAAGTTTTTCAAACTTCTTTTCGTGATTGCAGCCGTCCCAGGCAAGCTAGAGAGGAGCTTTTTGGACATTTCAAAGAGCACCTCCTCCCCTACGTAGTCCAGAAGTTTTTTTTTGATTCCGGCTTTGACTTTGGCCAGGAGACGATCGGAAATGATACCCCAAGATCGCGAAAAACCCAAAAAATTAAAAGTCTATTTTGCATAGTTTGGCTGCTCTAGCTGTTGTCGTTTGGCCTGTAGAGCAGTCTAAAGGTATTTTCGGGAACATTTGCTGAGTGCTGGCGAGTAAAATCGAAATTTAGAAAATTTGTCCTGTTCAACTTTAACCCTTCTATCTGCCGTAGTTTAGCCTGTAGAGCGGTTTAAAGTTTTTCAAACTTCTTTTCGTGATTGCAGCCGTCCCAGGCAAGCTAGAGAGGAGCTTTTTGGACATTTCAAAGAGCACCTCCTCCCCTACGTAGTCCAGAAGTTTTATTTGATTCCGGCTTTGACTTTGGCCAGGAGACGATCGGAAATGATACCCCAAGATCGCGAAAAACCCAAAAAATTAAAAGTATATTTTGCATAGTTTGGCTGCTCTAGCTGTTGTCGTTTGGCCTGTAGAGCAGTCTAAAGGTATTTTCGGGAACATTTGCTGAGTGCTGGCGAGTAAAATCGAAATTTAGAAAATTTGTCCTGTTCAACTTTAACCCTTCTATCTGCCGTAGTTTAGCCTGTAGAGCGGTTTAAAGTTTTTCAAACTTCTTTTCGTGATTGCAGCCGTCCCAGGCAAGCTAGAGAGGAGCTTTTTGGACATTTCAAAGAGCACCTCCTCCCCTACGTAGTCCAGAAGTTTTTTTTTGATTCCGGCTTTGACTTTGGCCAGGAGACGATCGGAAATGATACCCCAAGATCGCGAAAAACCCAAAAAATTAAAAGTCTATTTTGCATAGTTTGGCTGCTCTAGCTGTTGTCGTTTGGCCTGTAGAGCAGTCTAAAGGTATTTTCGGGAACATTTGCTGAGTGCTGGCGAGTAAAATCGAAATTTAGAAAATTTGTCCTGTTCAACTTTAACCCTTCTATCTGCCGTAGTTTAGCCTGTAGAGCGGTTTAAAGTTTTTCAAACTTCTTTTCGTGATTGCAGCCGTCCCAGGCAAGCTAGAGAGGAGCTTTTTGGACATTTCAAAGAGCACCTCCTCCCCTACGTAGTCCAGAAGTTTTATTTGATTCCGGCTTTGACTTTGGCCAGGAGACGATCGGAAATGATACCCCAAGATCGCGAAAAACCCAAAAAATTAAAAGTATATTTTGCATAGTTTGACTGCTCTAGCTGTTGTCGTTTGGCCTGTAGAGCAGTCTAAAGGTATTTTCGGGAACATTTGCTGAGTGCTGGCGAGTAAAATCGAAATTTAGAAAATTTGTCCTGTTCAACTTTAACCCTTCTATCTGCCGTAGTTTAGCCTGTAGAGCGGTTTAAAGTTTTTCAAACTTCTTTTCGTGATTGCAGCCGTCCCAGGCAAGCTAGAGAGGAGCTTTTTGGACATTTCAAAGAGCACCTCCTCCCCTACGTAGTCCAGAAGTTTTATTTGATTCCGGCTTTGACTTTGGCCAGGAGACGATCGGAAATGATACCCCAATATCGCGAAAAACCCAAAAAATTAAAAGTCTATTTTGCATAGTTTGGCTGCTCTAGCTGTTGTCGTTTGGCCTGTAGAGCAGTCTAAAGGTATTTTCGGGAACATTTGCTGAGTGCTGGCGAGTAAAATCGAAATTTAGAAAATTTGTCCTGTTCAACTTTAACCCTTCTATCTGCCGTAGTTTAGCCTGTAGAGCGGTTTAAAGTTTTTCAAACTTCTTTTCGTGATTGCAGCCGTCCCAGGCAAGCTAGAGAGGAGCTTTTTGGACATTTCAAAGAGCACCTCCTCCCCTACGTAGTCCAGAAGTTTTATTTGATTCCGGCTTTGACTTTGGCCAGGAGACGATCGGAAATGATACCCCAATATCGTGAAAAACCCAAAAAATTAAAAGTCTATTTTGCATAGTTTGGCTGCTCTAGCTGTTGTCGTTTGGCCTGTAGAGCAGTCTAAAGGTATTTTCGGGAACATTTGCTGAGTGCTGGCGAGTAAAATCGAAATTTAGAAAATTTGTCCTGTTCAACTTTAACCCTTCTATCTGCCGTAGTTTAGCCTGTAGAGCGGTTTAAAGTTTTTCAAACTTCTTTTCGTGATTGCAGCCGTCCCAGGCAAGCTAGAGAGGAGCTTTTTGGACATTTCAAAGAGCACCTCCTCCCCTACGTAGTCCAGAAGTTTTATTTGATTCCGGCTTTGACTTTGGCCAGGAGACGATCGGAAATGATACCCCAAGATCGCGAAAAACCCAAAAAATTAAAAGTCTATTTTGCATAGTTTGGCTGCTCTAGCTGTTGTCGTTTGGCCTGTAGAGCAGTCTAAAGGTATTTTCGGGAACATTTGCTGAGTGCTGGCGAGTAAAATCGAAATTTAGAAAATTTGTCCTGTTCAACTTTAACCCTTCTATCTGCCGTAGTTTAGCCTGTAGAGCGGTTTAAAGTTTTTCAAACTTCTTTTCGTGATTGCAGCCGTCCCAGGCAAGCTAGAGAGGAGCTTTTTGGACATTTCAAAGAGCACCTCCTCCCCTACGTAGTCCAGAAGTTTTATTTGATTCCGGCTTTGACTTTGGCCAGGAGACGATCGGAAATGATACCCCAAGATCGCGAAAAACCCAAAAAATTAAAAGTCTATTTTGCATAGTTTGGCTGCTCTAGCTGTTGTCGTTTGGCCTGTAGAGCAGTCTAAAGGTATTTTCGGGAACATTTGCTGAGTGCTGGCGAGTAAAATCGAAATTTAGAAAATTTGTCCTGTTCAACTTTAACCCTTCTATCTGCCGTAGTTTAGCCTGTAGAGCGGTTTAAAGTTTTTCAAACTTCTTTTCGTGATTGCAGCCGTCCCAGGCAAGCTAGAGAGGAGCTTTTTGGACATTTCAAAGAGCACCTCCTCCCCTACGTAGTCCAGAAGTTTTATTTGATTCCGGCTTTGACTTTGGCCAGGAGACGATCGGAAATGATACCCCAAGATCGCGAAAAACCCAAAAAATTAAAAGTCTATTTTGCATAGTTTGGCTGCTCTAGCTGTTGTCGTTTGGCCTGTAGAGCAGTCTAAAGGTATTTTCGGGAACATTTGCTGAGTGCTGGCGAGTAAAATCGAAATTTAGAAAATTTGTCCTGTTCAACTTTAACCCTTCTATCTGCCGTAGTTTAGCCTGTAGAGCGGTTTAAAGTTTTTCAAACTTCTTTTCGTGATTGCAGCCGTCCCAGGCAAGCTAGAGAGGAGCTTTTTGGACATTTCAAAGAGCACCTCCTCCCCTACGTAGTCCAGAAGTTTTATTTGATTCCGGCTTTGACTTTGGCCAGGAGACGATCGGAAATGATACCCCAAGATCGCGAAAAACCCAAAAAATTAAAAGTCTATTTTGCATAGTTTGGCTGCTCTAGCTGTTGTCGTTTGGCCTGTAGAGCAGTCTAAAGGTATTTTCGGGAACATTTGCTGAGTGCTGGCGAGTAAAATCGAAATTTAGAAAATTTGTCCTGTTCAACTTTAACCCTTCTATCTGCCGTAGTTTAGCCTGTAGAGCGGTTTAAAGTTTTTCAAACTTCTTTTCGTGATTGCAGCCGTCCCAGGCAAGCTAGAGAGGAGCTTTTTGGACATTTCAAAGAGCACCTCCTCCCCTACGTAGTCCAGAAGTTTTATTTGATTCCGGCTTTGACTTTGGCCAGGAGACGATCGGAAATGATACCCCAAGATCGCGAAAAACCCAAAAAATTAAAAGTCTATTTTGCATAGTTTGGCTGCTCTAGCTGTTGTCGTTTGGCCTGTAGAGCAGTCTAAAGGTATTTTCGGGAACATTTGCTGAGTGCTGGCGAGTAAAATCGAAATTTAGAAAATTTGTCCTGTTCAACTTTAACCCTTCTATCTGCCGTAGTTTAGCCTGTAGAGCGGTTTAAAGTTTTTCAAACTTCTTTTCGTGATTGCAGCCGTCCCAGGCAAGCTAGAGAGGAGCTTTTTGGACATTTCAAAGAGCACCTCCTCCCCTACGTAGTCCAGAAGTTTTATTTGATTCCGGCTTTGACTTTGGCCAGGAGACGATCGGAAATGATACCCCAAGATCGCGAAAAACCCAAAAAATTAAAAGTATATTTTGCATAGTTTGGCTGCTCTAGCTGTTGTCGTTTGGCCTGTAGAGCAGTCTAAAGGTATTTTCGGTAACATTTGCTGAGTGCTGGCGAGTAAAATCGAAATTTAGAAAATTTGTCCTGTTCAACTTTAACCCTTCTATCTGCCGTAGTTTAGCCTGTAGAGCGGTTTAAAGTTTTTCAAACTTCTTTTCGTGATTGCAGCCGTCCCAGGCAAGCTAGAGAGGAGCTTTTTGGACATTTCAAAGAGCACCTCCTCCCCTACGTAGTCCAGAAGTTTTATTTGATTCCGGCTTTGACTTTGGCCAGGAGACGATCGGAAATGATACCCCAAGATCGCGAAAAACCCAAAAAATTAAAAGTCTATTTTGCATAGTTTGGCTGCTCTAGCTGTAGTCGTTTGGCCTGTAGAGCAGTCTAAAGGTATTTTCGGGAACATTTCCTGAGTGCTGGCGAGTAAAATCGAAATTTAGAAAATTTGTCCTGTTCAACTTTAACCCTTCTATCTGCCGTAGTTTAGCCTGTAGAGCGGTTTAAAGTTTTTCAAACTTCTTTTCGTGATTGCAGCCGTCCCAGGCAAGCTAGAGAGGAGCTTTTTGGACATTTCAAAGAGCACCTCCTCCCCTACGTAGTCCAGAAGTTTTATTTGATTCCGGCTTTGACTTTGGCCAGGAGACGATCGGAAATGATACCCCAAGATCGCGAAAAACCCAAAAAATTAAAAGTCTATTTTGCATAGTTTGGCTGCTCTAGCTGTTGTCGTTTGGCCTGTAGAGCAGTCTAAAGGTATTTTCGGGAAAATTTGCTGAGTGCTGGCGAGTAAAATCGAAATTTAGAAAATTTGTCCTGTTCAACTTTAACCCTTCTATCTGCCGTAGTTTAGCCTGTAGAGCGGTTTAAAGTTTTTCAAACTTCTTTTCGTGATTGCAGCCGTCCCAGGCAAGCTAGAGAGGAGCTTTTTGGACATTTCAAAGAGCACCTCCTCCCCTACGTAGTCCAGAAGTTTTATTTGATTCCGGCTTTGACTTTGGCCAGGAGACGATCGGAAATGATACCCCAAGATCGCGAAAAACCCAAAAAATTAAAAGTCTATTTTGCATAGTTTGGCTGCTCTAGCTGTTGTCGTTTGGCCTGTAGAGCAGTCTAAAGGTATTTTCGGGAACATTTGCTGAGTGCTGGCGAGTAAAATCGAAATTTAGAAAATTTGTCCTGTTCACCTTTAACCCTTCTATCTGCCGTAGTTTAGCCTGTAGAGCGGTTTAAAGTTTTTCAAACTTCTTTTCGTGATTGCAGCCGTCCCAGGCAAGCTAGAGAGGAGCTTTTTGGACATTTCAAAGAGCACCTCCTCCCCTACGTAGTCCAGAAGTTTTATTTGATTCCGGCTTTGACTTTGGCCAGGAGACGATCGGAAATGATACCCCAAGATCGCGAAAAACCCAAAAAATTAAAAGTCTATTTTGCATAGTTTGGCTGCTCTAGCTGTTGTCGTTTGGCCTGTAGAGCAGTCTAAAGGTATTTTCGGGAACATTTGCTGAGTGCTGGCGAGTAAAATCGAAATTTAGAAAATTTGTCCTGTTCAACTTTAACCCTTCTATCTGCCGTAGTTTAGCCTGTAGAGCGGTTTAAAGTTTTTCAAACTTCTTTTCGTGATTGCAGCCGTCCCAGGCAAGCTAGAGAGGAGCTTTTTGGACATTTCAAAGAGCACCTCCTCCCCTACGTAGTCCAGAAGTTTTATTTGATTCCGGCTTTGACTTTGGCCAGGAGACGATCGGAAGTGATACCCCAAGATCGCGAAAAACCCAAAAAATTAAAAGTATATTTTGCATAGTTTGGCTGCTCTAGCTGTTGTCGTTTGGCCTGTAGAGCAGTCTAAAGGTATTTTCGGGAACATTTGCTGAGTGCTGGCGAGTAAAATCGAAATTTAGAAAATTTGTCCTGTTCAACTTTAACCCTTCTATCTGCCGTAGTTTAGCCTGTAGAGCGGTTTAAAGTTTTTCAAACTTCTTTTCGTGATTGCAGCCGTCCCAGGCAAGCTAGAGAGGAGCTTTTTGGACATTTCAAAGAGCACCTCCTCCCCTACGTAGTCCAGAAGTTTTATTTGATTCCGGCTTTGACTTTGGCCAGGAGACGATCGGAAATGATACCCCAAGATCGCGAAAAACCCAAAAAATCAAAAGTCTATTTTGCATAGTTTGGCTGCTCTAGCTGTTGTCGTTTGGCCTGTAGAGCAGTCTAAAGGTATTTTCGGGAACATTTGCTGAGTGCTGGCGAGTAAAATCGAAATTTAGAAAATTTGTCCTGTTCAACTTTAACCCTTCTATCTGCCGTAGTTTAGCCTGTAGAGCGGTTTAAAGTTTTTCAAACTTCTTTTCGTGATTGCAGCCGTCCCAGGCAAGCTAGAGAGGAGCTTTTTGGACATTTCAAAGAGCACCTCCTCCCCTACGTAGTCCAGAAGTTTTATTTGATTCCGGCTTTGACTTTGGCCAGGAGACGATCGGAAATGATACCCCAATATCGCGAAAAACCCAAAAAATTAAAAGTCTATTTTGCATAGTTTGGCTGCTCTAGCTGTTGTCGTTTGGCCTGTAGAGCAGTCTAAAGGTATTTTCGGGAACATTTGCTGAGTGCTGGCGAGTAAAATCGAAATTTAGAAAATTTGTCCTGTTCAACTTTAACCCTTCTATCTGCCGTAGTTTAGCCTGTAGAGCGGTTTAAAGTTTTTCAAACTTCTTTTCGTGATTGCAGCCGTCCCAGGCAAGCTAGAGAGGAGCTTTTTGGACATTTCAAAGAGCACCTCCTCCCCTACGTAGTCCAGAAGTTTTATTTGATTCCGGCTTTGACTTTGGCCAGGAGACGATCGGAAATGATACCCCAAGATCGCGAAAAACCCAAAAAATTAAAAGTATATTTTGCATAGTTTGGCTGCTCTAGCTGTTGTCGTTTGGCCTGTAGAGCAGTCTAAAGGTATTTTCGGGAACATTTGCTGAGTGCTGGCGAGTAAAATCGAAATTTAGAAAATTTGTCCTGTTCAACTTTAACCCTTCTATCTGCCGTAGTTTAGCCTGTAGAGCGGTTTAAAGTTTTTCAAACTTCTTTTCGTGATTGCAGCCGTCCCAGGCAAGCTAGAGAGGAGCTTTTTGGACATTTCAAAGAGCACCTCCTCCCCTACGTAGTCCAGAAGTTTTATTTGATTCCGGCTTTGACTTTGGCCAGGAGACGATCGGAAATGATACCCCAAGATCGCGAAAAACCCAAAAAATTAAAAGTCTATTTTGCATAGTTTGGCTGCTCTAGCTGTTGTCGTTTGGCCTGTAGAGCAGTCTAAAGGTATTTTCGGGAACATTTGCTGAGTGCTGGCGAGTAAAATCGAAATTTAGAAAATTTGTCCTGTTCAACTTTAACCCTTCTATCTGCCGTAGTTTAGCCTGTAGAGCGGTTTAAAGTTTTTCAAACTTCTTTTCGTGATTGCAGCCGTCCCAGGCAAGCTAGAGAGGAGCTTTTTGGACATTTCAAAGAGCACCACCTCCCCTACGTAGTCCAGAAGTTTTATTTGATTCCGGCTTTGACTTTGGCCAGGAGACGATCGGAAATGATACCCCAAGATCGCGAAAAACCCAAAAAATTAAAAGTATATTTTGCATAGTTTGGCTGCTCTAGCTGTTGTCGTTTGGCCTGTAGAGCAGTCTAAAGGTATTTTCGGAAACATTTGCTGAGTGCTGGCGAGTAAAATCGAAATTTAGAAAATTTGTCCTGTTCAACTTTAACCCTTCTATCTGCCGTAGTTTAGCCTGTAGAGCGGTTTAAAGTTTTTCAAACTTCTTTTCGTGATTGCAGCCGTCCCAGGCAAGCTAGAGAGGAGCTTTTTGGACATTTCAAAGAGCACCTCCTCCCCTACGTAGTCCAGAAGTTTTATTTGATTCCGGCTTTGACTTTGGCCAGGAGACGATCGGAAATGATACCCCAAGATCGCGAAAAACCCAAAAAATTAAAAGTCTATTTTGCATAGTTTGGCTGCTCTAGCTGTTGTCGTTTGGCCTGTAGAGCAGTCTAAAGGTATTTTCGGGAACATTTGCTGAGTGCTGGCGAGTAAAATCGAAATTTAGAAAATTTGTCCTGTTCAACTTTAACCCTTCTATCTGCCGTAGTTTAGCCTGTAGAGCGGTTTAAAGTTTTTCAAACTTCTTTTCGTGATTGCAGCCGTCCCAGGCAAGCTAGAGAGGAGCTTTTTGGACATTTCAAAGAGCACCTCCTCCCCTACGTAGTCCAGAAGTTTTATTTGATTCCGGCTTTGACTTTGACCAGGAGACGATCGGAAATGATACCCCAAGATCGCGAAAAACCCAAAAAATTAAAAGTCTATTTTGCATAGTTTGGCTGCTCTAGCTGTTGTCGTTTGGCCTGTAGAGCAGTCTAAAGGTATTTTCGGGAACATTTGCTGAGTGCTGGCGAGTAAAATCGAAATTTAGAAAATTTGTCCTGTTCAACTTTAACCCTTCTATCTGCCGTAGTTTAGCCTGTAGAGCGGTTTAAAGTTTTTCAAACTTCTTTTCGTGATTGCAGCCGTCCCAGGCAAGCTAGAGAGGAGCTTTTTGGACATTTCAAAGAGCACCTCCTCCTCTACGTAGTCCAGAAGTTTTATTTGATTCCGGCTTTGACTTTGGCCAGGAGACGATCGGAAATGATACCCCAAGATCGCGAAAAACCCAAAAAATTAAAAGTCTATTTTGCATAGTTTGGCTGCTCTAGCTGTTGTCGTTTGGCCTGTAGAGCAGTCTAAAGGTATTTTCGGGAACATTTGCTGAGTGCTGGCGAGTAAAATCGAAATTTAGAAAATTTGTCCTGTTCAACTTTAACCCTTCTATCTGCCGTAGTTTAGCCTGTAGAGCGGTTTAAAGTTTTTCAAACTTCTTTTCGTGATTGCAGCCGTCCCAGGCAAGCTAGAGAGGAGCTTTTTGGACATTTCAAAGAGCACCTCCTCCCCTACGTAGTCCAGAAGTTTTATTTGATTCCGGCTTTGACTTTGGCCAGGAGACGATCGGAAATGATACCCCAAGATCGCGAAAAACCCAAAAAATTAAAAGTCTATTTTGCATAGTTTGGCTGCTCTAGCTGTTGTCGTTTGGCCTGTAGAGCAGTCTAAAGGTATTTTCGGGAACATTTGCTGAGTGCTGGCGAGTAAAATCGAAATTTAGAAAATTTGTCCTGTTCAACTTTAACCCTTCTATCTGCCGTAGTTTAGCCTGTAGAGCGGTTTAAAGTTTTTCAAACTTCTTTTCGTGATTGCAGCCGTCCCAGGCAAGCTAGAGAGGAGCTTTTTGGACATTTCAAAGAGCACCTCCTCCCCTACGTAGTCCAGAAGTTTTATTTGATTCCGGCTTTGACTTTGGCCAGGAGACGATCGGAAATGATACCCCAAGATCGCGAAAAACCCAAAAAATTAAAAGTATATTTTGCATAGTTTGGCTGCTCTAGCTGTTGTCGTTTGGCCTGTAGAGCAGTCTAAAGGTATTTTCGGGAACATTTGCTGAGTGCTGGCGAGTAAAATCGAAATTTAGAAAATTTGTCCTGTTCAACTTTAACCCTTCTATCTGCCGTAGTTTAGCCTGTAGAGCGGTTTAAAGTTTTTCAAACTTCTTTTCGTGATTGCAGCCGTCCCAGGCAAGCTAGAGAGGAGCTTTTTGGACATTTCAAAGAGCACCTCCTCCCCTACGTAGTCCAGAAGTTTTATTTGATTCCGGCTTTGACTTTGGCCAGGAGACGATCGGAAATGATACCCCAAGATCGCGAAAAACCCAAAAAATTAAAAGTATATTTTGCATAGTTTGGCTGCTCTAGCTGTTGTCGTTTGGCCTGTAGAGCAGTCTAAAGGTATTTTCGGGAACATTTGCTGAGTGCTGGCGAGTAAAATCGAAATTTAGAAAATTTGTCCTGTTCAACTTTAACCCTTCTATCTGCCGTAGTTTAGCCTGTAGAGCGGTTTAAAGTTTTTCAAACTTCTTTTCGTGATTGCAGCCGTCCCAGGCAAGCTAGAGAGGAGCTTTTTGGACATTTCAAAGAGCACCTCCTCCCCTACGTAGTCCAGAAGTTTTATTTGATTCCGGCTTTGACTTTGGCCAGGAGACGATCGGAAATGATACCCCAAGATCGCGAAAAACCCAAAAAATTAAAAGTCTATTTTGCATAGTTTGGCTGCTCTAGCTGTTGTCGTTTGGCCTGTAGAGCAGTCTAAAGGTATTTTCGGGAACATTTGCTGAGTGCTGGCGAGTAAAATCGAAATTTAGAAAATTTGTCCTGTTCAACTTTAACCCTTCTATCTGCCGTAGTTTAGCCTGTAGAGCGGTTTAAAGTTTTTCAAACTTCTTTTCGTGATTGCAGCCGTCCCAGGCAAGCTAGAGAGGAGCTTTTTGGACATTTCAAAGAGCACCTCCTCCCCTACGTAGTCCAGAAGTTTTATTTGATTCCGGCTTTGACTTTGACCAGGAGACGATCGGAAATGATACCCCAAGATCGCGAAAAACCCAAAAAATTAAAAGTCTATTTTGCATAGTTTGGCTGCTCTAGCTGTTGTCGTTTGGCCTGTAGAGCAGTCTAAAGGTATTTTCGGGAACATTTGCTGAGTGCTGGCGAGTAAAATCGAAATTTAGAAAATTTGTCCTGTTCAACTTTAACCCTTCTATCTGCCGTAGTTTAGCCTGTAGAGCGGTTTAAAGTTTTTCAAACTTCTTTTCGTGATTGCAGCCGTCCCAGGCAAGCTAGAGAGGAGCTTTTTGGACATTTCAAAGAGCACCTCCTCCCCTACGTAGTCCAGAAGTTTTATTTGATTCCGGCTTTGACTTTGGCCAGGAGACGATCGGAAATGATACCCCAAGATCGCGAAAAACCCAAAAAATTAAAAGTCTATTTTGCATAGTTTGGCTGCTCTAGCTGTTGTCGTTTGGCCTGTAGAGCAGTCTAAAGGTATTTTCGGGAACATTTGCTGAGTGCTGGCGAGTAAAATCGAAATTTAGAAAATTTGTCCTGTTCAACTTTAACCCTTCTATCTGCCGTAGTTTAGCCTGTAGAGCGGTTTAAAGTTTTTCAAACTTCTTTTCGTGATTGCAGCCGTCCCAGGCAAGCTAGAGAGGAGCTTTTTGGACATTTCAAAGAGCACCTCCTCCCCTACGTAGTCCAGAAGTTTTATTTGATTCCGGCTTTGACTTTGACCAGGAGACGATCGGAAATGATACCCCAAGATCGCGAAAAACCCAAAAAATTAAAAGTCTATTTTGCATAGTTTGGCTGCTCTAGCTGTTGTCGTTTGGCCTGTAGAGCAGTCTAAAGGTATTTTCGGGAACATTTGCTGAGTGCTGGCGAGTAAAATCGAAATTTAGAAAATTTGTCCTGTTCAACTTTAACCCTTCTATCTGCCGTAGTTTAGCCTGTAGAGCGGTTTAAAGTTTTTCAAACTTCTTTTCGTGATTGCAGCCATCCCAGGCAAGCTAGAGAGGAGCTTTTTGGACATTTCAAAGAGCACCTCCTCCTCTACGTAGTCCAGAAGTTTTATTTGATTCCGGCTTTGACTTTGGCCAGGAGACGATCGGAAATGATACCCCAAGATCGCGAAAAACCCAAAAAATTAAAAGTCTATTTTGCATAGTTTGGCTGCTCTAGCTGTTGTCGTTTGGCCTGTAGAGCAGTCTAAAGGTATTTTCGGGAACATTTGCTGAGTGCTGGCGAGTAAAATCGAAATTTAGAAAATTTGTCCTGTTCAACTTTAACCCTTCTATCTGCCGTAGTTTAGCCTGTAGAGCGGTTTAAAGTTTTTCAAACTTCTTTTCGTGATTGCAGCCGTCCCAGGCAAGCTAGAGAGGAGCTTTTTGGACATTTCAAAGAGTACCTCCTCCCCTACGTAGTCCAGAAGTTTTATTTGATTCCGGCTTTGACTTTGGCCAGGAGACGATCGGAAATGATACCCCAAGATCGCGAAAAACCCAAAAAATTTAAAGTATATTTTGCATAGTTTGGCTGCTCTAGCTGTTGTCGTTTGGCCTGTAGAGCAGTCTAAAGGTATTTTCGGGAACATTTGCTGAGTGCTGGCGAGTAAAATCGAAATTTAGAAAATTTGTCCTGTTCAACTTTAACCCTTCTATCTGCCGTAGTTTAGCCTGTAGAGCGGTTTAAAGTTTTTCAAACTTCTTTTCGTGATTGCAGCCGTCCCAGGCAAGCTAGAGAGGAGCTTTTTGGACATTTCAAAGAGCACCTCCTCCCCTACGTAGTCCAGAAGTTTTATTTGATTCCGGCTTTGACTTTGGCCAGGAGACGATCGGAAATGATACCCCAAGATCGCGAAAAACCCAAAAAATTAAAAGTCTATTTTGCATAGTTTGGCTGCTCTAGCTGTTGTCGTTTGGCCTGTAGAGCAGTCTAAAGGTATTTTCGGGAACATTTGCTGAGTGCTGGCGAGTAAAATCGAAATTTAGAAAATTTGTCCTGTTCAACTTTAACCCTTCTATCTGCCGTAGTTTAGCCTGTAGAGCGGTTTAAAGTTTTTCAAACTTCTTTTCGTGATTGCAGCCGTCCCAGGCAAGCTAGAGAGGAGCTTTTTGGACATTTCAAAGAGCACCTCCTCCCCTACGTAGTCCAGAAGTTTTATTTGATTCCGGCTTTGACTTTGGCCAGGAGACGATCGGAAATGATACCCCAAGATCGCGAAAAACCCAAAAAATTAAAAGTATATTTTGCATAGTTTGGCTGCTCTAGCTGTTGTCGTTTGGCCTGTAGAGCAGTCTAAAGGTATTTTCGGGAACATTTGCTGAGTGCTGGCGAGTAAAATCGAAATTTAGAAAATTTGTCCTGTTCAACTTTAACCCTTCTATCTGCCGTAGTTTAGCCTGTAGAGCGGTTTAAAGTTTTTCAAACTTCTTTTCGTGATTGCAGCCGTCCCAGGCAAGCTAGAGAGGAGCTTTTTGGACATTTCAAAGAGCACCTCCTCCCCTACGTAGTCCAGAAGTTTTATTTGATTCCGGCTTTGACTTTGGCCAGGAGACGATCGGAAATGATACCCCAAGATCGCGAAAAACCCAAAAAATTAAAAGTCTATTTTGCATAGTTTGGCTGCTCTAGCTGTTGTCGTTTGGCCTGTAGAGCAGTCTAAAGGTATTTTCGGGAACATTTGCTGAGTGCTGGCGAGTAAAATCGAAATTTAGAAAATTTGTCCTGTTCAACTTTAACCCTTCTATCTGCCGTAGTTTAGCCTGTAGAGCGGTTTAAAGTTTTTCAAACTTCTTTTCGTGATTGCAGCCGTCCCAGGCAAGCTAGAGAGGAGCTTTTTGGACATTTCAAAGAGCACCTCCTCCCCTACGTAGTCCAGAAGTTTTATTTGATTCCGGCTTTGACTTTGGCCAGGAGACGATCGGAAATGATACCTCAAGATCGCGAAAAACCCAAAAAATTAAAAGTCTATTTTGCATAGTTTGGCTGCTCTAGCTGTTGTCGTTTGGCCTGTAGAGCAGTCTAAAGGTATTTTCGGGAACATTTGCTGAGTGCTGGCGAGTAAAATCGAAATTTATAAAATTTGTCCTGTTCAACTTTAACCCTTCTATCTGCCGTAGTTTAGCCTGTAGAGCGGTTTAAAGTTTTTCAAACTTCTTTTCGTGATTGCAGCCGTCCCAGGCAAGCTAGAGAGGAGCTTTTTGGACATTTCAAAGAGCACCTCCTCCGCTACGTAGTCCAAAGGTTTTATTTGATTCCGGCTTTGACTTTGGCCAGGAGACGATCGGAAATGATACCCCAAGATCGCGAAAAACCCAAAAAATTAAAAGTCTATTTTGCATAGGAGACGATCGGAAATGATACCCCAAGATCGCGAAAAACCCAAAAAATTAAAAGTCTATTTTGCATAGTTTGGCTGCTCTAGCTGTTGTCGTTTGGCCTGTAGAGCAGTCTAAAGGTATTTTCGGGAACATTTGCTGAGTGCTGGCGAGTAAAATCGAAGTTTAAAGTTTTTCAAACTTCTTTTCGTGATTGCAGCCGTCCCAGGCAAGCTAGAGAGGAGCTTTTTGGACATTTCAAAGAGCACCTCCTCCCCTACGTAGTCCAGAAGTTTTATTTGATTCCGGCTTTGACTTTGGCCAGGAGACGATCGGAAATGATACCCCAAGATCGCGAAAAACCCAAAAAATTAAAAGTATATTTTGCATAGTTTGGCTGCTCTAGCTGTTGTCGTTTGGCCTGTAGAGCAGTCTAAAGGTATTTTCGGGAACATTTGCTGAGTGCTGGCGAGTAAAATCGAAATTTAGAAAATTTGTCCTGTTCAACTTTAACCCTTCTATCTGCCGTAGTTTAGCCTGTAGAGCGGTTTAAAGTTTTTCAAACTTCTTTTCGTGATTGCAGCCGTCCCAGGCAAGCTAGAGAGGAGCTTTTTGGACATTTCAAAGAGCACCTCCTCCCCTACGTAGTCCAGAAGTTTTATTTGATTCCGGCTTTGACTTTGGCCAGGAGACGATCGGAAATGATACCCCAAGATCGCGAAAAACCCAAAAAATTAAAAGTCTATTTTGCATAGTTTGGCTGCTCTAGCTGTTGTCGTTTGGCCTGTAGAGCAGTCTAAAGGTATTTTCGGGAACATTTGCTGAGTGCTGGCGAGTAAAATCGAAATTTAGAAAATTTGTCCTGTTCAACTTTAACCCTTCTATCTGCCGTAGTTTAGCCTGTAGAGCGGTTTAAAGTTTTTCAAACTTCTTTTCGTGATTGCAGCCGTCCCAGGCAAGCTAGAGAGGAGCTTTTTGGACATTTCAAAGAGCACCTCCTCCCCTACGTAGTCCAGAAGTTTTATTTGATTCCGGCTTTGACTTTGGCCAGGAGACGATCGGAAATGATACCCCAAGATCGCGAAAAACCCAAAAAATTAAAAGTCTATTTTGCATAGTTTGGCTGCTCTAGCTGTTGTCGTTTGGCCTGTAGAGCAGTCTAAAGGTATTTTCGGGAACATTTGCTGAGTGCTGGCGAGTAAAATCGAAATTTAGAAAATTTGTCCTGTTCAACTTTAACCCTTCTATCTGCCGTAGTTTAGCCTGTAGAGCGGTTTAAAGTTTTTCAAACTTCTTTTCGTGATTGCAGCCGTCCCAGGCAAGCTAGAGAGGAGCTTTTTGGACATTTCAAAGAGCACCTCCTCCCCTACGTAGTCCAGAAGTTTTATTTGATTCCGGCTTTGACTTTGGCCAGGAGACGATCGGAAATGATACCCCAAGATCGCGAAAAACCCAAAAAATTAAAAGTCTATTTTGCATAGTTTGGCTGCTCTAGCTGTTGTCGTTTGGCCTGTAGAGCAGTCTAAAGGTATTTTCGGGAACATTTGCTGAGTGCTGGCGAGTAAAATCGAAATTTAGAAAATTTGTCCTGTTCAACTTTAACCCTTCTATCTGCCGTAGTTTAGCCTGTAGAGCGGTTTAAAGTTTTTCAAACTTCTTTTCGTGATTGCAGCCGTCCCAGGCAAGCTAGAGAGGAGCTTTTTGGACATTTCAAAGAGCACCTCCTCCCCTACGTAGTCCAGAAGTTTTATTTGATTCCGGCTTTGACTTTGGCCAGGAGACGATCGGAAATGATACCCCAAGATCGCGAAAAACCCAAAAAATTAAAAGTCTATTTTGCATAGTTTGGCGGCTCTAGCTATTGTCGTTTGGCCTGTAGAGCAGTCTAAAGGTATTTTCGGGAACATTTGCTGAGTGCTGGCGAGTAAAATCGAAATTTAGAAAATTTGTCCTGTTCAACTTTAACCCTTCTATCTGCCGTAGAGCGGTTTAAAGTTTTTCAAACTTCTTTTCGTGATTGCAGCCGTCCCAGGCAAGCTAGAGAGGAGCTTTTTGGACATTTCAAAGAGCCTGTAGAGCGGTTTAAAGTTTTTCAAACTTCTTTTCGTGATTGCAGCCGTCCCAGGCAAGCTAGAGAGGAGCTTTTTGGACATTTCAAAGAGCACCTCCTCCCCTACGTAGTCCAGAAGTTTTATTTGATTCCGGCTTTGACTTTGGCCAGGAGACGATCGGAAATGATACCCCAAGATCGCGAAAAACCCAAAAAATTAAAAGTCTATTTTGCATAGTTTGGCTGCTCTAGCTGTTGTCGTTTGGCCTGTAGAGCAGTCTAAAGGTATTTTCGGGAACATTTGCTGAGTGCTGGCGAGTAAAATCGAAATTTAGAAAATTTGTCCTGTTCAACTTTAACCCTTCTATCTGCCGTAGTTTAGCCTGTAGAGCGGTTTAAAGTTTTTCAAACTTCTTTTCGTGATTGCAGCCGTCCCAGGCAAGCTAGAGAGGAGCTTTTTGGACATTTCAAAGAGCACCTCCTCCCCTACGTAGTCCAGAAGTTTTATTTGATTCCGGCTTTGACTTTGGCCAGGAGACGATCGGAAATGATACCCCAAGATCGCGAAAAACCCAAAAAATTAAAAGTATATTTTGCATAGTTTGGCTGCTCTAGCTGTTGTCGTTTGGCCTGTAGAGCAGTCTAAAGGTATTTTCGGGAACATTTGCTGAGTGCTGGCGAGTAAAATCGAAATTTAGAAAATTTGTCCTGTTCAACTTTAACCCTTCTATCTGCCGTAGAGCGGTTTAAAGTTTTTCAAACTTCTTTTCGTGATTGCAGCCGTCCCAGGCAAGCTAGAGAGGAGCTTTTTGGACATTTCAAAGAGCCTGTAGAGCGGTTTAAAGTTTTTCAAACTTCTTTTCGTGATTGCAGCCGTCCCAGGCAAGCTAGAGAGGAGCTTTTTGGACATTTCAAAGAGCACCTCCTCCCCTACGTAGTCCAGAAGTTTTATTTGATTCCGGCTTTGACTTTGGCCAGGAGACGATCGGAAATGATACCCCAAGATCGCGAAAAACCCAAAAAATTAAAAGTCTATTTTGCATAGTTTGGCTGCTCTAGCTGTTGTCGTTTGGCCTGTAGAGCAGTCTAAAGGTATTTTCGGGAACATTTGCTGAGTGCTGGCGAGTAAAATCGAAATTTAGAAAATTTGTCCTGTTCAACTTTAACCCTTCTATCTGCCGTAGTTTAGCCTGTAGAGCGGTTTAAAGTTTTTCAAACTTCTTTTCGTGATTGCAGCCGTCCCAGGCAAGCTATAGAGGAGCTTTTTGGACATTTCAAAGAGCACCTCCTCCCCTACGTAGTCCAGAAGTTTTATTTGATTCCGGCTTTGACTTTGGCCAGGAGACGATCGGAAATGATACCCAAAGATCGCGAAAAACCCAAAAAATTAAAAGTCTATTTTGCATAGTTTGGCTGCTCTAGCTGTTTTCGTTTGGCCTGTAGAGCAGTCTAAAGGTATTTTCGGGAACATTTGCTGAGTGCTGGCGAGTAAAATCGAAATTTATAAAATTTGTCCTGTTCAACTTTAACCCTTCTATCTGCCGTAGTTTAGCCTGTAGAGCGGTTTAAAGTTTTTCAAACTTCTTTTCGTGATTGCAGCCGTCCCAGGCAAGCTAGAGAGGAGCTTTTTGGACATTTCAAAGAGCACCTCCTCCCCTACGTAGTCCAGAAGTTTTATTTGATTCCGGCTTTGACTTTGGCCAGGAGACGATCGGAAATGATACCCCAAGATCGCGAAAAACCCAAAAAATTAAAAGTCTATTTTGCATAGTTTGGCTGCTCTAGCTGTTGTCGTTTGGCCTGTAGAGCAGTCTAAAGGTATTTTCGGGAACATTTGCTGAGTGCTGGCGAGTAAAATCGAAATTTAGAAAATTTGTCCTGTTCAACTTTAACCCTTCTATCTGCCGTAGTTTAGCCTGTAGAGCGGTTTAAAGTTTTTCAAACTTCTTTTCGTGATTGCAGCCGTCCCAGGCAAGCTAGAGAGGAGCTTTTTGGACATTTCAAAGAGCACCTCCTCCCCTACGTAGTCCAGAAGTTTTATTTGATTCCGGCTTTGACTTTGGCCAAGAGACGATCGGAAATGATACCCCAAGATCGCGAAAAACCCAAAAAATTAAAAGTATATTTTGCATAGTTTGGCTGCTCTAGCTGTTGTCGTTTGGCCTGTAGAGCAGTCTAAAGGTTTTTTCGGGAACATTTGCTGAGTGCTGGCGAGTAAAATCGAAATTTAGAAAATTTGTCCTGTTCAACTTTAACCCTTCTATCTGCCGTAGTTTAGCCTGTAGAGCGGTTTAAAGTTTTTCAAACTTCTTTTCGTGATTGCAGCCGTCCCAGGCAAGCTAGAGAGGAGCTTTTTGGACATTTCAAAGAGCACCTCCTCCCCTACGTAGTCCAGAAGTTTTATTTGATTCCGGCTTTGACTTTGGCCAGGAGACGATCGGAAATGATACCCCAAGATCGCGAAAAACCCAAAAAATTAAAAGTCTATTTTGCATAGTTTGGCTGCTCTAGCTGTTGTCGTTTGGCCTGTAGAGCAGTCTAAAGGTATTTTCGGGAACATTTGCTGAGTGCTGGCGAGTAAAATCGAAATTTAGAAAATTTGTCCTGTTCAACTTTAACCCTTCTATCTGCCGTAGTTTAGCCTGTAGAGCGGTTTAAAGTTTTTCAAACTTCTTTTCTTGATTGCAGCCGTCCCAGGCAAGCTAGAGAGGAGCTTTTTGGATATTTCAAAGAGCACCTCCTCCCCTACGTAGTCCAGAAGTTTTATTTGATTCCGGCTTTGACTTTGGCCAGGAGACGATCGGAAATGATACCCCAAGATCGCGAAAAACCCAAAAAATTAAAAGTTGATTTTGCATAGTTTGGCTGCTCTAGCTGTTGTCGTTTGGCCTGTAGAGCAGTCTAAAGGTATTTTCGGGAACATTTCCTGAGTGCTGGCGAGTAAAATCGAAATTTAGAAAATTTGTCCTGTTCAACTTTAACCCTTCTATCTGCCGTAGTTTAGCCTGTAGAGCGGTTTAAAGTTTTTCAAACTTCTTTTCGTGATTGCAGCCGTCCCAGGCAAGCTAGAGAGGAGCTTTTTGGACATTTCAAAGAGCACCTCCTCCCCTACGTAGTCCAGAAGTTTTATTTGATTCCGGCTTTGACTTTGGCCAGGAGACGATCGGAAATGATACCCCAAGATCGCGAAAAACCCAAAAAATTAAAAGTCTATTTTGCATAGTTTGGCTGCTCTAGCTGTTGTCGGTTGGCCTGTAGAGCAGTCTAAAGGTATTTTCGGGAACATTTGCTGAGTGCTGGCGAGTAAAATCGAAATTTAGAAAATTTGTCCTGTTCAACTTTAACCCTTCTATCTGCCGTAGTTTAGCCTGTAGAGCGGTTTAAAGTTTTTCAAACTTCTTTTCGTGATTGCAGCCGTCCCAGGCAAGCTAGAGAGGAGCTTTTTGGACATTTCAAAGAGCACCTCCTCCCCTACGTAGTCCAGAAGTTTTATTTGATTCCGGCTTTGACTTTGGCCAGGAGACGATCGGAAATGATACCCCAAGATCGCGAAAAACCCAAAAAATTAAAAGTCTATTTTGCATAGTTTGGCTGCTCTAGCTGTTGTCGTTTGGCCTGTAGAGCAGTCTAAAGGTATTTTCGGGAACATTTGCTGAGTGCTGGCGAGTAAAATCGAAATTTAGAAAATTTGTCCTGTTCAACTTTAACCCTTCTATCTGCCGTAGTTTAGCCTGTAGAGCGGTTTAAAGTTTTTCAAACTTCTTTTCGTGATTGCAGCCGTCCCAGGCAAGCTAGAGAGGAGCTTTTTGGACATTTCAAAGAGCACCTCCTCCCCTACGTAGTCCAGAAGTTTTATTTGATTCCGGCTTTGACTTTGGCCAGGAGACGATCGGAAATGATACCCCAAGATCGCGAAAAACCCAAAAAATTAAAAGTATATTTTGCATAGTTTGGCTGCTCTAGCTGTTGTCGTTTGGCCTGTAGAGCAGTCTAAAGGTATTTTCGGGAACATTTCCTGAGTGCTGGCGAGTAAAATCGAAATTTAGAAAATTTGTCCTGTTCAACTTTAACCCTTCTATCTGCCGTAGTTTAGCCTGTAGAGCGGTTTAAAGTTTTTCAAACTTCTTTTCGTGATTGCAGCCGTCCCAGGCAAGCTAGAGAGGAGCTTTTTGGACATTTCAAGGAGCACCTCCTCCCCTACGTAGTCCAGAAGTTTTATTTGATTCCGGCTTTGACTTTGGCCAGGAGACGATCGGAAATGATACCCCAAGATCGCGAAAAACCCAAAAAATTAAAAGTCTATTTTGCATAGTTTGGCTGCTCTAGCTGTTGTCGGTTGGCCTGTAGAGCAGTCTAAAGGTATTTTCGGGAACATTTGCTGAGTGCTGGCGAGTAAAATCGAAATTTAGAAAATTTGTCCTGTTCAACTTTAACCCTTCTATCTGCCGTAGTTTAGCCTGTAGAGCGGTTTAAAGTTTTTCAAACTTCTTTTCGTGATTGCAGCCGTCCCAGGCAAGCTAGAGAGGAGCTTTTTGGACATTTCAAAGAGCACCTCCTCCCCTACGTAGTCCAGAAGTTTTATTTGATTCCGGCTTTGACTTTGGCCAGGAGACGATCGGAAATGATACCCCAAGATCGCGAAAAACCCAAAAAATTAAAAGTCTATTTTGCATAGTTTGGCTGCTCTAGCTGTTGTCGTTTGGCCTGTAGAGCAGTCTAAAGGTATTTTCGGGAACATTTGCTGAGTGCTGGCGAGTAAAATCGAAATTTAGAAAATTTGTCCTGTTCAACTTTAACCCTTCTATCTGCCGTAGTTTAGCCTGTAGAGCGGTTTAAAGTTTTTCAAACTTCTTTTCGTGATTGCAGCCGTCCCAGGCAAGCTAGAGAGGAGCTTTTTGGACATTTCAAAGAGCACCTCCTCCCCTACGTAGTCCAGAAGTTTTATTTGATTCCGGCTTTGACTTTGGCCAGGAGACGATCGGAAATGATACCCCAAGATCGCGAAAAACCCAAAAAATTAAAAGTATATTTTGCATAGTTTGGCTGCTCTAGCTGTTGTCGTTTGGCCTGTAGAGCAGTCTAAAGGTATTTTCGGGAACATTTCCTGAGTGCTGGCGAGTAAAATCGAAATTTAGAAAATTTGTCCTGTTCAACTTTAACCCTTCTATCTGCCGTAGTTTAGCCTGTAGAGCGGTTTAAAGTTTTTCAAACTTCTTTTCGTGATTGTAGCCGTCCCAGGCAAGCTAGAGAGGAGCTTTTTGGACATTTCAAAGAGCACCTCCTCCCCTACGTAGTCCAGAAGTTTTATTTGATTCCGGCTTTGACTTTGGCCAGGAGACGATCGGAAATGATACCCCAAGATCGCGAAAAACCCAAAAAATTAAAAGTCTATTTTGCATAGTTTGGCTGCTCTAGCTGTTGTCGTTTGGCCTGTAGAGCAGTCTAAAGGTATTTTCGGGAACATTTGCTGAGTGCTGGCGAGTAAAATCGAAATTTATAAAATTTTTCTTGTTCAACTTTAACCCTTCTATCTGCCGTAGTTTAGCCTGTAGAGCGGTTTAAAGTTTTTCAAACTTCTTTTCGTGATTGCAGCCGTCCCAGGCAAGCTAGAGAGGAGCTTTTTGGACATTTCAAAGAGCACCTCCTCCCCTACGTAGTCCAGAAGTTTTATTTGATTCCGGCTTTGACTTTGGCCAGGAGACGATCGGAAATGATACCCCAAGATCGCGAAAAACCCAAAAAATTAAAAGTCTATTTTGCATAGTTTGGCTGCTCTAGCTGTTGTCGTTTGGCCTGTAGAGCAGTCTAAAGGTATTTTCGGGAACATTTGCTGAGTGCTGGCGAGTAAAATCGAAATTTAGAAAATTTGTCCTGTTCAACTTTAACCCTTCTATCTGCCGTAGTTTAGCCTGTAGAGCGGTTTAAAGTTTTTCAAACTTCTTTTCGTGATTGCAGCCGTCCCAGGCAAGCTAGAGAGGAGCTTTTTGGACATTTCAAAGAGCACCTCCTCCCCTACGTAGTCCAGAAGTTTTATTTGATTCCGGCTTTGACTTTGGCCAGGAGACGATCGGAAATGATACCCCAAGATCGCGAAAAACCCAAAAAATTAAAAGTCTATTTTGCATAGTTTGGCTGCTCTAGCTGTTGTCGTTTGGCCTGTAGAGCAGTCTAAAGGTATTTTCGGGAACATTTGCTGAGTGCTGGCGAGTAAAATCGAAATTTAGAAAATTTGTCCTGTTCAACTTTAACCCTTCTATCTGCCGTAGTTTAGCCTGTAGAGCGGTTTAAAGTTTTTCAAACTTCTTTTCGTGATTGCAGCCGTCCCAGGCAAGCTAGAGAGGAGCTTTTTGGACATTTCAAAGAGCACCTCCTCCCCTACGTAGTCCAGAAGTTTTATTTGATTCCGGCTTTGACTTTGGCCAGGAGACGATCGGAAATTATACCCCAATATCGCGAAAAACCCAAAAAATTAATAGTATATTTTGCATAGTTTGGCTGCTCTAGCTGTTGTCGTTTGGCCTGTAGAGCAGTCTAAAGGTATTTTCGGGAACATTTGCTGAGTGCTGGCGAGTAAAATCGAAATTTAGAAAATTTGTCCTGTTCAACTTTAACCCTTCTATCTGCCGTAGTTTAGCCTGTAGAGCGGTTTAAAGTTTTTCAAACTTCTTTTCGTGATTGCAGCCGTCCCAGGCAAGCTAGAGAGGAGCTTTTTGGACATTTCAAAGAGCACCTCCTCCCCTACGTAGTCCAGAAGTTTTATTTGATTCCGGCTTTGACTTTGGCCAGGAGACGATCGGAAATGATACCCCAAGATCGCGAAAAACCCAAAAAATTAAAAGTCTATTTTGCATAGTTTGGCTGCTCTAGCTGTTGTCGTTTGGCCTGTAGAGCAGTCTAAAGGTATTTTCGGGAACATTTGCTGAGTGCTGGCGAGTAAAATCGAAATTTAGAAAATTTGTCCTGTTCAACTTTAACCCTTCTATCTGCCGTAGTTTAGCCTGTAGAGCGGTTTAAAGTTTTTCAAACTTCTTTTCGTGATTGCAGCCGTCCCAGGCAAGCTAGAGAGGAGCTTTTTGGACATTTCAAAGAGCACCTCCTCCCCTACGTAGTCCACAAGTTTTATTTGATTCCGGCTTTGACTTTGGCCAGGAGACGATCGGAAATGATACCCCAAGATCGCGAAAAACCCAAAAAATTAAAAGTCTATTTTGCATAGTTTGGCTGCTCTAGCTGTTGTCGTTTGGCCTGTAGAGCAGTCTAAAGGTATTTTCGGGAACATTTGCTGAGTGCTGGCGAGTAAAATCGAAATTTAGAAAATTTGTCCTGTTCAACTTTAACCCTTCTATCTGCCGTAGTTTAGCCTGTAGAGCGGTTTAAAGTTCTTCAAACTTCTTTTCGTGATTGTAGCCGTCCCAGGCAAGCTAGAGAGGAGCTTTTTGGACATTTCAAAGAGCACCTCCTCCCCTACGTAGTCCAGAAGTTTTATTTGATTCCGGCTTTGACTTTGGCCAGGAGACGATCGGAAATGATACCCCAAGATCGCGAAAAACCCAAAAAATTAAAAGTCTATTTTGCATAGTTTGGCTGCTCTAGCTGTTGTCGTTTGGCCTGTAGAGCAGTCTAAAGGTATTTTCGGGAACATTTGCTGAGTGCTGGCGAGTAAAATCGAAATTTATAAAATTTGTCCTGTTCAACTTTAACCCTTCTATCTGCCGAAGTTTAGCCTGTAGAGCGGTTTAAAGTTTTTCAAACTTCTTTTCGTGATTGCAGCCGTCCCAGGCAAGCTAGAGAGGAGCTTTTTGGACATTTCAAAGAGCACCTCCTCCCCTACGTAGTCCAGAAGTTTTATTTGATTCCGGCTTTGACTTTGGCCAGGAGACGATCGGAAATGATACCCCAAGATCGCGAAAAACCCAAAAAATTAAAAGTCTATTTTGCATAGTTTGGCTGCTCTAGCTGTTGTCGTTTGGCCTGTAGAGCAGTCTAAAGGTATTTTCGGGAACATTTGCTGAGTGCTGGCGAGTAAAATCGAAATTTAGAAAATTTGTCCTGTTCAACTTTAACCCTTCTATCTGCCGTAGTTTAGCCTGTAGAGCGGTTTAAAGTTTTTCAAACTTCTTTTCGTGATTGCAGCCGTCCCAGGCAAGCTAGAGAGGAGCTTTTTGGACATTTCAAAGAGCACCTCCTCCCCTACGTAGTCCAGAAGTTTTATTTGATTCCGGCTTTGACTTTGGCCAGGAGACGATCGGAAATGATACCCCAAGATCGCGAAAAACCCAAAAAATTAAAAGTCTATTTTGCATAGTTTGGCTGCTCTAGCTGTTGTCGTTTGGCCTGTAGAGCAGTCTAAAGGTATTTTCGGGAACATTTGCTGAGTGCTGGCGAGTAAAATCGAAATTTATAAAATTTGTCCTGTTCAACTTTAACCCTTCTATCTGCCGAAGTTTAGCCTGTAGAGCGGTTTAAAGTTTTTCAAACTTCTTTTCGTGATTGCAGCCGTCCCAGGCAAGCTAGAGAGGAGCTTTTTGGACATTTCAAAGAGCACCTCCTCCCCTACGTAGTCCAGAAGTTTTATTTGATTCCGGCTTTGACTTTGGCCAGGAGACGATCGGAAATGATACCCCAAGATCGCGAAAAACCCAAAAAATTAAAAGTCTATTTTGCATAGTTTGGCTGCTCTAGCTGTTGTCGTTTGGCCTGTAGAGCAGTCTAAAGGTATTTTCGGGAACATTTGCTGAGTGCTGGCGAGTAAAATCGAAATTTAGAAAATTTGTCCTGTTCAACTTTAACCCTTCTATCTGCCGTAGTTTAGCCTGTAGAGCGGTTTAAAGTTTTTCAAACTTCTTTTCGTGATTGCAGCCGTCCCAGGCAAGCTAGAGAGGAGCTTTTTGGACATTTCAAAGAGCACCTCCTCCCCTACGTAGTCCAGAAGTTTTATTTGATTCCGGCTTTGACTTTGGCCAGGAGACGATCGGAAATGATACCCCAAGATCGCGAAAAACCCAAAAAATTAAAAGTATATTTTGCATAGTTTGGCTGCTCTAGCTGTTGTCGTTTGGCCTGTAGAGCAGTCTAAAGGTATTTTCGGGAACATTTGCTGAGTGCTGGCGAGTAAAATCGAAATTTAGAAAATTTGTCCTGTTCAACTTTAACCCTTCTATCTGCCGTAGTTTAGCCTGTAGAGCGGTTTAAAGTTTTTCAAACTTCTTTTCGTGATTGCAGCCGTCCCAGGCAAGCTAGAGAGGAGCTTTTTGGACATTTCAAAGAGCACCTCCTCCCCTACGTAGTCCAGAAGTTTTATTTGATTCCGGCTTTGACTTTGGCCAGGAGACGATCGGAAATGATACCCCAAGATCGCGAAAAACCCAAAAAATTAAAAGTCTATTTTGCATAGTTTGGCTCCTCTAGCTGTTGTCGTTTGGCCTGTAGAGCAGTCTAAAGGTATTTTCGGGAACATTTGATGAGTGCTGGCGAGTAAAATCGAAATTTAGAAAATTTGTCCTGTTCAACTTTAACCCTTCTATCTGCCGTAGTTTAGCCTGTAGAGCGGTTTAAAGTTTTTCAAACTTCTTTTCGTGATTGCAGCCGTCCCAGGCAAGCTAGAGAGGAGCTTTTTGGACATTTCAAAGAGCACCTCCTCCCCTACGTAGTCCAGAAGTTTTATTTGATTCCGGCTTTGACTTTGGCCAGGAGACGATCGGAAATGATACCCCAAGATCGCGAAAAACCCAAAAAATTAAAAGTATATTTTGCATAGTTTGGCTGCTCTAGCTGTTGTCGGTTGGCCTGTAGAGCAGTCTAAAGGTATTTTCGGGAACATTTGCTGAGTGCTGGCGAGTAAAATCGAAATTTAGAAAATTTGTCCTGTTCAACTTTAACCCTTCTATCTGCCGTAGTTTAGCCTGTAGAGCGGTTTAAAGTTTTTCAAACTTCTTTTCGTGATTGCAGCCGTCCCAGGCAAGCTAGAGAGGAGCTTTTTGGACATTTCAAAGAGCACCTCCTCCCCTACGTAGTCCAGAAGTTTTATTTGATTCCGGCTTTGACTTTGGCCAGGAGACGATCGGAAATGATACCCCAAGATCGCGAAAAACCCAAAAAATTAAAAGTCTATTTTGCATAGTTTGGCTGCTCTAGCTGTTGTCGTTTGGCCTGTAGAGCAGTCTAAAGGTATTTTCGGGAACATTTGCTGAGTGCTGGCGAGTAAAATCGAAATTTAGAAAATTTGTCCTGTTCAACTTTAACCCTTCTATCTGCCGTAGTTTAGCCTGTAGAGCGGTTTAAAGTTTTTCAAACTTCTTTTCGTGATTGCAGCCGTCCCAGGCAAGCTAGAGAGGAGCTTTTTGGACATTTCAAAGAGCACCTCCTCCCCTACGTAGTCCAGAAGTTTTATTTGATTCCGGCTTTGACTTTGGCCAGGAGACGATCGGAAATGATACCCCAAGATCGCGAAAAACCCAAAAAATTAAAAGTATATTTTGCATAGTTTGGCTGCTCTAGCTGTTGTCGTTTGGCCTGTAGAGCAGTCTAAAGGTATTTTCGGGAACATTTGCTGAGTGCTGGCGAGTAAAATCGAAATTTAGAAAATTTGTCCTGTTCAACTTTAACCCTTCTATCTGCCGTAGTTTAGCCTGTAGAGCGGTTTAAAGTTTTTCAAACTTCTTTTCGTGATTGCAGCCGTCCCAGGCAAGCTAGAGAGGAGCTTTTTGGATATTTCAAAGAGCACCTCCTCCCCTACGTAGTCCAGAAGTTTTATTTGATTCCGGCTTTGACTTTGGCCAGGAGACGATCGGAAATGATACCCCAAGATCGCGAAAAACCCAAAAAATTAAAAGTATATTTTGCATAGTTTGGCTGCTCTAGCTGTTGTCGTTTGGCCTGTAGAGCAGTCTAAAGGTATTTTCGGGAACATTTGCTGAGTGCTGGCGAGTAAAATCGAAATTTAGAAAATTTGTCCTGTTCAACTTTAACCCTTCTATCTGCCGTAGTTTAGCCTGTAGAGCGGTTTAAAGTTTTTCAAACTTCTTTTCGTGATTGCAGCCGTCCCAGGCAAGCTAGAGAGGAGCTTTTTGGACATTTCAAAGAGCACCTCCTCCCCTACGTAGTCCAGAAGTTTTATTTGATTCCGGCTTTGACTTTGGCCAGGAGACGATCGGAAATGATACCCCAAGATCGCGAAAAACCCAAAAAATTAAAAGTATATTTTGCATAGTTTGGCTGCTCTAGCTGTTGTCGTTTGGCCTGTAGAGCAGTCTAAAGGTATTTTCGGGAACATTTGCTGAGTGCTGGCGAGTAAAATCGAAATTTAGAAAATTTGTCCTGTTCAACTTTAACCCTTCTATCTGCCGTAGTTTAGCCTGTAGAGCGGTTTAAAGTTTTTCAAACTTCTTTTCGTGATTGCAGCCGTCCCAGGCAAGCTAGAGAGGAGCTTTTTGGACATTTCAAAGAGCACCTCCTCCCCTACGTAGTCCAGAAGTTTTATTTGATTCCGGCTTTGACTTTGGCCAGGAGACGATCGGAAATGATACCCCAAGATCGCGAAAAACCCAAAAAATTAAAAGTCTATTTTGCATAGTTT
Organism: Coelopa pilipes; assembly: GCA_947389925.1. NCBI lineage: Eukaryota > Metazoa > Arthropoda > Insecta > Diptera > Coelopidae > Coelopa > Coelopa pilipes. Next base: position 43,140,068 of record OX376698.1, read on the forward strand.
GGCTGCTCTAGCTGTTGTCGTTTGGCCTGTAGAGCAGTCTAAAGGTATTTTCGGGAACATTTGCTGAGTGCTGGCGAGTAAAATCGAAATTTAGAAAATTTGTCCTGTTCAACTTTAACCCTTCTATCTGCCGTAGTTTAGCCTGTAGAGCGGTTTAAAGTTTTTCAAACTTCTTTTCGTGATTGCAGCCGTCCCAGGCAAGCTAGAGAGGAGCTTTTTGGACATTTCAAAGAGCACCTCCTCCCCTACGTAGTCCAGAAGTTTTATTTGATTCCGGCTTTGACTTTGGCCAGGAGACGATCGGAAATGATACCCCAAGATCGCGAAAAACCCAAAAAATTAAAAGTCTATTTTGCATAGTTTGGCTCCTCTAGCTGTTGTCGTTTGGCCTGTAGAGCAGTCTAAAGGTATTTTCGGGAACATTTGCTGAGTGCTGGCGAGTAAAATCGAAATTTAGAAAATTTGTCCTGTTCAACTTTAACCCTTCTATCTGCCGTAGTTTAGCCTGTAGAGCGGTTTAAAGTTTTTCAAACTTCTTTTCGTGATTGCAGCCGTCCCAGGCAAGCTAGAGAGGAGCTTTTTGGACATTTCAAAGAGCACCTCCTCCCCTACGTAGTCCAGAAGTTTTATTTGATTCCGGCTTTGACTTTGGCCAGGAGACGATCGGAAATGATACCCCAAGATCGCGAAAAACCCAAAAAATTAAAAGTCTATTTTGCATAGTTTGGCTGCTCTAGCTGTTGTCGTTTGGCCTGTAGAGCAGTCTAAAGGTATTTTCGGGAACATTTGCTGAGTGCTGGCGAGTAAAATCGAAATTTATAAAATTTGTCCTGTTCAACTTTAACCCTTCTATCTGCCGAAGTTTAGCCTGTAGAGCGGTTTAAAGTTTTTCAAACTTCTTTTCGTGATTGCAGCCGTCCCAGGCAAGCTAGAGAGGAGCTTTTTGGACATTTCAAAGAGCACCTCCTCCCCTACGTAGTCCACAAGTTTTATTTGATTCCGGCTTTGACTTTGGCCAGGAGACGATCGGAAATGATACCCCAAGATCGCGAAAAACCCAAAAAATTAAAAGTCTATTTTGCATAGTTTGGCTGCTCTAGCTGTTGTCGTTTGGCCTGTAGAGCAGTCTAAAGGTATTTTCGGGAACATTTGCTGAGTGCTGGCGAGTAAAATCGAAATTTAGAAAATTTGTCCTGTTCAACTTTAACCCTTCTATCTGCCGTAGTTTAGCCTGTAGAGCGGTTTAAAGTTCTTCAAACTTCTTTTCGTGATTGTAGCCGTCCCAGGCAAGCTAGAGAGGAGCTTTTTGGACATTTCAAAGAGCACCTCCTCCCCTACGTAGTCCAGAAGTTTTATTTGATTCCGGCTTTGACTTTGGCCAGGAGACGATCGGAAATGATACCCCAAGATCGCGAAAAACCCAAAAAATTAAAAGTCTATTTTGCATAGTTTGGCTGCTCTAGCTGTTGTCGTTTGGCCTGTAGAGCAGTCTAAAGGTATTTTCGGGAACATTTGCTGAGTGCTGGCGAGTAAAATCGAAATTTATAAAATTTGTCCTGTTCAACTTTAACCCTTCTATCTGCCGAAGTTTAGCCTGTAGAGCGGTTTAAAGTTTTTCAAACTTCTTTTCGTGATTGCAGCCGTCCCAGGCAAGCTAGAGAGGAGCTTTTTGGACATTTCAAAGAGCACCTCCTCCCCTACGTAGTCCAGAAGTTTTATTTGATTCCGGCTTTGACTTTGGCCAGGAGACGATCGGAAATGATACCCCAAGATCGCGAAAAACCCAAAAAATTAAAAGTCTATTTTGCATAGTTTGGCTGCTCTAGCTGTTGTCGTTTGGCCTGTAGAGCAGTCTAAAGGTATTTTCGGGAACATTTGCTGAGTGCTGGCGAGTAAAATCGAAATTTAGAAAATTTGTCCTGTTCAACTTTAACCCTTCTATCTGCCGTAGTTTAGCCTGTAGAGCGGTTTAAAGTTTTTCAAACTTCTTTTCGTGATTGCAGCCGTCCCAGGCAAGCTAGAGAGGAGCTTTTTGGACATTTCAAAGAGCACCTCCTCCCCTACGTAGTCCAGAAGTTTTATTTGATTCCGGCTTTGACTTTGGCCAGGAGACGATCGGAAATGATACCCCAAGATCGCGAAAAACCCAAAAAATTAAAAGTATATTTTGCATAGTTTGGCTGCTCTAGCTGTTGTCGTTTGGCCTGTAGAGCAGTCTAAAGGTATTTTCGGGAACATTTGCTTAGTGCTGGCGAGTAAAATCGAAATTTAGAAAATTTGTCCTGTTCAACTTTAACCCTTCTATCTGCCGTAGTTTAGCCTGTAGAGCGGTTTAAAGTTTTTCAAACTTCTTTTCGTGATTGCAGCCGTCCCAGGCAAGCTAGAGAGGAGCTTTTTGGACATTTCAAAGAGCACCTCCTCCCCTACGTAGTCCAGAAGTTTTATTTGATTCCGGCTTTGACTTTGGCCAGGAGACGATCGGAAATGATACCCCAAGATCGCGAAAAACCCAAAAAATTAAAAGTCTATTTTGCATAGTTTGGCTCCTCTAGCTGTTGTCGTTTGGCCTGTAGAGCAGTCTAAAGGTATTTTCGGGAACATTTGCTGAGTGCTGGCGAGTAAAATCGAAATTTAGAAAATTTGTCCTGTTCAACTTTAACCCTTCTATCTGCCGTAGTTTAGCCTGTAGAGCGGTTTAAAGTTTTTCAAACTTCTTTTCGTAATTGCAGCCGTCCCAGGCAAGCTAGAGAGGAGCTTTTTGGACATTTCAAAGAGCACCTCCTCCCCTACGTAGTCCAGAAGTTTTATTTGATTCCGGCTTTGACTTTGGCCAGGAGACGATCGGAAATGATACCCCAAGATCGCGAAAAACCCAAAAAATTAAAAGTATATTTTGCATAGTTTGGCTGCTCTAGCTGTTGTCGGTTGGCCTGTAGAGCAGTCTAAAGGTATTTTCGGGAACATTTGCTGAGTGCTGGCGAGTAAAATCGAAATTTAGAAAATTTGTCCTGTTCAACTTTAACCCTTCTATCTGCCGTAGTTTAGCCTGTAGAGCGGTTTAAAGTTTTTCAAACTTCTTTTCGTGATTGCAGCCGTCCCAGGCAAGCTAGAGAGGAGCTTTTTGGACATTTCAAAGAGCACCTCCTCCCCTACGTAGTCCAGAAGTTTTATTTGATTCCGGCTTTGACTTTGGCCAGGAGACGATCGGAAATGATACCCCAAGATCGCGAAAAACCCAAAAAATTAAAAGTCTATTTTGCATAGTTTGGCTGCTCTAGCTGTTGTCGTTTGGCCTGTAGAGCAGTCTAAAGGTATTTTCGGGAAGATTTGCTGAGTGCTGGCGAGTAAAATCGAAATTTAGAAAATTTGTCCTGTTCAACTTTAACCCTTCTATCTGCCGTAGTTTAGCCTGTAGAGCGGTTTAAAGTTTTTCAAACTTCTTTTCGTGATTGCAGCCGTCCCAGGCAAGCTAGAGAGGAGCTTTTTGGACATTTCAAAGAGCACCTCCTCCCCTACGTAGTCCAGAAGTTTTATTTGATTCCGGCTTTGACTTTGGCCAGGAGACGATCGGAAATGATACCCCAAGATCGCGAAAAACCCAAAAAATTAAAAGTATATTTTGCATAGTTTGGCTGCTCTAGCTGTTGTCGTTTGGCCTGTAGAGCAGTCTAAAGGTATTTTCGGGAACATTTGCTGAGTGCTGGCGAGTAAAATCGAAATTTAGAAAATTTGTCCTGTTCAACTGTAACCCTTCTATCTGCCGTAGTTTAGCCTGTAGAGCGGTTTAAAGTTTTTCAAACTTCTTTTCGTGATTGCAGCCGTCCCAGGCAAGCTAGAGAGGAGCTTTTTGGACATTTCAAAGAGCACCTCCTCCCCTACGTAGTCCAGAAGTTTTATTTGATTCCGGCTTTGACTTTGGCCAGGAGACGATCGGAAATGATACCCCAAGATCGCGAAAAACCCAAAAAATTAAAAGTATATTTTGCATAGTTTGGCTGCTCTAGCTGTTGTCGGTTGGCCTGTAGAGCAGTCTAAAGGTATTTTCGGGAACATTTGCTGAGTGCTGGCGAGTAAAATCGAAATTTAGAAAATTTGTCCTGTTCAACTTTAACCCTTCTATCTGCCGTAGTTTAGCCTGTAGAGCGGTTTAAAGTTTTTCAAACTTCTTTTCGTGATTGCAGCCGTCCCAGGCAAGCTAGAGAGGAGCTTTTTGGACATTTCAAAGAGCACCTCCTCCCCTACGTAGTCCAGAAGTTTTATTTGATTCCGGCTTTGACTTTGGCCAGGAGACGATCGGAAATGATACCCCAAGATCGCGAAAAACCCAAAAAATTAAAAGTCTATTTTGCATAGTTTGGCTGCTCTAGCTGTTGTCGTTTGGCCTGTAGAGCAGTCTAAAGGTATTTTCGGGAACATTTGCTGAGTGCTGGCGAGTAAAATCGAAATTTAGAAAATTTGTCTTGTTCAACTTTAACCCTTCTATCTGCCGTAGTTTAGCCTGTAGAGCGGTTTAAAGTTTTTCAAACTTCTTTTCGTGATTGCAGCCGTCCCAGGCAAGCTAGAGAGGAGCTTTTTGGACATTTCAAAGAGCACCTCCTCCCCTACGTAGTCCAGAAGTTTTATTTGATTCCGGCTTTGACTTTGGCCAGGAGACGATCGGAAATGATACCCCAAGATCGCGAAAAACCCAAAAAATTAAAAGTCTATTTTGCATAGTTTGGCTGCTCTAGCTGTTGTCGTTTGGCCTGTAGAGCAGTCTAAAGGTATTTTCGGGAACATTTGCTGAGTGCTGGCGAGTAAAATCGAAATTTAGAAAATTTGTCCTGTTCAACTTTAACCCTTCTATCTGCCGTAGTTTAGCCTGTAGAGCGGTTTAAAGTTTTTCAAACTTCTTTTCGTGATTGCAGCCGTCCCAGGCAAGCTAGAGAGGAGCTTTTTGGACATTTCAAAGAGCACCTCCTCCCCTACGTAGTCCAGAAGTTTTATTTGATTCCGGCTTTGACTTTGGCCAGGAGACGATCGGAAATGATACCCCAAGATCGCGAAAAACCCAAAAAATTAAAAGTCTATTTTGCATAGTTTGGCTGCTCTAGCTGTTGTCGTTTGGCCTGTAGAGCAGTCTAAAGGTATTTTCGGGAACATTTGCTGAGTGCTGGCGAGTAAAATCGAAATTTAGAAAATTTGTCCTGTTCAACTTTAACCCTTCTATCTGCCGTAGTTTAGCCTGTAGAGCGGTTTAAAGTTTTTCAAACTTCTTTTCGTGATTGCAGCCGTCCCAGGCAAGCTAGAGAGGAGCTTTTTGGACATTTCAAAGAGCACCTCCTCCCCTACGTAGTCCAGAAGTTTTATTTGATTCCGGCTTTGACTTTGGCCAGGAGACGATCGGAAATGATACCCCAAGATCGCGAAAAACCCAAAAAATTAAAAGTCTATTTTGCATAGTTTGGCTGCTCTAGCTGTTGTCGTTTGGCCTGTAGAGCAGTCTAAAGGTATTTTCGGGAACATTTGCTGAGTGCTGGCGAGTAAAATCGAAATTTAGAAAATTTGTCCTGTTCAACTTTAACCCTTCTATCTGCCGTAGTTTAGCCTGTAGAGCGGTTTAAAGTTTTTCAAACTTCTTTTCGTGATTGCAGCCGTCCCAGGCAAGCTAGAGAGGAGCTTTTTGGACATTTCAAAGAGCACCTCCTCCCCTACGTAGTCCAGAAGTTTTATTTGATTCCGGCTTTGACTTTGGCCAGGAGACGATCGGAAATGATACCCCAGGATCGCGAAAAACCCAAAAAATTAAAAGTATATTTTGCATAGTTTGGCTGCTCTAGTTGTTGTCGTTTGGCCTGTAGAGCAGTCTAAAGGTATTTTCGGGAACATTTGCTGAGTGCTGGCGAGTAAAATCGAAATTTAGAAAATTTGTCCTGTTCAACTTTAACCCTTCTATCTGCCGTAGTTTAGCCTGTAGAGCGGTTTAAAGTTTTTCAAACTTCTTTTCGTGATTGCAGCCGTCCCAGGCAAGCTAGAGAGGAGCTTTTTGGACATTTCAAAGAGCACCTCCTCCCCTACGTAGTCCAGAAGTTTTATTTGATTCCGGCTTTGACTTTGGCCAGGAGACGATCGGAAATGATACCCCAATATCGCGAAAAACCCAAAAAATTAAAAGTCTATTTTGCATAGTTTGGCTGCTCTAGCTGTTGTCGTTTGGCCTGTAGAGCAGTCTAAAGGTATTTTCGGGAACATTTCCTGAGTGCTGGCGAGTAAAATCGAAATTTAGAAAATTTGTCCTGTTCAACTTTAACCCTTCTATCTGCCGTAGTTTAGCCTGTAGAGCGGTTTAAAGTTTTTCAAACTTCTTTTCGTGATTGCAGCCGTCCCAGGCAAGCTAGAGAGGAGCTTTTTGGACATTTCAAAGAGCACCTCCTCCCCTACGTAGTCCAGAAGTTTTATTTGATTCCGGCTTTGACTTTGGCCAGGAGACGATCGGAAATGATACCCCAAGATCGCGAAAAACCCAAAAAATTAAAAGTCTATTTTGCATAGTTTGGCTGCTCTAGCTGTTGTCGTTTGGCCTGTAGAGCAGTCTAAAGGTATTTTCGGGAACATTTGCTGAGTGCTGGCGAGTAAAATCGAAATTTAGAAAATTTGTCCTGTTCAACTTTAACCCTTCTATCTGCCGTAGTTTAGCCTGTAGAGCGGTTTAAAGTTTTTCAAACTTCTTTTCGTGATTGCAGCCGTCCCAGGCAAGCTAGAGAGGAGCTTTTTGGACATTTCAAAGAGCACCTCCTCCCCTACGTAGTCCAGAAGTTTTATTTGATTCCGGCTTTGACTTTGGCCAGGAGACGATCGGAAATGATACCCCAAGATCGCGAAAAACCCAAAAAATTAAAAGTATATTTTGCATAGTTTGGCTGCTCTAGCTGTTGTCGTTTGGCCTGTAGAGCAGTCTAAAGGTATTTTCGGGAACATTTGCTGAGTGCTGGCGAGTAAAATCGAAATTTATAAAATTTGCCCTGTTCAACTTTAACCCTTCTATCTGCCGTAGTTTAGCCTGTAGAGCGGTTTAAAGTTTTTCAAACTTCTTTTCGTGATTGCAGCCGTCCCAGGCAAGCTAGAGAGGAGCTTTTTGGACATTTCAAAGAGCACCTCCTCCCCTACGTAGTCCAGAAGTTTTATTTGATTCCGGCTTTGACTTTGGCCAGGAGACGATCGGAAATGATACCCCAAGATCGCGAAAAACCCAAAAAATTAAAAGTCTATTTTGCATAGTTTGGCTGCTCTAGCTGTTGTCGTTTGGCCTGTAGAGCAGTCTAAAGGTATTTTCGGGAACATTTGCTGAGTGCTGGCGAGTAAAATCGAAATTTAGAAAATTTGTCCTGTTCAACTTTAACCCTTCTATCTGCCGTAGTTTAGCCTGTAGAGCGGTTTAAAGTTTTTCAAACTTCTTTTCGTGATTGCAGCCGTCCCAGGCAAGCTAGAGAGGAGCTTTTTGGACATTTCAAAGAGCACCTCCTCCCCTACGTAGTCCAGAAGTTTTATTTGATTCCGGCTTTGACTTTGGCCAGGAGACGATCGGAAATGATACCCCAAGATCGCGAAAAACCCAAAAAATTAAAAGTCTATTTTGCATAGTTTGGCTGCTCTAGCTGTTGTCGTTTGGCCTGTAGAGCAGTCTAAAGGTATTTTCGGGAACATTTGCTGAGTGCTGGCGAGTAAAATCGAAATTTAGAAAATTTGTCCTGTTCAACTTTAACCCTTCTATCTGCCGTAGTTTAGCCTGTAGAGCGGTTTAAAGTTTTTCAAACTTCTTTTCGTGATTGCAGCCGTCCCAGGCAAGCTAGAGAGGAGCTTTTTGGACATTTCAAAGAGCACCTCCTCCCCTACGTAGTCCAGAAGTTTTATTTGATTCCGGCTTTGACTTTGGCCAGGAGACGATCGGAAATGATACCCCAAGATCGCGAAAAACCCAAAAAATTAAAAGTCTATTTTGCATAGTTTGGCTGCTCTAGCTGTTGTCGTTTGGCCTGTAGAGCAGTCTAAAGGTATTTTCGGGAACATTTGCTGAGTGCTGGCGAGTAAAATCGAAATTTAGAAAATTTGTCCTGTTCAACTTTAACCCTTCTATCTGCCGTAGTTTAGCCTGTAGAGCGGTTTAAAGTTTTTCAAACTTCTTTTCGTGATTGCAGCCGTCCCAGGCAAGCTAGAGAGGAGCTTTTTGGACATTTCAAAGAGCACCTCCTCCCCTACGTAGTCCAGAAGTTTTATTTGATTCCGGCTTTGACTTTGGCCAGGAGACGATCGGAAATGATACCCCAAGATCGCGAAAAACCCAAAAAATTAAAAGTCTATTTTGCATAGTTTGGCTGCTCTAGCTGTTGTCGTTTGGCCTGTAGAGCAGTCTAAAGGTATTTTCGGGAACATTTGCTGAGTGCTGGCGAGTAAAATCGAAATTTAGAAAATTTGTCCTGTTCAACTTTAACCCTTCTATCTGCCGTAGTTTAGCCTGTAGAGCGGTTTAAAGTTTTTCAAACTTCTTTTCGTGATTGCAGCCGTCCCAGGCAAGCTAGAGAGGAGCTTTTTGGACATTTCAAAGAGCACCTCCTCCCCTACGTAGTCCAGAAGTTTTATTTGATTCCGGCTTTGACTTTGGCCAGGAGACGATCGGAAATGATACCCCAAGATCGCGAAAAACCCAAAAAATTAAAAGTCTATTTTGCATAGTTTGGCTGCTCTAGCTGTTGTCGTTTGGCCTGTAGAGCAGTCTAAAGGTATTTTCGGGAACATTTCCTGAGTGCTGGCGAGTAAAATCGAAATTTAGAAAATTTGTCCTGTTCAACTTTAACCCTTCTATCTGCCGTAGTTTAGCCTGTAGAGCGGTTTAAAGTTTTTCAAACTTCTTTTCGTGATTGCAGCCGTCCCAGGCAAGCTAGAGAGGAGCTTTTTGGACATTTCAAAGAGCACCTCCTCCCCTACGTAGTCCAGAAGTTTTATTTGATTCCGGCTTTGACTTTGGCCAGGAGACGATCGGAAATGATACCCCAAGATCGCGAAAAACCCAAAAAATTAAAAGTATATTTTGCATAGTTTGGCTGCTCTAGCTGTTGTCGTTTGGCCTGTAGAGCAGTCTAAAGGTATTATCGGGAACATTTGCTGAGTGCTGGCGAGTAAAATCAAAATTTAGAAAATTTGTCCTGTTCAACTTTAACCCTTCTATCTGCCGTAGTTTAGCCTGTAGAGCGGTTTAAAGTTTTTCAAACTTCTTTTCGTGATTGCAGCCGTCCCAGGCAAGCTAGAGAGGAGCTTTTTGGACATTTCAAAGAGCACCTCCTCCCCTACGTAGTCCAGAAGTTTTATTTGATTCCGGCTTTGACTTTGGCCAGGACACGATCGGAAATGATACCCCAAGATCGCGAAAAACCCAAAAAATTAAAAGTCTATTTTGCATAGTTTGGCTGCTCTAGCTGTTGTCGTTTGGCCTGTAGAGCAGTCTAAAGGTATTTTCGGGAACATTTGCTGAGTGCTGGCGAGTAAAATCGATATTTAGAAAATTTGTCCTGTTCAACTTTAACCCTTCTATCTGCCGTAGTTTAGCCTGTAGAGCGGTTTAAAGTTTTTCAAACTTCTTTTCGTGATTGCAGCCGTCCCAGGCAAGCTAGAGAGGAGCTTTTTGGACATTTCAAAGAGCACCTCCTCCCCTACGTAGTCCAGAAGTTTTATTTGATTCCGGCTTTGACTTTGGCCAGGAGACGATCGGAAATGATACCCCAAGATCGCGAAAAACCCAAAAAATTAAAAGTCTATTTTGCATAGTTTGGCTGCTCTAGCTGTTGTCGTTTGGCCTGTAGAGCAGTCTAAAGGTATTTTCGGGAACATTTGCTGAGTGCTGGCGAGTAAAATCGAAATTTAGAAAATTTGTCCTGTTCAACTTTAACCCTTCTATCTGCCGTAGTTTAGCCTGTAGAGCGGTTTAAAGTTTTTCAAACTTCTTTTCGTGATTGCAGCCGTCCCAGGCAAGCTAGAGAGGAGCTTTTTGGACATTTCAAAGAGCACCTCCTCCCCTACGTAGTCCAGAAGTTTTATTTGATTCCGGCTTTGACTTTGGCCAGGAGACGATCGGAAATGATACCCCAAGATCGCGAAAAACCCAAAAAATTAAAAGTATATTTTGCATAGTTTGGCTGCTCTAGCTGTTGTCGTTTGGCCTGTAGAGCAGTCTAAAGGTATTTTCGGGAACATTTGCTGAGTGCTGGCGAGTAAAATCGAAATTTAGAAAATTTGTCCTGTCCAACTTTAACCCTTCTATCTGCCGTAGTTTAGCCTGTAGAGCGGTTTAAAGTTTTTCAAACTTCTTTTCGTGATTGCAGCCGTCCCAGGCAAGCTAGAGAGGAGCTTTTTGGACATTTCAAAGAGCACCTCCTCCCCTACGTAGTCCAGAAGTTTTATTTGATTCCGGCTTTGACTTTGGCCAGGAGACGATCGGAAATGATACCCCAAGATCGCGAAAAACCCAAAAAATTAAAAGTCTATTTTGCATAGTTTGGCTGCTCTAGCTGTTGTCGTTTGGCCTGTAGAGCAGTCTAAAGGTATTTTCGGGAACATTTGCTGAGTGCTGGCGAGTAAAATCGAAATTTATAAAATTTGTCCTGTTCAACTTTAACCCTTCTATCTGCCGTAGTTTAGCCTGTAGAGCGGTTTAAAGTTTTTCAAACTTCTTTTCGTGATTGCAGCCGTCCCAGGCAAGCTAGAGAGGAGCTTTTTGGACATTTCAAAGAGCACCTCCTCCCCTACGTAGTCCAGAAGTTTTATTTGATTCCGGCTTTGACTTTGGCCAGGAGACGATCGGAAATGATACCCCAAGATCGCGAAAAACCCAAAAAATTAAAAGTCTATTTTGCATAGTTTGGCTGCTCTAGCTGTTGTCGTTTGGCCTGTAGAGCAGTCTAAAGGTATTTTCGGGAACATTTGCTGAGTGCTGGCGAGTAAAATCGAAATTTATAAAATTTGTCCTGTTCAACTTTAACCCTTCTATCTGCCGTAGTTTAGCCTGTAGAGCGGTTTAAAGTTTTTCAAACTTCTTTTCGTGATTGCAGCCGTCCCAGGCAAGCTAGAGAGGAGCTTTTTGGACATTTCAAAGAGCACCTCCTCCCCTACGTAGTCCAGAAGTTTTATTTGATTCCGGCTTTGACTTTGGCCAGGAGACGATCGGAAATGATACCCCAAGATCGCGAAAAACCCAAAAAATTAAAAGTATATTTTGCATAGTTTGGCTGCTCTAGCTGTTGTCGTTTGGCCTGTAGAGCAGTCTAAAGGTATTTTCGGGAACATTTGCTGAGTGCTGGCGAGTAAAATCGAAATTTAGAAAATTTGTCCTGTTCAACTTTAACCCTTCTATCTGCCGTAGTTTAGCCTGTAGAGCGGTTTAAAGTTTTTCAAACTTCTTTTCGTGATTGCAGCCGTCCCAGGCAAGCTACAGAGGAGCTTTTTGGACATTTCAAAGAGCACCTCCTCCCCTACGTAGTCCAGAAGTTTTATTTGATTCCGGCTTTGACTTTGGCCAGGAGACGATCGGAAATGATACCCCAAGATCGCGAAAAACCCAAAAAATTAAAAGTATATTTTGCATAGTTTGGCTGCTCTAGCTGTTGTCGTTTGGCCTGTAGAGCAGTCTAAAGGTATTTTCGGGAACATTTGCTGAGTGCTGGCGAGTAAAATCGAAATTTAGAAAATTTGTCCTGTTCAACTTTAACCCTTCTATCTGCCGTAGTTTAGCCTGTAGAGCGGTTTAAAGTTTTTCAAACTTCTTTTCGTGATTGCAGCCGTCCCAGGCAAGCTAGAGAGGAGCTTTTTGGAGATTTCAAAGAGCACCTCCTCCCCTACGTAGTCCAGAAGTTTTATTTGATTCCGGCTTTGACTTTGGCCAGGAGACGATCGGAAATGATACCCCAAGATCGCGAAAAACCCAAAAAATTAAAAGTTGATTTTGCATAGTTTGGCGGCTCTAGCTGTTGTCGTTTGGCCTGTAGAGCAGTCTAAAGGTATTTTCGGGAACATTTGCTGAGTGCTGGCGAGTAAAATCGAAATTTAGAAAATTTGTCCTGTTCAACTTTAACCCTTCTATCTGCCGTAGTTTAGCCTGTAGAGCGGTTTAAAGTTTTTCAAACTTCTTTTCGTGATTGCAGCCGTCCCAGGCAAGCTAGAGAGGAGCTTTTTGGACATTTCAAAGAGCACCTCCTCCCCTACGTAGTCCAGAAGTTTTATTTGATTCCGGCTTTGACTTTGGCCAGGAGACGATCGGAAATGATACCCCAAGATCGCGAAAAACCCAAAAAATTAAAAGTCTATTTTGCATAGTTTGGCTGCTCTAGCTGTTGTCGTTTGGCCTGTAGAGCAGTCTAAAGGTATTTTCGGGAACATTTGCTGAGTGCTGGCGAGTAAAATCGAAATTTAGAAAATTTGTCCTGTTCAACTTTAACCCTTCTATCTGCCGTAGTTTAGCCTGTAGAGCGGTTTAAAGTTTTTCAAACTTCTTTTCGTGATTGCAGCCGTCCCAGGCAAGCTAGAGAGGAGCTTTTTGGACATTTCAAAGAGCACCTCCTCCCCTACGTAGTCCAGAAGTTTTATTTGATTCCGGCTTTGACTTTGGCCAGGAGACGATCGGAAATGATACCCCAAGATCGCGAAAAACCCAAAAAATTAAAAGTCTATTTTGCATAGTTTGGCTGCTCTAGCTGTTGTCGTTTGGCCTGTAGAGCAGTCTAAAGGTATTTTCGGGAACATTTGCTGAGTGCTGGCGAGTAAAATCGAAATTTAGAAAATTTGTCCTGTTCAACTTTAACCCTTCTATCTGCCGTAGTTTAGCCTGTAGAGCGGTTTAAAGTTTTTCAAACTTCTTTTCGTGATTGCAGCCGTCCCAGGCAAGCTAGAGAGGAGCTTTTTGGACGTTTCAAAGAGCACCTCCTCCCCTACGTAGTCCAGAAGTTTTATTTGATTCCGGCTTTGACTTTGGCCAGGAGACGATCGGAAATGATACCCCAAGATCGCGAAAAACCCAAAAAATTAAAAGTATATTTTGCATAGTTTGGCTGCTCTAGCTGTTGTCGTTTGGCCTGTAGAGCAGTCTAAAGGTATTTTCGGGAACATTTGCTGAGTGCTGGCGAGTAAAATCGAAATTTAGAAAATTTGTCCTGTTCAACTTTAACCCTTCTATCTGCCGTAGTTTAGCCTGTAGAGCGGTTTAAAGTTTTTCAAACTTCTTTTCGTGATTGCAGCCGTCCCAGGCAAGCTAGAGAGGAGCTTTTTGGACATTTCAAAGAGCACCTCCTCCCCTACGTAGTCCAGAAGTTTTATTTGATTCCGGCTTTGACTTTGGCCAGGAGACGATCGGAAATGATACCCCAAGATCGCGAAAAACCCAAAAAATTAAAAGTCTATTTTGCATAGTTTGGCTGCTCTAGCTGTTGTCGTTTGGCCTGTAGAGCAGTCTAAAGGTATTTTCGGGAACATTTGCTGAGTGCTGGCGAGTAAAATCGAAATTTAGAAAATTTGTCCTGTTCAACTTTAACCCTTCTATCTGCCGTAGTTTAGCCTGTAGAGCGGTTTAAAGTTTTTCAAACTTCTTTTTGTGATTGCAGCCGTCCCAGGCAAGCTAGAGAGGAGCTTTTTGGACATTTCAAAGAGCACCTCCTCCCCTACGTAGTCCAGAAGTTTTATTTGATTCCGGCTTTGACTTTGGCCAGGAGACGATCGGAAATGATACCCCAAGATCGCGAAAAACCCAAAAAATTTAAAGTATATTTTGCATAGTTTGGCTGCTCTAGCTGTTGTCGTTTGGCCTGTAGAGCAGTCTAAAGGTATTTTCGGGAACATTTGCTGAGTGCTGGCGAGTAAAATCGAAATTTATAAAATTTGTCCTGTTCAACTTTAACCCTTCTATCTGCCGTAGTTTAGCCTGTAGAGCGGTTTAAAGTTTTTCAAACTTCTTTTCGTGATTGCAGCCGTCCCAGGCAAGCTAGAGAGGAGCTTTTTGGACATTTCAAAGAGCACCTCCTCCCCTACGTAGTCCAGAAGTTTTATTTGATTCCGGCTTTGACTTTGGCCAGGAGACGATCGGAAATGATACCCCAAGATCGCGAAAAACCCAAAAAATTAAAAGTCTATTTTGCATAGTTTGGCTGCTCTAGCTGTTGTCGTTTGGCCTGTAGAGCAGTCTAAAGGTATTTTCGGGAACATTTGCTGAGTGCTGGCGAGTAAAATCGAAATTTAGAAAATTTGTCCTGTTCAACTTTAACCCTTCTATCTGCCGTAGTTTAGCTTGTAGAGCGGTTTAAAGTTTTTCAAACTTCTTTTCGTGATTGCAGCCGTCACAGGCAAGCTAGAGAGGAGCTTTTTGGACATTTCAAAGAGCACCTCCTCCCCTACGTAGTCCAGAAGTTTTATTTGATTCCGGCTTTGACTTTGGCCAGGAGACGATCGGAAATGATACCCCAAGATCGCGAAAAACCCAAAAAATTAAAAGTCTATTTTGCATAGTTTGGCTGCTCTAGCTGTTGTCGTTTGGCCTGTAGAGCAGTCTAAAGGTATTTTCGGGAGCATTTGCTGAGTGCTGGCGAGTAAAATCGAAATTTAGAAAATTTGTCCTGTTCAACTTTAACCCTTCTATCTGCCGTAGTTTAGCCTGTAGAGCGGTTTAAAGTTTTTCAAACTTCTTTTCGTGATTGCAGCCGTCCCAGGCAAGCTAGAGAGGAGCTTTTTGGACATTTCAAAGAGCACCTCCTCCCTACGTAGTCCAGAAGTTTTATTTGATTCCGGCTTTGACTTTGGCCAGGAGACGATCGGAAATGATACCCCAAGATCGCGAAAAACCCAAAAAATTAAAAGTCTATTTTGCATAGTTTGGCTGCTCTAGCTGTTGTCGTTTGGCCTGTAGAGCAGTCTAAAGGTATTTTCGGGAACATTTGCTGAGTGCTGGCGAGTAAAATCGAAATTTAGAAAATTTGTCCTGTTCAACTTTAACCCTCCTATCTGCCGTAGTTTAGCCTGTAGAGCGGTTTAAAGTTTTTCAAACTTCTTTTCGTGATTGCAGCCGTCCCAGGCAAGCTAGAGAGGAGCTTTTTGGACATTTCAAAGAGCACCTCCTCCCCTACGTAGTCCAGAAGTTTTATTTGATTCCGGCTTTGACTTTGGCCAGGAGACGATCGGAAATGATACCCCAAGATCGCGAAAAACCCAAAAAATTAAAAGTCTATTTTGCATAGTTTGGCTGCTCTAGCTGTTGTCGTTTGGCCTGTAGAGCAGTCTAAAGGTATTTTCGGGAACATTTGCTGAGTGCTGGCGAGTAAAATCGAAATTTATAAAATTTGTCCTGTTCAACTTTAACCCTTCTATCTGCCGTAGTTTAGCCTGTAGAGCGGTTTAAAGTTTTTCAAACTTCTTTTCGTGATTGCAGCCGTCCCAGGCAAGCTAGAGAGGAGCTTTTTGGACATTTCAAAGAGCACCTCCTCCCCTACGTAGTCCAGAAGTTTTATTTGATTCCGGCTTTGACTTTGGCCAGGAGACGATCGGAAATGATACCCCAAGATCGCGAAAAACCCAAAAAATTAAAAGTCTATTTTGCATAGTTTGGCTGCTCTAGCTGTTGTCGTTTGGCCTGTAGAGCAGTCTAAAGGTATTTTCGGGAACATTTGCTGAGTGCTGGCGAGTAAAATCGAAATTTAGAAAATTTGTCCTGTTCAACTTTAACCCTTCTATCTGCCGTAGTTTAGCCTGTAGAGCGGTTTAAAGTTTTTCAAACTTCTTTTCGTGATTGCAGCCGTCCCAGGCAAGCTAGAGAGGAGCTTTTTGGACATTTCAAAGAGCACCTCCTCCCCTACGTAGTCCAGAAGTTTTATTTGATTCCGGCTTTGACTTTGGCCAGGAGACGATCGGAAATGATACCCCAAGATCGCGAAAAACCCAAAAAATTAAAAGTCTATTTTGCATAGTTTGGCTGCTCTAGCTGTTGTCGTTTGGCCTGTAGAGCAGTCTAAAGGTATTTTCGGGAACATTTGCTGAGTGCTGGCGAGTAAAATCGAAATTTAGAAAATTTGTCCTGTTCAACTTTAACCCTTCTATCTGCCGTAGTTTAGCCTGTAGAGCGGTTTAAAGTTTTTCAAACTTCTTTTCGTGATTGCAGCCGTCCCAGGCAAGCTAGAGAGGAGCTTTTTGGACATTTCAAAGAGCACCTCCTCCCCTACGTAGTCCAGAAGTTTTATTTGATTCCGGCTTTGACTTTGGCCAGGAGACGATCGGAAATGATACCCCAAGATCGCGAAAAACCCAAAAAATTAAAAGTATATTTTGCATAGTTTGGCTGCTCTAGCTGTTGTCGTTTGGCCTGTAGAGCAGTCTAAAGGTATTTTCGGGAACATTTGCTGAGTGCTGGCGAGTAAAATCGAAATTTAGAAAATTTGTCCTGTTCAACTTTAACCCTTCTATCTGCCGTAGTTTAGCCTGTAGAGCGGTTTAAAGTTTTTCAAACTTCTTTTCGTGATTGCAGCCGTCCCAGGCAAGCTAGAGAGGAGCTTTTTGGACATTTCAAAGAGCACCTCCTCCCCTACGTAGTCCAGAAGTTTTATTTGATTCCGGCTTTGACTTTGGCCAGGAGACGATCGGAAATGATACCCCAAGATCGCGAAAAACCCAAAAAATTAAAAGTCTATTTTGCATAGTTTGGTTGCTCTAGCTGTTGTCGTTTGGCCTGTAGAGCAGTCTAAAGGTATTTTCGGGAACATTTGCTGAGTGCTGGCGAGTAAAATCGAAATTTAGAAAATTTGTCCTGTTCAACTTTAACCCTTCTATCTGCCGTAGTTTAGCCTGTAGAGCGGTTTAAAGTTTTTCAAACTTCTTTTCGTGATTGCAGCCGTCCCAGGCAAGCTAGAGAGGAGCTTTTTGGACATTTCAAAGAGCACCTCCTCCCCTACGTAGTCCAGAAGTTTTATTTGATTCCGGCTTTGACTTTGGCCAGGAGACGATCGGAAATGATACCCCAAGATCGCGAAAAACCCAAAAAATTAAAAGTTGATTTTGCATAGTTTGGCGGCTCTAGCTGTTGTCGTTTGGCCTGTAGAGCAGTCTAAAGGTATTTTCGGGAACATTTGCTGAGTGCTGGCGAGTAAAATCGAAATTTAGAAAATTTGTCCTGTTCAACTTTAACCCTTCTATCTGCCGTAGTTTAGCCTGTAGAGCGGTTTAAAGTTTTTCAAACTTCTTTTCGTGATTGCAGCCGTCCCAGGCAAGCTAGAGAGGAGCTTTTTGGACATTTCAAAGAGCACCTCCTCCCCTACGTAGTCCAGTAGTTTTATTTGATTCCGGCTTTGACTTTGGCCAGGAGACGATCGGAAATGATACCCCAAGATCGCGAAAAACCCAAAAAATTAAAAGTCTATTTTGCATAGTTTGGCTGCTCTAGCTGTTGTCGTTTGGCCTGTAGAGCAGTCTAAAGGTATTTTCGGGAACATTTGCTGAGTGCTGGCGAGTAAAATCGAAATTTAGAAAATTTGTCCTGTTCAACTTTAACCCTTCTATCTGCCGTAGTTTAGCCTGTAGAGCGGTTTAAAGTTTTTCAAACTTCTTTTCGTGATTGCAGCCGTCCCAGGCAAGCTAGAGAGGAGCTTTTTGGACATTTCAAAGAGCACCTCCTCCCCTACGTAGTCCAGAAGTTTTATTTGATTCCGGCTTTGACTTTGGCCAGGAGACGATCGGAAATGATACCCCAAGATCGCGAAAAACCCAAAAAATTTAAAGTATATTTTGCATAGTTTGGCTGCTCTAGCTGTTGTCGTTTGGCCTGTAGAGCAGTCTAAAGGTATTTTCGGGAACATTTGCTGAGTGCTGGCGAGTAAAATCGAAATTTAGAAAATTTGTCCTGTTCAACTTTAACCCTTCTATCTGCCGTAGTTTAGCCTGTAGAGCGGTTTAAAGTTTTTCAAACTTCTTTTCGTGATTGCAGCCGTCCCAGGCAAGCTAGAGAGGAGCTTTTTGGACATTTCAAAGAGCACCTCCTCCCCTACGTAGTCCAGAAGTTTTATTTGATTCCGGCTTTGACTTTGGCCAGGAGACGATCGGAAATGATACCCCAATATCGCGAAAAACCCAAAAAATTAAAAGTCTATTTTGCATAGTTTGGCTGCTCTAGCTGTTGTCGTTTGGCCTGTAGAGCAGTCTAAAGGTATTTTCGGGAACATTTCCTGAGTGCTGGCGAGTAAAATCGAAATTTAGAAAATTTGTCCTGTTCAACTTTAACCCTTCTATCTGCCGTAGTTTAGCCTGTAGAGCGGTTTAAAGTTTTTCAAACTTCTTTTCGTGATTGCAGCCGTCCCAGGCAAGCTACAGAGGAGCTTTTTGGACATTTCAAAGAGCACCTCCTCCCCTACGTAGTCCAGAAGTTTTATTTGATTCCGGCTTTGACTTTGGCCAGGAGACGATCGGAAATGATACCCCAAGATCGCGAAAAACCCAAAAAATTAAAAGTCTATTTTGCATAGTTTGGCTGCTCTAGCTGTTGTCGTTTGGCCTGTAGAGCAGTCTAAAGGTATTTTCGGGAACATTTGCTGAGTGCTGGCGAGTAAAATCGAAATTTATAAAATTTGTCCTGTTCAACTTTAACCCTTCTATCTGCCGTAGTTTAGCCTGTAGAGCGGTTTAAAGTTTTTCAAACTTCTTTTCGTGATTGCAGCCGTCCCAGGCAAGCTAGAGAGGAGCTTTTTGGACATTTCAAAGAGCACCTCCTCCCCTACGTAGTCCAGAAGTTTTATTTGATTCCGGCTTTGACTTTGGCCAGGAGACGATCGGAAATGATACCCCAAGATCGCGAAAAACCCAAAAAATTAAAAGTCTATTTTGCATAGTTTGGCTGCTCTAGCTGTTGTCGTTTGGCCTGTAGAGCAGTCTAAAGGTATTTTCGGGAACATTTGCTGAGTGCTGGCGAGTAAAATCGAAATTTAGAAAATTTGTCCTGTTCAACTTTAACCCTTCTATCTGCCGTAGTTTAGCCTGTAGAGCGGTTTAAAGTTTTTCAAACTTCTTTTCGTGATTGCAGCCGTCCCAGGCAAGCTAGAGAGGAGCTTTTTGGACATTTCAAAGAGCACCTCCTCCCCTACGTAGTCCAGAAGTTTTATTTGATTCCGGCTTTGACTTTGGCCAGGAGACGATCGGAAATGATACCCCAAGATCGCGAAAAACCCAAAAAATTAAAAGTCTATTTTGCATAGTTTGGCTGCTCTAGCTGTTGTCGTTTGGCCTGTAGAGCAGTCTAAAGGTATTTTCGGGAACATTTGCTGAGTGCTGGCGAGTAAAATCGAAATTTAGAAAATTTGTCCTGTTCAACTTTAACCCTTCTATCTGCCGTAGTTTAGCCTGTAGAGCGGTTTAAAGTTTTTCAAACTTCTTTTCGTGATTGCAGCCGTCCCAGGCAAGCTAGAGAGGAGCTTTTTGGACATTTCAAAGAGCACCTCCTCCCCTACGTAGTCCAGAAGTTTTATTTGATTCCGGCTTTGACTTTGGCCAGGAGACGATCGGAAATGATACCCCAAGATCGCGAAAAACCCAAAAAATTAAAAGTCTATTTTGCATAGTTTGGCTGCTCTAGCTGTTGTCGTTTGGCCTGTAGAGCAGTCTAAAGGTATTTTCGGGAACATTTGCTGAGTGCTGGCGAGTAAAATCGAAATTTAGAAAATTTGTCCTGTTCAACTTTAACCCTTCTATCTGCCGTAGTTTAGCCTGTAGAGCGGTTTAAAGTTTTTCAAACTTCTTTTCGTGATTGCAGCCGTCCCAGGCAAGCTAGAGAGGAGCTTTTTGGACATTTCAAAGAGCACCTCCTCCCCTACGTAGTCCAGAAGTTTTATTTGATTCCGGCTTTGACTTTGGCCAGGAGACGATCGGAAATGATACCCCAAGATCGCGAAAAACCCAAAAAATTAAAAGTCTATTTTGCATAGTTTGGCTGCTCTAGCTGTTGTCGTTTGGCCTGTAGAGCAGTCTAAAGGTATTTTCGGGAACATTTGCTGAGTGCTGGCGAGTAAAATCGAAATTTAGAAAATTTGTCCTGTTCAACTTTAACCCTTCTATCTGCCGTAGTTTAGCCTGTAGAGCGGTTTAAAGTTTTTCAAACTTCTTTTCGTGATTGCAGCCGTCACAGGCAAGCTAGAGAGGAGCTTTTTGGACATTTCAAAGAGCACCTCCTCCCCTACGTAGTCCAGAAGTTTTATTTGATTCCGGCTTTGACTTTGGCCAGGAGACGATCGGAAATGATACCCCAAGATCGCGAAAAACCAAAAAAATTAAAAGTCTATTTTGCATAGTTTGGCTGCTCTAGCTGTTGTCGTTTGGCCTGTAGAGCAGTCTAAAGGTATTTTCGGGAACATTTGCTGAGTGCTGGCGAGTAAAATCGAAATTTAGAAAATTTGTCCTGTTCAACTTTAACCCTTCTATCTGCCGTAGTTTAGCCTGTAGAGCGGTTTAAAGTTTTTCAAACTTCTTTTCGTGATTGCAGCCGTCCCAGGCAAGCTAGAGAGGAGCTTTTTGGACATTTCAAAGAGCACCTCCTCCCCTACGTAGTCCAGAAGTTTTATTTGATTCCGGCTTTGACTTTGGCCAGGAGACGATCGGAAATGATACCCCAAGATCGCGAAAAACCCAAAAAATTAAAAGTCTATTTTGCATAGTTTGGCTGCTCTAGCTGTTGTCGTTTGGCCTGTAGAGCAGTCTAAAGGTATTTTCGGGAACATTTGCTGAGTGCTGGCGAGTAAAATCGAAATTTAGAAAATTTGTCCTGTTCAACTTTAACCCTTCTATCTGCCGTAGTTTAGCCTGTAGAGCGGTTTAAAGTTTTTCAAACTTCTTTTCGTGATTGCAGCCGTCCCAGGCAAGCTAGAGAGGAGCTTTTTGGACATTTCAAAGAGCACCTCCTCCCCTACGTAGTCCAGAAGTTTTATTTGATTCCGGCTTTGACTTTGGCCAGGAGACGATCGGAAATGATACCCCAAGATCGCGAAAAACCCAAAAAATTTAAAGTATATTTTGCATAGTTTGGCTGCTCTAGCTGTTGTCGTTTGGCCTGTAGAGCAGTCTAAAGGTATTTTCGGGAACATTTGCTGAGTGCTGGCGAGTAAAATCGAAATTTAGAAAATTTGTCCTGTTCAACTTTAACCCTTCTATCTGCCGTAGTTTAGCCTGTAGAGCGGTTTAAAGTTTTTCAAACTTCTTTTCGTGATTGCAGCCGTCCCAGGCAAGCTAGAGAGGAGCTTTTTGGACATTTCAAAGAGCACCTCCTCCCCTACGTAGTCCAGAAGTTTTATTTGATTCCGGCTTTGACTTTGGCCAGGAGACGATCGGAAATGATACCCCAATATCGCGAAAAACCCAAAAAATTAAAAGTCTATTTTGCATAGTTTGGCTGCTCTAGCTGTTGTCGTTTGGCCTGTAGAGCAGTCTAAAGGTATTTTCGGGAACATTTCCTGAGTGCTGGCGAGTAAAATCGAAATTTAGAAAATTTGTCCTGTTCAACTTTAACCCTTCTATCTGCCGTAGTTTAGCCTGTAGAGCGGTTTAAAGTTTTTCAAACTTCTTTTCGTGATTGCAGCCGTCCCAGGCAAGCTACAGAGGAGCTTTTTGGACATTTCAAAGAGCACCTCCTCCCCTACGTAGTCCAGAAGTTTTATTTGATTCCGGCTTTGACTTTGGCCAGGAGACGATCGGAAATGATACCCCAAGATCGCGAAAAACCCAAAAAATTAAAAGTCTATTTTGCATAGTTTGGCTGCTCTAGCTGTTGTCGTTTGGCCTGTAGAGCAGTCTAAAGGTATTTTCGGGAACATTTGCTGAGTGCTGGCGAGTAAAATCGAAATTTATAAAATTTGTCCTGTTCAACTTTAACCCTTCTATCTGCCGTAGTTTAGCCTGTAGAGCGGTTTAAAGTTTTTCAAACTTCTTTTCGTGATTGCAGCCGTCCCAGGCAAGCTAGAGAGGAGCTTTTTGGACATTTCAAAGAGCACCTCCTCCCCTACGTAGTCCAGAAGTTTTATTTGATTCCGGCTTTGACTTTGGCCAGGAGACGATCGGAAATGATACCCCAAGATCGCGAAAAACCCAAAAAATTAAAAGTCTATTTTGCATAGTTTGGCTGCTCTAGCTGTTGTCGTTTGGCCTGTAGAGCAGTCTAAAGGTATTTTCGGGAACATTTGCTGAGTGCTGGCGAGTAAAATCGAAATTTAGAAAATTTGTCCTGTTCAACTTTAACCCTTCTATCTGCCGTAGTTTAGCCTGTAGAGCGGTTTAAAGTTTTTCAAACTTCTTTTCGTGATTGCAGCCGTCCCAGGCAAGCTAGAGAGGAGCTTTTTGGACATTTCAAAGAGCACCTCCTCCCCTACGTAGTCCAGAAGTTTTATTTGATTCCGGCTTTGACTTTGGCCAGGAGACGATCGGAAATGATACCCCAAGATCGCGAAAAACCCAAAAAATTAAAAGTCTATTTTGCATAGTTTGGCTGCTCTAGCTGTTGTCGTTTGGCCTGTAGAGCAGTCTAAAGGTATTTTCGGGAACATTTGCTGAGTGCTGGCGAGTAAAATCGAAATTTAGAAAATTTGTCCTGTTCAACTTTAACCCTTCTATCTGCCGTAGTTTAGCCTGTAGAGCGGTTTAAAGTTTTTCAAACTTCTTTTCGTGATTGCAGCCGTCCCAGGCAAGCTAGAGAGGAGCTTTTTGGACATTTCAAAGAGCACCTCCTCCCCTACGTAGTCCAGAAGTTTTATTTGATTCCGGCTTTGACTTTGGCCAGGAGACGATCGGAAATGATACCCCAAGATCGCGAAAAACCCAAAAAATTAAAAGTCTATTTTGCATAGTTTGGCTGCTCTAGCTGTTGTCGTTTGGCCTGTAGAGCAGTCTAAAGGTATTTTCGGGAACATTTGCTGAGTGCTGGCGAGTAAAATCGAAATTTAGAAAATTTGTCCTGTTCAACTTTAACCCTTCTATCTGCCGTAGTTTAGCCTGTAGAGCGGTTTAAAGTTTTTCAAACTTCTTTTCGTGATTGCAGCCGTCCCAGGCAAGCTAGAGAGGAGCTTTTTGGACATTTCAAAGAGCACCTCCTCCCCTACGTAGTCCAGAAGTTTTATTTGATTCCGGCTTTGACTTTGGCCAGGAGACGATCGGAAATGATACCCCAAGATCGCGAAAAACCCAAAAAATTAAAAGTCTATTTTGCATAGTTTGGCTGCTCTAGCTGTTGTCGTTTGGCCTGTAGAGCAGTCTAAAGGTATTTTCGGGAACATTTGCTGAGTGCTGGCGAGTAAAATCGAAATTTAGAAAATTTGTCCTGTTCAACTTTAACCCTTCTATCTGCCGTAGTTTAGCCTGTAGAGCGGTTTAAAGTTTTTCAAACTTCTTTTCGTGATTGCAGCCGTCACAGGCAAGCTAGAGAGGAGCTTTTTGGACATTTCAAAGAGCACCTCCTCCCCTACGTAGTCCAGAAGTTTTATTTGATTCCGGCTTTGACTTTGGCCAGGAGACGATCGGAAATGATACCCCAAGATCGCGAAAAACCAAAAAAATTAAAAGTCTATTTTGCATAGTTTGGCTGCTCTAGCTGTTGTCGTTTGGCCTGTAGAGCAGTCTAAAGGTATTTTCGGGAACATTTGCTGAGTGCTGGCGAGTAAAATCGAAATTTAGAAAATTTGTCCTGTTCAACTTTAACCCTTCTATCTGCCGTAGTTTAGCCTGTAGAGCGGTTTAAAGTTTTTCAAACTTCTTTTCGTGATTGCAGCCGTCCCAGGCAAGCTAGAGAGGAGCTTTTTGGACATTTCAAAGAGCACCTCCTCCCCTACGTAGTCCAGAAGTTTTATTTGATTCCGGCTTTGACTTTGGCCAGGAGACGATCGGAAATGATACCCCAAGATCGCGAAAAACCCAAAAAATTAAAAGTCTATTTTGCATAGTTTGGCTGCTCTAGCTGTTGTCGTTTGGCCTGTAGAGCAGTCTAAAGGTATTTTCGGGAACATTTGCTGAGTGCTGGCGAGTAAAATCGAAATTTAGAAAATTTGTCCTGTTCAACTTTAACCCTTCTATCTGCCGTAGTTTAGCCTGTAGAGCGGTTTAAAGTTTTTCAAACTTCTTTTCGTGATTGCAGCCGTCCCAGGCAAGCTAGAGAGGAGCTTTTTGGACGTTTCAAAGAGCACCTCCTCCCCTACGTAGTCCAGAAGTTTTATTTGATTCCGGCTTTGACTTTGGTCAGGAGACGATCGGAAATGATACCCCAAGATCGCGAAAAACCCAAAAAAGTAAAAGTATATTTTGCATAGTTTGGCTGCTCTAGCTGTTGTCTTTTGGCCTGTAGAGCAGTCTAAAGGTATTTTCGGGAACATTTGCTGAGTGCTGGCGAGTAAAATCGAAATTTAGAAAATTTGTCCTGTTCAACTTTAACCCTTCTATCTGCCGTAGTTTAGCCTGTAGAGCGGTTTAAAGTTTTTCAAACTTCTTTTCGTGATTGCAGCCGTCCCAGGCAAGCTAGAGAGGAGCTTTTTGGACATTTCAAAGAGCACCTCCTCCCCTACGTAGTCCAGAAGTTTTATTTGATTCCGGCTTTGACTTTGGCCAGGAGACGATCGGAAATGATACCCCAAGATCGCGAAAAACCCAAAAAATTTAAAGTATATTTTGCATAGTTTGGCTGCTCTAGCTGTTGTCGTTTGGCCTGTAGAGCAGTCTAAAGGTATTTTCGGGAACATTTGCTGAGTGCTGGCGAGTAAAATCGAAATTTAGAAAATTTGTCCTGTTCAACTTTAACCCTTCTATCTGCCGTAGTTTAGCCTGTAGAGCGGTTTAAAGTTTTTCAAACTTCTTTTCGTGATTGCAGCCGTCCCAGGCAAGCTAGAGAGGAGCTTTTTGGACATTTCAAAGAGCACCTCCTCCCCTACGTAGTCCAGAAGTTTTATTTGATTCCGGCTTTGACTTTGGCCAGGAGACGATCGGAAATGATACCCCAATATCGCGAAAAACCCAAAAAATTAAAAGTCTATTTTGCATAGTTTGGCTGCTCTAGCTGTTGTCGTTTGGCCTGTAGAGCAGTCTAAAGGTATTTTCGGGAACATTTCCTGAGTGCTGGCGAGTAAAATCGAAATTTAGAAAATTTGTCCTGTTCAACTTTAACCCTTCTATCTGCCGTAGTTTAGCCTGTAGAGCGGTTTAAAGTTTTTCAAACTTCTTTTCGTGATTGCAGCCGTCCCAGGCAAGCTACAGAGGAGCTTTTTGGACATTTCAAAGAGCACCTCCTCCCCTACGTAGTCCAGAAGTTTTATTTGATTCCGGCTTTGACTTTGGCCAGGAGACGATCGGAAATGATACCCCAAGATCGCGAAAAACCCAAAAAATTAAAAGTCTATTTTGCATAGTTTGGCTGCTCTAGCTGTTGTCGTTTGGCCTGTAGAGCAGTCTAAAGGTATTTTCGGGAACATTTGCTGAGTGCTGGCGAGTAAAATCGAAATTTATAAAATTTGTCCTGTTCAACTTTAACCCTTCTATCTGCCGTAGTTTAGCCTGTAGAGCGGTTTAAAGTTTTTCAAACTTCTTTTCGTGATTGCAGCCGTCCCAGGCAAGCTAGAGAGGAGCTTTTTGGACATTTCAAAGAGCACCTCCTCCCCTACGTAGTCCAGAAGTTTTATTTGATTCCGGCTTTGACTTTGGCCAGGAGACGATCGGAAATGATACCCCAAGATCGCGAAAAACCCAAAAAATTAAAAGTCTATTTTGCATAGTTTGGCTGCTCTAGCTGTTGTCGTTTGGCCTGTAGAGCAGTCTAAAGGTATTTTCGGGAACATTTGCTGAGTGCTGGCGAGTAAAATCGAAATTTAGAAAATTTGTCCTGTTCAACTTTAACCCTTCTATCTGCCGTAGTTTAGCCTGTAGAGCGGTTTAAAGTTTTTCAAACTTCTTTTCGTGATTGCAGCCGTCCCAGGCAAGCTAGAGAGGAGCTTTTTGGACATTTCAAAGAGCACCTCCTCCCCTACGTAGTCCAGAAGTTTTATTTGATTCCGGCTTTGACTTTGGCCAGGAGACGATCGGAAATGATACCCCAAGATCGCGAAAAACCCAAAAAATTAAAAGTCTATTTTGCATAGTTTGGCTGCTCTAGCTGTTGTCGTTTGGCCTGTAGAGCAGTCTAAAGGTATTTTCGGGAACATTTGCTGAGTGCTGGCGAGTAAAATCGAAATTTAGAAAATTTGTCCTGTTCAACTTTAACCCTTCTATCTGCCGTAGTTTAGCCTGTAGAGCGGTTTAAAGTTTTTCAAACTTCTTTTCGTGATTGCAGCCGTCCCAGGCAAGCTAGAGAGGAGCTTTTTGGACATTTCAAAGAGCACCTCCTCCCCTACGTAGTCCAGAAGTTTTATTTGATTCCGGCTTTGACTTTGGCCAGGAGACGATCGGAAATGATACCCCAAGATCGCGAAAAACCCAAAAAATTAAAAGTCTATTTTGCATAGTTTGGCTGCTCTAGCTGTTGTCGTTTGGCCTGTAGAGCAGTCTAAAGGTATTTTCGGGAACATTTGCTGAGTGCTGGCGAGTAAAATCGAAATTTATAAAATTTGTCCTGTTCAACTTTAACCCTTCTATCTGCCGTAGTTTAGCCTGTAGAGCGGTTTAAAGTTTTTCAAACTTCTTTTCGTGATTGCAGCCGTCCCAGGCAAGCTAGAGAGGAGCTTTTTGGACATTTCAAAGAGCACCTCCTCCCCTACGTAGTCCAGAAGTTTTATTTGATTCCGGCTTTGACTTTGGCCAGGAGACGATCGGAAATGATACCCCAAGATCGCGAAAAACCCAAAAAATTAAAAGTCTATTTTGCATAGTTTGGCTGCTCTAGCTGTTGTCGTTTGGCCTGTAGAGCAGTCTAAAGGTATTTTCGGGAACATTTGCTGAGTGCTGGCGAGTAAAATCGAAATTTAGAAAATTTGTCCTGTTCAACTTTAACCCTTCTATCTGCCGTAGTTTAGCCTGTAGAGCGGTTTAAAGTTTTTCAAACTTCTTTTCGTGATTGCAGCCGTCCCAGGCAAGCTAGAGAGGAGCTTTTTGGACATTTCAAAGAGCACCTCCTCCCCTACGTAGTCCAGAAGTTTTATTTGATTCCGGCTTTGACTTTGGCCAGGAGACGATCGGAAATGATACCCCAAGATCGCGAAAAACCCAAAAAATTAAAAGTCTATTTTGCATAGTTTGGCTGCTCTAGCTGTTGTCGTTTGGCCTGTAGAGCAGTCTAAAGGTATTTTCGGGAACATTTGCTGAGTGCTGGCGAGTAAAATCGAAATTTAGAAAATTTGTCCTGTTCAACTTTAACCCTTCTATCTGCCGTAGTTTAGCCTGTAGAGCGGTTTAAAGTTTTTCAAACTTCTTTTCGTGATTGCAGCCGTCCCAGGCAAGCTAGAGAGGAGCTTTTTGGACATTTCAAAGAGCACCTCCTCCCCTACGTAGTCCAGAAGTTTTATTTGATTCCGGCTTTGACTTTGGCCAGGAGACGATCGGAAATGATACCCCAAGATCGCGAAAAACCCAAAAAATTAAAAGTCTATTTTGCATAGTTTGGCTGCTCTAGCTGTTGTCGTTTGGCCTGTAGAGCAGTCTAAAGGTATTTTCGGGAACATTTGCTGAGTGCTGGCGAGTAAAATCGAAATTTAGAAAATTTGTCCTGTTCAACTTTAACCCTTCTATCTGCCGTAGTTTAGCCTGTAGAGCGGTTTAAAGTTTTTCAAACTTCTTTTCGTGATTGCAGCCGTCCCAGGCAAGCTAGAGAGGAGCTTTTTGGACATTTCAAAGAGCACCTCCTCCCCTACGTAGTCCAGAAGTTTTATTTGATTCCGGCTTTGACTTTGGCCAGGAGACGATCGGAAATGATACCCCAAGATCGCGAAAAACCCAAAAAATTAAAAGTCTATTTTGCATAGTTTGGCTGCTCTAGCTGTTGTCGTTTGGCCTGTAGAGCAGTCTAAAGGTATTTTCGGGAACATTTGCTGAGTGCTGGCGAGTAAAATCGAAATTTAGAAAATTTGTCCTGTTCAACTTTAACCCTTCTATCTGCCGTAGTTTAGCCTGTAGAGCGGTTTAAAGTTTTTCAAACTTCTTTTCGTGATTGCAGCCGTCCCAGGCAAGCTAGAGAGGAGCTTTTTGGACGTTTCAAAGAGCACCTCCTCCCCTACGTAGTCCAGAAGTTTTATTTGATTCCGGCTTTGACTTTGGCCAGGAGACGATCGGAAATGATACCCCAAGATCGCGAAAAACCCAAAAAAGTAAAAGTATATTTTGCATAGTTTGGCTGCTCTAGCTGTTGTCTTTTGGCCTGTAGAGCAGTCTAAAGGTATTTTCGGGAACATTTGCTGAGTGCTGGCGAGTAAAATCGAAATTTAGAAAATTTGTCCTGTTCAACTTTAACCCTTCTATCTGCCGTAGTTTAGCCTGTAGAGCGGTTTAAAGTTTTTCAAACTTCTTTTCGTGATTGCAGCCGTCCCAGGCAAGCTAGAGAGGAGCTTTTTGGACATTTCAAAGAGCACCTCCTCCCCTACGTAGTCCAGAAGTTTTATTTGATTCCGGCTTTGACTTTGGCCAGGAGACGATCGGAAATGATACCCCAAGATCGCGAAAAACCCAAAAAATTAAAAGTCTATTTTGCATAGTTTGGCTGCTCTAGCTGTTGTCGTTTGGCCTGTAGAGCAGTCTAAAGGTATTTTCGGGAACATTTGCTGAGTGCTGGCGAGTAAAATCGAAATTTATAAAATTTGTCCTGTTCAACTTTAACCCTTCTATCTGCCGTAGTTTAGCCTGTAGAGCGGTTTAAAGTTTTTCAAACTTCTTTTCGTGATTGCAGCCGTCCCAGGCAAGCTAGAGAGGAGCTTTTTGGACATTTCAAAGAGCACCTCCTCCCCTACGTAGTCCAGAAGTTTTATTTGATTCCGGCTTTGACTTTGGCCAGGAGACGATCGGAAATGATACCCCAAGATCGCGAAAAACCCAAAAAATTAAAAGTCTATTTTGCATAGTTTGGCTGCTCTAGCTGTTGTCGTTTGGCCTGTAGAGCAGTCTAAAGGTATTTTCGGGAACATTTCCTGAGTGCTGGCGAGTAAAATCGAAATTTATAAAATTTGTCCTGTTCAACTTTAACCCTTCTATCTGCCGTAGTTTAGCCTGTAGAGCGGTTTAAAGTTTTTCAAACTTCTTTTCGTGATTGCAGCCGTCCCAGGCAAGCTAGAGAGGAGCTTTTTGGACATTTCAAAGAGCACCTCCTCCCCTACGTAGTCCAGAAGTTTTATTTGATTCCGGCTTTGACTTTGGCCAGGAGACGATCGGAAATGATACCCCAAGATCGCGAAAAACCCAAAAAATTAAAAGTCTATTTTGCATAGTTTGGCTGCTCTAGCTGTTGTCGTTTGGCCTGTAGAGCAGTCTAAAGGTATTTTCGGGAACATTTGCTGAGTGCTGGCGAGTAAAATCGAAATTTATAAAATTTGTCCTGTTCAACTTTAACCCTTCTATCTGCCGTAGTTTAGCCTGTAGAGCGGTTTAAAGTTTTTCAAACTTCTTTTCGTGATTGCAGCCGTCCCAGGCAAGCTAGAGAGGAGCTTTTTGGACATTTCAAAGAGCACCTCCTCCCCTACGTAGTCCAGAAGTTTTATTTGATTCCGGCTTTGACTTTGGCCAGGAGACGATCGGAAATGATACCCCAAGATCGCGAAAAACCCAAAAAATTAAAAGTCTATTTTGCATAGTTTGGCTGCTCTAGCTGTTGTCGTTTGGCCTGTAGAGCAGTCTAAAGGTATTTTCGGGAACATTTGCTGAGTGCTGGCGAGTAAAATCGAAATTTATAAAATTTGTCCTGTTCAACTTTAACCCTTCTATCTGCCGTAGTTTAGCCTGTAGAGCGGTTTAAAGTTTTTCAAACTTCTTTTCGTGATTGCAGCCGTCCCAGGCAAGCTAGAGAGGAGCTTTTTGGACATTTCAAAGAGCACCTCCTCCCCTACGTAGTCCAGAAGTTTTATTTGATTCCGGCTTTGACTTTGGCCAGGAGACGATCGGAAATGATACCCCAAGATCGCGAAAAACCCAAAAAATTAAAAGTCTATTTTGCATAGTTTGGCTGCTCTAGCTGTTGTCGTTTGGCCTGTAGAGCAGTCTAAAGGTATTTTCGGGAACATTTCCTGAGTGCTGGCGAGTAAAATCGAAATTTATAAAATTTGTCCTGTTCAACTTTAACCCTTCTATCTGCCGTAGTTTAGCCTGTAGAGCGGTTTAAAGTTTTTCAAACTTCTTTTCGTGATTGCAGCCGTCCCAGGCAAGCTAGAGAGGAGCTTTTTGGACATTTCAAAGAGCACCTCCTCCCCTACGTAGTCCAGAAGTTTTATTTGATTCCGGCTTTGACTTTGGCCAGGAGACGATCGGAAATGATACCCCAAGATCGCGAAAAACCCAAAAAATTAAAAGTCTATTTTGCATAGTTTGGCTGCTCTAGCTGTTGTCGTTTGGCCTGTAGAGCAGTCTAAAGGTATTTTCGGGAACATTTGCTGAGTGCTGGCGAGTAAAATCGAAATTTATAAAATTTGTCCTGTTCAACTTTAACCCTTCTATCTGCCGTAGTTTAGCCTGTAGAGCGGTTTAAAGTTTTTCAAACTTCTTTTCGTGATTGCAGCCGTCCCAGGCAAGCTAGAGAGGAGCTTTTTGGACATTTCAAAGAGCACCTCCTCCCCTACGTAGTCCAGAAGTTTTATTTGATTCCGGCTTTGACTTTGGCCAGGAGACGATCGGAAATGATACCCCAAGATCGCGAAAAACCCAAAAAATTAAAAGTCTATTTTGCATAGTTTGGCTGCTCTAGCTGTTGTCGTTTGGCCTGTAGAGCAGTCTAAAGGTATTTTCGGGAACATTTGCTGAGTGCTGGCGAGTAAAATCGAAATTTAGAAAATTTGTCCTGTTCAACTTTAACCCTTCTATCTGCCGTAGTTTAGCCTGTAGAGCGGTTTAAAGTTTTTCAAACTTCTTTTCGTGATTGCAGCCGTCCCAGGCAAGCTAGAGAGGAGCTTTTTGGACATTTCAAAGAGCACCTCCTCCCCTACGTAGTCCAGAAGTTTTATTTGATTCCGGCTTTGACTTTGGCCAGGAGACGATCGGAAATGATACCCCAAGATCGCGAAAAACCCAAAAAATTAAAAGTCTATTTTGCATAGTTTGGCTGCTCTAGCTGTTGTCGTTTGGCCTGTAGAGCAGTCTAAAGGTATTTTCGGGAACATTTGCTGAGTGCTGGCGAGTAAAATCGAAATTTAGAAAATTTGTCCTGTTCAACTTTAACCCTTCTATCTGCCGTAGTTTAGCCTGTAGAGCGGTTTAAAGTTTTTCAAACTTCTTTTCGTGATTGCAGCCGTCCCAGGCAAGCTAGAGAGGAGCTTTTTGGACATTTCAAAGAGCACCTCCTCCCCTACGTAGTCCAGAAGTTTTATTTGATTCCGGCTTTGACTTTGGCCAGGAGACGATCGGAAATGATACCCCAAGATCGCGAAAAACCCAAAAAATTAAAAGTCTATTTTGCATAGTTTGGCTGCTCTAGCTGTTGTCGTTTGGCCTGTAGAGCAGTCTAAAGGTATTTTCGGGAACATTTGCTGAGTGCTGGCGAGTAAAATCGAAATTTAGAAAATTTGTCCTGTTCAACTTTAACCCTTCTATCTGCCGTAGTTTAGCCTGTAGAGCGGTTTAAAGTTTTTCAAACTTCTTTTCGTGATTGCAGCCGTCCCAGGCAAGCTAGAGAGGAGCTTTTTGGACATTTCAAAGAGCACCTCCTCCCCTACGTAGTCCAGAAGTTTTATTTGATTCCGGCTTTGACTTTGGCCAGGAGACGATCGGAAATGATACCCCAAGATCGCGAAAAACCCAAAAAATTAAAAGTCTATTTTGCATAGTTTGGCTGCTCTAGCTGTTGTCGTTTGGCCTGTAGAGCAGTCTAAAGGTATTTTCGGGAACATTTGCTGAGTGCTGGCGAGTAAAATCGAAATTTAGAAAATTTGTCCTGTTCAACTTTAACCCTTCTATCTGCCGTAGTTTAGCCTGTAGAGCGGTTTAAAGTTTTTCAAACTTCTTTTCGTGATTGCAGCCGTCCCAGGCAAGCTAGAGAGGAGCTTTTTGGACATTTCAAAGAGCACCTCCTCCCCTACGTAGTCCAGAAGTTTTATTTGATTCCGGCTTTGACTTTGGCCAGGAGACGATCGGAAATGATACCCCAAGATCGCGAAAAACCCAAAAAATTAAAAGTCTATTTTGCATAGTTTGGCTGCTCTAGCTGTTGTCGTTTGGCCTGTAGAGCAGTCTAAAGGTATTTTCGGGAACATTTGCTGAGTGCTGGCGAGTAAAATCGAAATTTAGAAAATTTGTCCTGTTCAACTTTAACCCTTCTATCTGCCGTAGTTTAGCCTGTAGAGCGGTTTAAAGTTTTTCAAACTTCTTTTCGTGATTGCAGCCGTCCCAGGCAAGCTAGAGAGGAGCTTTTTGGACATTTCAAAGAGCACCTCCTCCCCTACGTAGTCCAGAAGTTTTATTTGATTCCGGCTTTGACTTTGGCCAGGAGACGATCGGAAATGATACCCCAAGATCGCGAAAAACCCAAAAAATTAAAAGTCTATTTTGCATAGTTTGGCTGCTCTAGCTGTTGTCGTTTGGCCTGTAGAGCAGTCTAAAGGTATTTTCGGGAACATTTGCTGAGTGCTGGCGAGTAAAATCGAAATTTAGAAAATTTGTCCTGTTCAACTTTAACCCTTCTATCTGCCGTAGTTTAGCCTGTAGAGCGGTTTAAAGTTTTTCAAACTTCTTTTCGTGATTGCAGCCGTCACAGGCAAGCTAGAGAGGAGCTTTTTGGACATTTCAAAGAGCACCTCCTCCCCTACGTAGTCCAGAAGTTTTATTTGATTCCGGCTTTGACTTTGGCCAGGAGACGATCGGAAATGATACCCCAAGATCGCGAAAAACCAAAAAAATTAAAAGTCTATTTTGCATAGTTTGGCTGCTCTAGCTGTTGTCGTTTGGCCTGTAGAGCAGTCTAAAGGTATTTTCGGGAACATTTGCTGAGTGCTAGCGAGTAAAATCGAAATTTAGAAAATTTGTCCTGTTCAACTTTAACCCTTCTATCTGCCGTAGTTTAGCCTGTAGAGCGGTTTAAAGTTTTTCAAACTTCTTTTCGTGATTGCAGCCGTCCCAGGCAAGCTAGAGAGGAGCTTTTTGGACATTTCAAAGAGCACCTCCTCCCCTACGTAGTCCAGAAGTTTTATTTGATTCCGGCTTTGACTTTGGCCAGGAGACGATCGGAAATGATACCCCAAGATCGCGAAAAACCCAAAAAATTAAAAGTCTATTTTGCATAGTTTGGCTGCTCTAGCTGTTGTCGTTTGGCCTGTAGAGCAGTCTAAAGGTATTTTCGGGAACATTTGCTGAGTGCTGGCGAGTAAAATCGAAATTTAGAAAATTTGTCCTGTTCAACTTTAACCCTTCTATCTGCCGTAGTTTAGCCTGTAGAGCGGTTTAAAGTTTTTCAAACTTCTTTTCGTGATTGCAGCCGTCCCAGGCAAGCTAGAGAGGAGCTTTTTGGACGTTTCAAAGAGCACCTCCTCCCCTACGTAGTCCAGAAGTTTTATTTGATTCCGGCTTTGACTTTGGCCAGGAGACGATCGGAAATGATACCCCAAGATCGCGAAAAACCCAAAAAAGTAAAAGTATATTTTGCATAGTTTGGCTGCTCTAGCTGTTGTCTTTTGGCCTGTAGAGCAGTCTAAAGGTATTTTCGGGAACATTTGCTGAGTGCTGGCGAGTAAAATCGAAATTTAGAAAATTTGTCCTGTTCAACTTTAACCCTTCTATCTGCCGTAGTTTAGCCTGTAGAGCGGTTTAAAGTTTTTCAAACTTCTTTTCGTGATTGCAGCCGTCCCAGGCAAGCTAGAGAGGAGCTTTTTGGACATTTCAAAGAGCACCTCCTCCCCTACGTAGTCCAGAAGTTTTATTTGATTCCGGCTTTGACTTTGGCCAGGAGACGATCGGAAATGATACCCCAAGATCGCGAAAAACCCAAAAAATTTAAAGTATATTTTGCATAGTTTGGCTGCTCTAGCTGTTGTCGTTTGGCCTGTAGAGCAGTCTAAAGGTATTTTCGGGAACATTTGCTGAGTGCTGGCGAGTAAAATCGAAATTTAGAAAATTTGTCCTGTTCAACTTTAACCCTTCTATCTGCCGTAGTTTAGCCTGTAGAGCGGTTTAAAGTTTTTCAAACTTCTTTTCGTGATTGCAGCCGTCCCAGGCAAGCTAGAGAGGAGCTTTTTGGACATTTCAAAGAGCACCTCCTCCCCTACGTAGTCCAGAAGTTTTATTTGATTCCGGCTTTGACTTTGGCCAGGAGACGATCGGAAATGATACCCCAATATCGCGAAAAACCCAAAAAATTAAAAGTCTATTTTGCATAGTTTGGCTGCTCTAGCTGTTGTCGTTTGGCCTGTAGAGCAGTCTAAAGGTATTTTCGGGAACATTTCCTGAGTGCTGGCGAGTAAAATCGAAATTTAGAAAATTTGTCCTGTTCAACTTTAACCCTTCTATCTGCCGTAGTTTAGCCTGTAGAGCGGTTTAAAGTTTTTCAAACTTCTTTTCGTGATTGCAGTCGTCCCAGGCAAGCTACAGAGGAGCTTTTTGGACATTTCAAAGAGCACCTCCTCCCCTACGTAGTCCAGAAGTTTTATTTGATTCCGGCTTTGACTTTGGCCAGGAGACGATCGGAAATGATACCCCAAGATCGCGAAAAACCCAAAAAATTAAAAGTCTATTTTGCATAGTTTGGCTGCTCTAGCTGTTGTCGTTTGGCCTGTAGAGCAGTCTAAAGGTATTTTCGGGAACATTTGCTGAGTGCTGGCGAGTAAAATCGAAATTTATAAAATTTGTCCTGTTCAACTTTAACCCTTCTATCTGCCGTAGTTTAGCCTGTAGAGCGGTTTAAAGTTTTTCAAACTTCTTTTCGTGATTGCAGCCGTCCCAGGCAAGCTAGAGAGGAGCTTTTTGGACATTTCAAAGAGCACCTCCTCCCCTACGTAGTCCAGAAGTTTTATTTGATTCCGGCTTTGACTTTGGCCAGGAGACGATCGGAAATGATACCCCAAGATCGCGAAAAACCCAAAAAATTAAAAGTCTATTTTGCATAGTTTGGCTGCTCTAGCTGTTGTCGTTTGGCCTGTAGAGCAGTCTAAAGGTATTTTCGGGAACATTTGCTGAGTGCTGGCGAGTAAAATCGAAATTTAGAAAATTTGTCCTGTTCAACTTTAACCCTTCTATCTGCCGTAGTTTAGCCTGTAGAGCGGTTTAAAGTTTTTCAAACTTCTTTTCGTGATTGCAGCCGTCCCAGGCAAGCTAGAGAGGAGCTTTTTGGACATTTCAAAGAGCACCTCCTCCCCTACGTAGTCCAGAAGTTTTATTTGATTCCGGCTTTGACTTTGGCCAGGAGACGATCGGAAATGATACCCCAAGATCGCGAAAAACCCAAAAAATTAAAAGTCTATTTTGCATAGTTTGGCTGCTCTAGCTGTTGTCGTTTGGCCTGTAGAGCAGTCTAAAGGTATTTTCGGGAACATTTGCTGAGTGCTGGCGAGTAAAATCGAAATTTAGAAAATTTGTCCTGTTCAACTTTAACCCTTCTATCTGCCGTAGTTTAGCCTGTAGAGCGGTTTAAAGTTTTTCAAACTTCTTTTCGTGATTGCAGCCGTCCCAGGCAAGCTAGAGAGGAGCTTTTTGGACATTTCAAAGAGCACCTCCTCCCCTACGTAGTCCAGAAGTTTTATTTGATTCCGGCTTTGACTTTGGCCAGGAGACGATCGGAAATGATACCCCAAGATCGCGAAAAACCCAAAAAATTAAAAGTCTATTTTGCATAGTTTGGCTGCTCTAGCTGTTGTCGTTTGGCCTGTAGAGCAGTCTAAAGGTATTTTCGGGAACATTTGCTGAGTGCTGGCGAGTAAAATCGAAATTTAGAAAATTTGTCCTGTTCAACTTTAACCCTTCTATCTGCCGTAGTTTAGCCTGTAGAGCGGTTTAAAGTTTTTCAAACTTCTTTTCGTGATTGCAGCCGTCCCAGGCAAGCTAGAGAGGAGCTTTTTGGACATTTCAAAGAGCACCTCCTCCCCTACGTAGTCCAGAAGTTTTATTTGATTCCGGCTTTGACTTTGGCCAGGAGACGATCGGAAATGATACCCCAAGATCGCGAAAAACCCAAAAAATTAAAAGTCTATTTTGCATAGTTTGGCTGCTCTAGCTGTTGTCGTTTGGCCTGTAGAGCAGTCTAAAGGTATTTTCGGGAACATTTGCTGAGTGCTGGCGAGTAAAATCGAAATTTAGAAAATTTGTCCTGTTCAACTTTAACCCTTCTATCTGCCGTAGTTTAGCCTGTAGAGCGGTTTAAAGTTTTTCAAACTTCTTTTCGTGATTGCAGCCGTCCCAGGCAAGCTAGAGAGGAGCTTTTTGGACATTTCAAAGAGCACCTCCTCCCCTACGTAGTCCAGAAGTTTTATTTGATTCCGGCTTTGACTTTGGCCAGGAGACGATCGGAAATGATACCCCAAGATCGCGAAAAACCCAAAAAATTAAAAGTCTATTTTGCATAGTTTGGCTGCTCTAGCTGTTGTCGTTTGGCCTGTAGAGCAGTCTAAAGGTATTTTCGGGAACATTTGCTGAGTGCTGGCGAGTAAAATCGAAATTTAGAAAATTTGTCCTGTTCAACTTTAACCCTTCTATCTGCCGTAGTTTAGCCTGTAGAGCGGTTTAAAGTTTTTCAAACTTCTTTTCGTGATTGCAGCCGTCACAGGCAAGCTAGAGAGGAGCTTTTTGGACATTTCAAAGAGCACCTCCTCCCCTACGTAGTCCAGAAGTTTTATTTGATTCCGGCTTTGACTTTGGCCAGGAGACGATCGGAAATGATACCCCAAGATCGCGAAAAACCCAAAAAATTAAAAGTCTATTTTGCATAGTTTGGCTGCTCTAGCTGTTGTCGTTTGGCCTGTAGAGCAGTCTAAAGGTATTTTCGGGAACATTTGCTGAGTGCTGGCGAGTAAAATCGAAATTTAGAAAATTTGTCCTGTTCAACTTTAACCCTTCTATCTGCCGTAGTTTAGCCTGTAGAGCGGTTTAAAGTTTTTCAAACTTCTTTTCGTGATTGCAGCCGTCCCAGGCAAGCTAGAGAGGAGCTTTTTGGACATTTCAAAGAGCACCTCCTCCCCTACGTAGTCCAGAAGTTTTATTTGATTCCGGCTTTGACTTTGGCCAGGAGACGATCGGAAATGATACCCCAAGATCGCGAAAAACCCAAAAAATTAAAAGTCTATTTTGCATAGTTTGGCTGCTCTAGCTGTTGTCGTTTGGCCTGTAGAGCAGTCTAAAGGTATTTTCGGGAACATTTGCTGAGTGCTGGCGAGTAAAATCGAAATTTAGAAAATTTGTCCTGTTCAACTTTAACCCTTCTATCTGCCGTAGTCTAGCCTGTAGAGCGGT
Source organism: Coelopa pilipes (assembly GCA_947389925.1). NCBI lineage: Eukaryota > Metazoa > Arthropoda > Insecta > Diptera > Coelopidae > Coelopa > Coelopa pilipes. The sequence goes on from OX376698.1 coordinate 43,177,610, forward strand.
TTAAAGTTTTTCAAACTTCTTTTCGTGATTGCAGCCGTCCCAGGCAAGCTAGAGAGGAGCTTTTTGGACATTTCAAAGAGCACCTCCTCCCCTACGTAGTCCAGAAGTTTTATTTGATTCCGGCTTTGACTTTGGCCAGGAGACGATCGGAAATGATACCCCAAGATCGCGAAAAACCCAAAAAATTAAAAGTCTATTTTGCATAGTTTGGCTGCTCTAGCTGTTGTCGTTTGGCCTGTAGAGCAGTCTAAAGGTATTTTCGGGAACATTTGCTGAGTGCTGGCGAGTAAAATCGAAATTTAGAAAATTTGTCCTGTTCAACTTTAACCCTTCTATCTGCCGTAGTCTAGCCTGTAGAGCGGTTTAAAGTTTTTCAAACTTCTTTTCGTGATTGCAGCCGTCCCAGGCAAGCTAGAGAGGAGCTTTTTGGACATTTCAAAGAGCACCTCCTCCCCTACGTAGTCCAGAAGTTTTATTTGATTCCGGCTTTGACTTTGGCCAGGAGACGATCGGAAATGATACCCCAAGATCGCGAAAAACCCAAAAAATTAAAAGTCTATTTTGCATAGTTTGGCTGCTCTAGCTGTTGTCGTTTGGCCTGTAGAGCAGTCTAAAGGTATTTTCGGGAACATTTGCTGAGTGCTGGCGAGTAAAATCGAAATTTATAAAATTTGTCCTGTTCAACTTTAACCCTTCTATCTGCCGTAGTTTAGCCTGTAGAGCGGTTTAAAGTTTTTCAAACTTCTTTTCGTGATTGCAGCCGTCCCAGGCAAGCTAGAGAGGAGCTTTTTGGACATTTCAAAGAGCACCTCCTCCCCTACGTAGTCCAGAAGTTTTATTTGATTCCGGCTTTGACTTTGGCCAGGAGACGATCGGAAATGATACCCCAAGATCGCGAAAAACCCAAAAAATTAAAAGTCTATTTTGCATAGTTTGGCTGCTCTAGCTGTTGTCGTTTGGCCTGTAGAGCAGTCTAAAGGTATTTTCGGGAACATTTGCTGAGTGCTGGCGAGTAAAATCGAAATTTAGAAAATTTGTCCTGTTCAACTTTAACCCTTCTATCTGCCGTAGTTTAGCCTGTAGAGCGGTTTAAAGTTTTTCAAACTTCTTTTTGTGATTGCAGCCGTCCCAGGCAAGCTAGAGAGGAGCTTTTTGGACATTTCAAAGAGCACCTCCTCCCCTACGTAGTCCAGAAGTTTTATTTGATTCCGGCTTTGACTTTGGCCAGGAGACGATCGGAAATGATACCCCAAGATCGCGAAAAACCCAAAAAATTAAAAGTCTATTTTGCATAGTTTGGCTGCTCTAGCTGTTGTCGTTTGGCCTGTAGAGCAGTCTAAAGGTATTTTCGGGAACATTTGCTGAGTGCTGGCGAGTAAAATCGAAATTTATAAAATTTGTCCTGTTCAACTTTAACCCTTCTATCTGCCGTAGTTTAGCCTGTAGAGCGGTTTAAAGTTTTTCAAACTTCTTTTCGTGATTGCAGCCGTCCCAGGCAAGCTAGAGAGGAGCTTTTTGGACATTTCAAAGAGCACCTCCTCCCCTACGTAGTCCAGAAGTTTTATTTGATTCCGGCTTTGACTTTGGCCAGGAGACGATCGGAAATGATACCCCAAGATCGCGAAAAACCCAAAAAATTAAAAGTCTATTTTGCATAGTTTGGCTGCTCTAGCTGTTGTCGTTTGGCCTGTAGAGCAGTCTAAAGGTATTTTCGGGAACATTTGCTGAGTGCTGGCGAGTAAAATCGAAATTTAGAAAATTTGTCCTGTTCAACTTTAACCCTTCTATCTGCCGTAGTTTAGCCTGTAGAGCGGTTTAAAGTTTTTCAAACTTCTTTTTGTGATTGCAGCCGTCCCAGGCAAGCTAGAGAGGAGCTTTTTGGACATTTCAAAGAGCACCTCCTCCCCTACGTAGTCCAGAAGTTTTATTTGATTCCGGCTTTGACTTTGGCCAGGAGACGATCGGAAATGATACCCCAAGATCGCGAAAAACCCAAAAAATTAAAAGTCTATTTTGCATAGTTTGGCTGCTCTAGCTGTTGTCGTTTGGCCTGTAGAGCAGTCTAAAGGTATTTTCGGGAACATTTGCTGAGTGCTGGCGAGTAAAATCGAAATTTAGAAAATTTGTCCTGTTCAACTTTAACCCTTCTATCTGCCGTAGTCTAGCCTGTAGAGCGGTTTAAAGTTTTTCAAACTTCTTTTCGTGATTGCAGCCGTCCCAGGCAAGCTAGAGAGGAGCTTTTTGGACATTTCAAAGAGCACCTCCTCCCCTACGTAGTCCAGAAGTTTTATTTGATTCCGGCTTTGACTTTGGCCAGGAGACGATCGGAAATGATACCCCAAGATCGCGAAAAACCCAAAAAATTAAAAGTCTATTTTGCATAGTTTGGCTGCTCTAGCTGTTGTCGTTTGGCCTGTAGAGCAGTCTAAAGGTATTTTCGGGAACATTTGCTGAGTGCTGGCGAGTAAAATCGAAATTTATAAAATTTGTCCTGTTCAACTTTAACCCTTCTATCTGCCGTAGTTTAGCCTGTAGAGCGGTTTAAAGTTTTTCAAACTTCTTTTCGTGATTGCAGCCGTCCCAGGCAAGCTAGAGAGGAGCTTTTTGGACATTTCAAAGAGCACCTCCTCCCCTACGTAGTCCAGAAGTTTTATTTGATTCCGGCTTTGACTTTGGCCAGGAGACGATCGGAAATGATACCCCAAGATCGCGAAAAACCCAAAAAATTAAAAGTCTATTTTGCATAGTTTGGCTGCTCTAGCTGTTGTCGTTTGGCCTGTAGAGCAGTCTAAAGGTATTTTCGGGAACATTTGCTGAGTGCTGGCGAGTAAAATCGAAATTTAGAAAATTTGTCCTGTTCAACTTTAACCCTTCTATCTGCCGTAGTTTAGCCTGTAGAGCGGTTTAAAGTTTTTCAAACTTCTTTTTGTGATTGCAGCCGTCCCAGGCAAGCTAGAGAGGAGCTTTTTGGACATTTCAAAGAGCACCTCCTCCCCTACGTAGTCCAGAAGTTTTATTTGATTCCGGCTTTGACTTTGGCCAGGAGACGATCGGAAATGATACCCCAAGATCGCGAAAAACCCAAAAAATTAAAAGTCTATTTTGCATAGTTTGGCTGCTCTAGCTGTTGTCGTTTGGCCTGTAGAGCAGTCTAAAGGTATTTTCGGGAACATTTGCTGAGTGCTGGCGAGTAAAATCGAAATTTATAAAATTTGTCCTGTTCAACTTTAACCCTTCTATCTGCCGTAGTTTAGCCTGTAGAGCGGTTTAAAGTTTTTCAAACTTCTTTTCGTGATTGCAGCCGTCCCAGGCAAGCTAGAGAGGAGCTTTTTGGACATTTCAAAGAGCACCTCCTCCCCTACGTAGTCCAGAAGTTTTATTTGATTCCGGCTTTGACTTTGGCCAGGAGACGATCGGAAATGATACCCCAAGATCGCGAAAAACCCAAAAAATTAAAAGTCTATTTTGCATAGTTTGGCTGCTCTAGCTGTTGTCGTTTGGCCTGTAGAGCAGTCTAAAGGTATTTTCGGGAACATTTGCTGAGTGCTGGCGAGTAAAATCGAAATTTAGAAAATTTGTCCTGTTCAACTTTAACCCTTCTATCTGCCGTAGTTTAGCCTGTAGAGCGGTTTAAAGTTTTTCAAACTTCTTTTTGTGATTGCAGCCGTCCCAGGCAAGCTAGAGAGGAGCTTTTTGGACATTTCAAAGAGCACCTCCTCCCCTACGTAGTCCAGAAGTTTTATTTGATTCCGGCTTTGACTTTGGCCAGGAGACGATCGGAAATGATACCCCAAGATCGCGAAAAACCCAAAAAATTAAAAGTCTATTTTGCATAGTTTGGCTGCTCTAGCTGTTGTCGTTTGGCCTGTAGAGCAGTCTAAAGGTATTTTCGGGAACATTTGCTGAGTGCTGGCGAGTAAAATCGAAATTTAGAAAATTTGTCCTGTTCAACTTTAACCCTTCTATCTGCCGTAGTCTAGCCTGTAGAGCGGTTTAAAGTTTTTCAAACTTCTTTTCGTGATTGCAGCCGTCCCAGGCAAGCTAGAGAGGAGCTTTTTGGACATTTCAAAGAGCACCTCCTCCCCTACGTAGTCCAGAAGTTTTATTTGATTCCGGCTTTGACTTTGGCCAGGAGACGATCGGAAATGATACCCCAAGATCGCGAAAAACCCAAAAAATTAAAAGTCTATTTTGCATAGTTTGGCTGCTCTAGCTGTTGTCGTTTGGCCTGTAGAGCAGTCTAAAGGTATTTTCGGGAACATTTGCTGAGTGCTGGCGAGTAAAATCGAAATTTATAAAATTTGTCCTGTTCAACTTTAACCCTTCTATCTGCCGTAGTTTAGCCTGTAGAGCGGTTTAAAGTTTTTCAAACTTCTTTTCGTGATTGCAGCCGTCCCAGGCAAGCTAGAGAGGAGCTTTTTGGACATTTCAAAGAGCACCTCCTCCCCTACGTAGTCCAGAAGTTTTATTTGATTCCGGCTTTGACTTTGGCCAGGAGACGATCGGAAATGATACCCCAAGATCGCGAAAAACCCAAAAAATTAAAAGTCTATTTTGCATAGTTTGGCTGCTCTAGCTGTTGTCGTTTGGCCTGTAGAGCAGTCTAAAGGTATTTTCGGGAACATTTGCTGAGTGCTGGCGAGTAAAATCGAAATTTAGAAAATTTGTCCTGTTCAACTTTAACCCTTCTATCTGCCGTAGTTTAGCCTGTAGAGCGGTTTAAAGTTTTTCAAACTTCTTTTCGTGATTGCAGCCGTCCCAGGCAAGCTAGAGAGGAGCTTTTTGGACATTTCAAAGAGCACCTCCTCCCCTACGTAGTCCAGAAGTTTTATTTGATTCCGGCTTTGACTTTGGCCAGGAGACGATCGGAAATGATACCCCAAGATCGCGAAAAACCCAAAAAATTAAAAGTCTATTTTGCATAGTTTGGCTGCTCTAGCTGTTGTCGTTTGGCCTGTAGAGCAGTCTAAAGGTATTTTCGGGAACATTTGCTGAGTGCTGGCGAGTAAAATCGAAATTTAGAAAATTTGTCCTGTTCAACTTTAACCCTTCTATCTGCCGTAGTCTAGCCTGTAGAGCGGTTTAAAGTTTTTCAAACTTCTTTTCGTGATTGCAGCCGTCCCAGGCAAGCTAGAGAGGAGCTTTTTGGACATTTCAAAGAGCACCTCCTCCCCTACGTAGTCCAGAAGTTTTATTTGATTCCGGCTTTGACTTTGGCCAGGAGACGATCGGAAATGATACCCCAAGATCGCGAAAAACCCAAAAAATTAAAAGTCTATTTTGCATAGTTTGGCTGCTCTAGCTGTTGTCGTTTGGCCTGTAGAGCAGTCTAAAGGTATTTTCGGGAACATTTGCTGAGTGCTGGCGAGTAAAATCGAAATTTAGAAAATTTGTCCTGTTCAACTTTAACCCTTCTATCTGCCGTAGTTTAGCCTGTAGAGCGGTTTAAAGTTTTTCAAACTTCTTTTTGTGATTGCAGCCGTCCCAGGCAAGCTAGAGAGGAGCTTTTTGGACATTTCAAAGAGCACCTCCTCCCCTACGTAGTCCAGAAGTTTTATTTGATTCCGGCTTTGACTTTGGCCAGGAGACGATCGGAAATGATACCCCAAGATCGCGAAAAACCCAAAAAATTAAAAGTCTATTTTGCTTAGTTTGGCTGCTCTAGCTGTTGTCGTTTGGCCTGTAGAGCAGTCTAAAGGTATTTTCGGGAACATTTGCTGAGTGCTGGCGAGTAAAATCGAAATTTATAAAATTTGTCCTGTTCAACTTTAACCCTTCTATCTGCCGTAGTTTAGCCTGTAGAGCGGTTTAAAGTTTTTCAAACTTCTTTTCGTGATTGCAGCCGTCCCAGGCAAGCTAGAGAGGAGCTTTTTGGACATTTCAAAGAGCACCTCCTCCCCTACGTAGTCCAGAAGTTTTATTTGATTCCGGCTTTGACTTTGGCCAGGAGACGATCGGAAATGATACCCCAAGATCGCGAAAAACCCAAAAAATTAAAAGTCTATTTTGCATAGTTTGGCTGCTCTAGCTGTTGTCGTTTGGCCTGTAGAGCAGTCTAAAGGTATTTTCGGGAACATTTGCTGAGTGCTGGCGAGTAAAATCGAAATTTAGAAAATTTGTCCTGTTCAACTTTAACCCTTCTATCTGCCGTAGTTTAGCCTGTAGAGCGGTTTAAAGTTTTTCAAACTTCTTTTTGTGATTGCAGCCGTCCCAGGCAAGCTAGAGAGGAGCTTTTTGGACATTTCAAAGAGCACCTCCTCCCCTACGTAGTCCAGAAGTTTTATTTGATTCCGGCTTTGACTTTGGCCAGGAGACGATCGGAAATGATACCCCAAGATCGCGAAAAACCCAAAAAATTAAAAGTCTATTTTGCATAGTTTGGCTGCTCTAGCTGTTGTCGTTTGGCCTGTAGAGCAGTCTAGAGGTATTTTCGGGAACATTTGCTGAGTGCTGGCGAGTAAAATCGAAATTTAGAAAATTTGTCCTGTTCAACTTTAACCCTTCTATCTGCCGTAGTTTAGCCTGTAGAGCGGTTTAAAGTTTTTCAAACTTCTTTTCGTGATTGCAGCCGTCCCAGGCAAGCTAGAGAGGAGCTTTTTGGACATTTCAAAGAGCACCTCCTCCCCTACGTAGTCCAGAAGTTTTATTTGATTCCGGCTTTGACTTTGGCCAGGAGACGATCGGAAATGATACCCCAAGATCGCGAAAAACCCAAAAAATTAAAAGTCTATTTTGCATAGTTTGGCTGCTCTAGCTGTTGTCGTTTGGCCTGTAGAGCAGTCTAAAGGTATTTTCGGGAACATTTGCTGAGTGCTGGCGAGTAAAATCGAAATTTAGAAAATTTGTCCTGTTCAACTTTAACCCTTCTATCTGCCGTAGTTTAGCCTGTAGAGCGGTTTAAAGTTTTTCAAACTTCTTTTTGTGATTGCAGCCGTCCCAGGCAAGCTAGAGAGGAGCTTTTTGGACATTTCAAAGAGCACCTCCTCCCCTACGTAGTCCAGAAGTTTTATTTGATTCCGGCTTTGACTTTGGCCAGGAGACGATCGGAAATGATACCCCAAGATCGCGAAAAACCCAAAAAATTAAAAGTCTATTTTGCATAGTTTGGCTGCTCTAGCTGTTGTCGTTTGGCCTGTAGAGCAGTCTAAAGGTATTTTCGGGAACATTTGCTGAGTGCTGGCGAGTAAAATCGAAATTTATAAAATTTGTCCTGTTCAACTTTAACCCTTATATCTGCCGTAGTTTAGCCTGTAGAGCGGTTTAAAGTTTTTCAAACTTCTTTTCGTGATTGCAGCCGTCCCAGGCAAGCTAGAGAGGAGCTTTTTGGACATTTCAAAGAGCACCTCCTCCCCTACGTAGTCCAGAAGTTTTATTTGATTCCGGCTTTGACTTTGGCCAGGAGACGATCGGAAATGATACCCCAAGATCGCGAAAAACCCAAAAAATTAAAAGTCTATTTTGCATAGTTTGGCTGCTCTAGCTGTTGTCGTTTGGCCTGTAGAGCAGTCTAAAGGTATTTTCGGGAACATTTGCTGAGTGCTGGCGAGTAAAATCGAAATTTAGAAAATTTGTCCTGTTCAACTTTAACCCTTCTATCTGCCGTAGTTTAGCCTGTAGAGCGGTTTAAAGTTTTTCAAACTTCTTTTTGTGATTGCAGCCGTCCCAGGCAAGCTAGAGAGGAGCTTTTTGGACATTTCAAAGAGCACCTCCTCCCCTACGTAGTCCAGAAGTTTTATTTGATTCCGGCTTTGACTTTGGCCAGGAGACGATCGGAAATGATACCCCAAGATCGCGAAAAACCCAAAAAATTAAAAGTCTATTTTGCATAGTTTGGCTGCTCTAGCTGTTGTCGTTTGGCCTGTAGAGCAGTCTAGAGGTATTTTCGGGAACATTTGCTGAGTGCTGGCGAGTAAAATCGAAATTTAGAAAATTTGTCCTGTTCAACTTTAACCCTTCTATCTGCCGTAGTTTAGCCTGTAGAGCGGTTTAAAGTTTTTCAAACTTCTTTTCGTGATTGCAGCCGTCCCAGGCAAGCTAGAGAGGAGCTTTTTGGACATTTCAAAGAGCACCTCCTCCCCTACGTAGTCCAGAAGTTTTATTTGATTCCGGCTTTGACTTTGGCCAGGAGACGATCGGAAATGATACCCCAAGATCGCGAAAAACCCAAAAAATTAAAAGTCTATTTTGCATAGTTTGGCTGCTCTAGCTGTTGTCGTTTGGCCTGTAGAGCAGTCTAAAGGTATTTTCGGGAACATTTGCTGAGTGCTGGCGAGTAAAATCGAAATTTAGAAAATTTGTCCTGTTCAACTTTAACCCTTCTATCTGCCGTAGTTTAGCCTGTAGAGCGGTTTAAAGTTTTTCAAACTTCTTTTCGTGATTGCAGCCGTCCCAGGCAAGCTAGAGAGGAGCTTTTTGGACATTTCAAAGAGCACCTCCTCCCCTACGTAGTCCAGAAGTTTTATTTGATTCCGGCTTTGACTTTGGCCAGGAGACGATCGGAAATGATACCCCAAGATCGCGAAAAACCCAAAAAATTAAAAGTCTATTTTGCATAGTTTGGCTGTTCTAGCTGTTGTCGTTTGGCCTGTAGAGCAGTCTAAAGGTATTTTCGGGAACATTTGCTGAGTGCTGGCGAGTAAAATCGAAATTTATAAAATTTGTCCTGTTCAACTTTAACCATTCTATCTGCCGTAGTTTAGCCTGTAGAGCGGTTTAAAGTTTTTCAAACTTCTTTTCGTGATTGCAGCCGTCCCAGGCAAGCTAGAGAGGAGCTTTTTGGACATTTCAAAGAGCACCTCCTCCCCTACGTAGTCCAGAAGTTTTATTTGATTCCGGCTTTGACTTTGGCCAGGAGACGATCGGAAATGATACCCCAAGATCGCGAAAAACCCAAAAAATTAAAAGTCTATTTTGCATAGTTTGGCTGCTCTAGCTGTTGTCGTTTGGCCTGTAGAGCAGTCTAAAGGTATTTTCGGGAACATTTGCTGAGTGCTTGCGAGTAAAATCGAAATTTATAAAATTTGTCCTGTTCAACTTTAACCCTTCTATCTGCCGTAGTTTAGCCTGTAGAGCGGTTTAAAGTTTTTCAAACTTCTTTTCGTGATTGCAGCCGTCCCAGGCAAGCTAGAGAGGAGCTTTTTGGACATTTCAAAGAGCACCTCCTCCCCTACGTAGTCCAGAAGTTTTATTTGATTCCGGCTTTGACTTTGGCCAGGAGACGATCGGAAATGATACCCCAAGATCGCGAAAAACCCAAAAAATTAAAAGTCTATTTTGCATAGTTTGGCTGCTCTAGCTGTTGTCGTTTGGCCTGTAGAGCAGTCTAAAGGTATTTTCGGGAACATTTGCTGAGTGCTGGAGAGTAAAATCGAAATTTAGAAAATTTGTCCTGTTCAACTTTAACCCTTCTATCTGCCGTAGTTTAGCCTGTAGAGCGGTTTAAAGTTTTTCAAACTTCTTTTCGTGATTGCAGCCGTCCCAGGCAAGCTAGAGAGGAGCTTTTTGGACATTTCAAAGAGCACCTCCTCCCCTACGTAGTCCAGAAGTTTTATTTGATTCCGGCTTTGACTTTGGCCAGGAGACGATCGGAAATGATACCCCAAGATCGCGAAAAACCCAAAAAATTAAAAGTCTATTTTGCATAGTTTGGCTGCTCTAGCTGTTGTCGTTTGGCCTGTAGAGCAGTCTAAAGGTATTTTCGGGAACATTTGCTGAGTGCTGGCGAGTAAAATCGAAATTTATAAAATTTGTCCTGTTCAACTTTAACCCTTCTATCTGCCGTAGTTTAGCCTGTAGAGCGGTTTAAAGTTTTTCAAACTTCTTTTCGTGATTGCAGCCGTCCCAGGCAAGCTAGAGAGGAGCTTTTTGGACATTTCAAAGAGCACCTCCTCCCCTACGTAGTCCAGAAGTTTTATTTGATTCCGGCTTTGACTTTGGCCAGGAGACGATCGGAAATGATACCCCAAGATCGCGAAAAACCAAAAAAATTAAAAGTCTATTTTGCATAGTTTGGCTGCTCTAGCTGTTGTCGTTTGGCCTGTAGAGCAGTCTAAAGGTATTTTCGGGAACATTTGCTGAGTGCTGGCGAGTAAAATCGAAATTTAGAAAATTTGTCCTGTTCAACTTTAACCCTTCTATCTGCCGTAGTTTATCCTGTAGAACGGTTTAAAGTTTTTCAAACTTCTTTTCGTGATTGCAGCCGTCCCAGGCAAGCTAGAGAGGAGCTTTTTGGACATTTCAAAGAGCACCTCCTCCCCTACGTAGTCCAGAAGTTTTATTTGATTCCGGCTTTGACTTTGGCCAGGAGACGATCGGAAATGATACCCCAAGATCGCGAAAAACCAAAAAAATTAAAAGTCTATTTTGCATAGTTTGGCTGCTCTAGCTGTTGTCGTTTGGCCTGTAGAGCAGTCTAAAGGTATTTTCGGGAACATTTGCTGAGTGCTGGCGAGTAAAATCGAAATTTAGAAAATTTGTCCTGTTCAACTTTAACCCTTCTATCTGCCGTAGTTTAGCCTGTAGAGCGGTTTAAAGTTTTTCAAACTTCTTTTCGTGATTGCAGCCGTCCCAGGCAAGCTAGAGAGGAGCTTTTTGGACATTTCAAAGAGCACCTCCTTCCCTACGTAGTCCAGAAGTTTTATTTGATTCCGGCTTTGACTTTGGCCAGGAGACGATCGGAAATGATACCCCAAGATCGCGAAAAACCCAAAAAATTAAAAGTATATTTTGCATAGTTTGGCTGCTCTAGCTGTTGTCGTTTGGCCTGTAGAGCAGTCTAAAGGTATTTTCGGGAACATTTGCTGAGTGCTGGCGAGTAAAATCGAAATTTAGAAAATTTGTCCTGTTCAACTTTAACCCTTCTATCTGCCGTAGTTTAGCCTGTAGAGCGGTTTAAAGTTTTTCAAACTTCTTTTCGTGATTGCAGCCGTCCCAGGCAAGCTAGAGAGGAGCTTTTTGGACATTTCAAAGAGCACCTCCTCCCCTACGTAGTCCAGAAGTTTTATTTGATTCCGGCTTTGACTTTGGCCAGGAGACGATCGGAAATGATACCCCAAGATCGCGAAAAACCCAAAAAATTAAAAGTATATTTTGCATAGTTTGGCTGCTCTAGCTGTTGTCGTTTGGCCTGTAGAGCAGTCTAAAGGTATTTTCGGGAACATTTGCTGAGTGCTGGCGAGTAAAATCGAAATTTAGAAAATTTGTCCTGTTCAACTTTAACCCTTCTATCTACCGTAGTTTAGCCTGTAGAGCGGTTTAAAGTTTTTCAAACTTCTTTTCGTGATTGCAGCCGTCCCAGGCAAGCTAGAGAGGAGCTTTTTGGACATTTCAAAGAGCACCTCCTCCCCTACGTAGTCCAGAAGTTTTATTTGATTCCGGCTTTGACTTTGGCCAGGAGACGATCGGAAATGATACCCCAAGATCGCGAAAAACCCAAAAAATTAAAAGTCTATTTTGCATAGTTTGGCTGCTCTAGCTGTTGTCGTTTGGCCTGTAGAGCAGTCTAAAGGTATTTTCGGGAACATTTGCTGAGTGCTGGCGAGTAAAATCGAAATTTATAAAATTTGTCCTGTTCAACTTTAACCCTTCTATCTGCCGTAGTTTAGCCTGTAGAGCGGTTTAAAGTTTTTCAAACTTCTTTTCGTGATTGCAGCCGTCCCAGGCAAGCTAGAGAGGAGCTTTTTGGACATTTCAAAGAGCACCTCCTTCCCTACGTAGTCCAGAAGTTTTATTTGATTCCGGCTTTGACTTTGGCCAGGAGACGATCGGAAATGATACCCCAAGATCGCGAAAAACCCAAAAAATTAAAAGTATATTTTGCATAGTTTGGCTGCTCTAGCTGTTGTCGTTTGGCCTGTAGAGCAGTCTAAAGGTATTTTCGGGAACATTTGCTGAGTGCTGGCGAGTAAAATCAAAATTTAGAAAATTTGTCCTGTTCAACTTTAACCCTTCTATCTGCCGTAGTTTAGCCTGTAGAGCGGTTTAAAGTTTTTCAAACTTCTTTTCGTGATTGCAGCCGTCCCAGGCAAGCTAGAGAGGAGCTTTTTGGACATTTCAAAGAGCACCTCCTCCCCTACGTAGTCCAGAAGTTTTATTTGATTCCGGCTTTGACTTTGGCCAGGAGACGATCGGAAATGATACCCCAAGATCGCGTAAAACCAAAAAAATTAAAAGTCTATTTTGCATAGTTTGGCTGCTCTAGCTGTTGTCGGTTGGCCTGTAGAGCAGTCTAAAGGTATTTTCGGGAACATTTGCTGAGTGCTGGCGAGTAAAATCGAAATTTAGAAAATTTGTCCTGTTCAACTTTAACCCTTCTATCTGCCGTAGTTTAGCCTGTAGAGCGGTTTAAAGTTTTTCAAACTTCTTTTCGTGATTGCAGCCGTCCCAGGCAAGCTAGAGAGGAGCTTTTTGGACATTTCAAAGAGCACCTCCTCCCCTACGTAGTCCAGAAGTTTTATTTGATTCCGGCTTTGACTTTGGCCAGGAGACGATCGGAAATGATACCCCAAGATCGCGAAAAACCCAAAAAATTAAAAGTATATTTTGCATAGTTTGGCTGCTCTAGCTGTTGTCGTTTGGCCTGTAGAGCAGTCTAAAGGTATTTTCGGGAACATTTGCTGAGTGCTGGCGAGTAAAATCAAAATTTAGAAAATTTGTCCTGTTCAACTTTAACCCTTCTATCTGCCGTAGTTTAGCCTGTAGAGCGGTTTAAAGTTTTTCAAACTTCTTTTCGTGATTGCAGCCGTCCCAGGCAAGCTAGAGAGGAGCTTTTTGGACATTTCAAAGAGCACCTCCTTCCCTACGTAGTCCAGAAGTTTTATTTGATTCCGGCTTTGACTTTGGCCAGGAGACGATCGGAAATGATACCCCAAGATCGCGAAAAACCCAAAAAATTAAAAGTATATTTTGCATAGTTTGGCTGCTCTAGCTGTTGTCGTTTGGCCTGTAGAGCAGTCTAAAGGTATTTTCGGGAACATTTGCTGAGTGCTGGCGAGTAAAATCAAAATTTAGAAAATTTGTCCTGTTCAACTTTAACCCTTCTATCTGCCGTAGTTTAGCCTGTAGAGCGGTATAAAGTTTTTCAAACTTCTTTTCGTGATTGCAGCCGTCCCAGGCAAGCTAGAGAGGAGCTTTTTGGACATTTCAAAGAGCACCTCCTCCCCTACGTAGTCCAGAAGTTTTATTTGATTCCGGCTTTGACTTTGGCCAGGAGACGATCGGAAATGATACCCCAAGATCGCGAAAAACCAAAAAAATTAAAAGTCTATTTTGCATAGTTTGGCTGCTCTAGCTGTTGTCGTTTGGCCTGTAGAGCAGTCTAAAGGTATTTTCGGGAACATTTGCTGAGTGCTGGCGAGTAAAATCGAAATTTAGAAAATTTGTCCTGTTCAACTTTAACCCTTCTATCTGCCGTAGTTTAGCCTGTAGAGCGGTTTAAAGTTTTTCAAACTTCTTTTCGTGATTGCAGCCGTCCCAGGCAAGCTAGAGAGGAGCTTTTTGGACATTTCAAAGAGCACCTCCTCCCCTACGTAGTCCAGAAGTTTTATTTGATTCCGGCTTTGACTTTGGCCAGGAGACGATCGGAAATGATACCCCAAGATCGCGAAAAACCCAAAAAATTAAAAGTCTATTTTGCATAGTTTGGCTGCTCTAGCTGTTGTCGTTTGGCCTGTAGAGCAGTCTAAAGGTATTTTCGGGAACATTTGCTGAGTGCTGGCGAGTAAAATCGAAATTTAGAAAATTTGTCCTGTTCAACTTTAACCCTTCTATCTGCCGTAGTTTAGCCTGTAGAGCGGTTTAAAGTTCTTCAAACTTCTTTTCGTGATTGCAGCCGTCCCAGGCAAGCTAGAGAGGAGCTTTTTGGACATTTCAAAGAGCACCTCCTCCCCTACGTAGTCCAGAAGTTTTATTTGATTCCGGCTTTGACTTTGGCCAGGAGACGATCGGAAATGATACCCCAAGATCGCGAAAAACCCAAAAAATTAAAAGTATATTTTGCATAGTTTGGCTGCTCTAGCTGTTGTCGTTTGGCCTGTAGAGCAGTCTAAAGGTATTTTCGGGAACATTTGCTGAGTGCTGGCGAGTAAAATCGAAATTTAGAAAATTTGTCCTGTTCAACTTTAACCCTTCTATCTACCGTAGTTTAGCCTGTAGAGCGGTTTAAAGTTTTTCAAACTTCTTTTCGTGATTGCAGCCGTCCCAGGCAAGCTAGAGAGGAGCTTTTTGGACATTTCAAAGAGCACCTCCTCCCCTACGTAGTCCAGAAGTTTTATTTGATTCCGGCTTTGACTTTGGCCAGGAGACGATCGGAAATGATACCCCAAGATCGCGTAAAACCAAAAAAATTAAAAGTCTATTTTGCATAGTTTGGCTGCTCTAGCTGTTGTCGTTTGGCCTGTAGAGCAGTCTAAAGGTATTTTCGGGAACATTTGCTGAGTGCTGGCGAGTAAAATCGAAATTTAGAAAATTTGTCCTGTTCAACTTTAACCCTTCTATCTGCCGTAGTTTAGCCTGTAGAGCGGTTTAAAGTTTTTCAAACTTCTTTTCGTGATTGCAGCCGTCCCAGGCAAGCTAGAGAGGAGCTTTTTGGACATTTCAAAGAGCACCTCCTCCCCTACGTAGTCCAGAAGTTTTATTTGATTCCGGCTTTGACTTTGGCCAGGAGACGATCGGAAATGATACCCCAAGATCGCGAAAAAACCCAAAAAATTAAAAGTATATTTTGCATAGTTTGGCTGCTCTAGCTGTTGTCGTTTGGCCTGTAGAGCAGTCTAAAGGTATTTTCGGGAACATTTGCTGAGTGCTGGCGAGTAAAATCAAAATTTAGAAAATTTGTCCTGTTCAACTTTAACCCTTCTATCTGCCGTAGTTTAGCCTGTAGAGCGGTTTAAAGTTTTTCAAACTTCTTTTCGTGATTGCAGCCGTCCCAGGCAAGCTAGAGAGGAGCTTTTTGGACATTTCAAAGAGCACCTCCTCCCCTACGTAGTCCAGAAGTTTTATTTGATTCCGGCTTTGACTTTGGCCAGGAGACGATCGGAAATGATACCCCAAGATCGCGAAAAACCAAAACAATTAAAAGTCTATTTTGCATAGTTTGGCTGCTCTAGCTGTTGTCGTTTGGCCTGTAGAGCAGTCTAAAGGTATTTTCGGGAACATTTGCTGAGTGCTGGCGAGTAAAATCGAAATTTAGAAAATTTGTCCTGTTCAACTTTAACCCTTCTATCTGCCGTAGTTTAGCCTGTAGAGCGGTTTAAAGTTTTTCAAACTTCTTTTCGTGATTGCAGCCGTCCCAGGCAAGCTAGAGAGGAGCTTTTTGGACATTTCAAAGAGCACCTCCTCCCCTACGTAGTCCAGAAGTTTTATTTGATTCCGGCTTTGACTTTGGCCAGGAGACGATCGGAAATGATACCCCAAGATCGCGAAAAACCCAAAAAATTAAAAGTCTATTTTGCATAGTTTGGCTGCTCTAGCTGTTGTCGTTTGGCCTGTAGAGCAGTCTAAAGGTATTTTCGGGAACATTTGCTGAGTGCTGGCGAGTAAAATCGAAATTTAGAAAATTTGTCCTGTTCAACTTTAACCCTTCTATCTGCCGTAGTTTAGCCTGTAGAGCGGTTTAAAGTTTTTCAAACTTCTTTTCGTGATTGCAGCCGTCCCAGGCAAGCTAGAGAGGAGCTTTTTGGACATTTCAAAGAGCACCTCCTTCCCTACGTAGTCCAGAAGTTTTATTTGATTCCGGCTTTGACTTTGGCCAGGAGACGATCGGAAATGATACCCCAAGATCGCGAAAAACCCAAAAAATTAAAAGTATATTTTGCATAGTTTGGCTGCTCTAGCTGTTGTCGTTTGGCCTGTAGAGCAGTCTAAAGGTATTTTCGGGAACATTTGCTGAGTGCTGGCGAGTAAAATCAAAATTTAGAAAATTTGTCCTGTTCAACTTTAACCCTTCTATCTGCCGTAGTTTAGCCTGTAGAGCGGTTTAAAGTTTTTCAAACTTCTTTTCGTGATTGCAGCCGTCCCAGGCAAGCTAGAGAGGAGCTTTTTGGACATTTCAAAGAGCACCTCCTCCCCTACGTAGTCCAGAAGTTTTATTTGATTCCGGCTTTGACTTTGGCCAGGAGACGATCGGAAATGATACCCCAAGATCGCGTAAAACCAAAAAAATTAAAAGTCTATTTTGCATAGTTTGGCTGCTCTAGCTGTTGTCGTTTGGCCTGTAGAGCAGTCTAAAGGTATTTTCGGGAACATTTGCTGAGTGCTGGCGAGTAAAATCGAAATTTAGAAAATTTGTCCTGTTCAACTTTAACCCTTCTATCTGCCGTAGTTTAGCCTGTAGAGCGGTTTAAAGTTTTTCAAACTTCTTTTCGTGATTGCAGCCGTCCCAGGCAAGCTAGAGAGGAGCTTTTTGGACATTTCAAAGAGCACCTCCTCCCCTACGTAGTCCAGAAGTTTTATTTGATTCCGGCTTTGACTTTGGCCAGGAGACGATCGGAAATGATACCCCAAGATCGCGAAAAACCCAAAAAATTAAAAGTATATTTTGCATAGTTTGGCTGCTCTAGCTGTTGTCGTTTGGCCTGTAGAGCAGTCTAAAGGTATTTTCGGGAACATTTGCTGAGTGCTGGCGAGTAAAATCGAAATTTAGAAAATTTGTCCTGTTCAACTTTAACCCTTCTATCTACCGTAGTTTAGCCTGTAGAGCGGTTTAAAGTTTTTCAAACTTCTTTTCGTGATTGCAGCCGTCCCAGGCAAGCTAGAGAGGAGCTTTTTGGACATTTCAAAGAGCACCTCCTCCCCTACGTAGTCCAGAAGTTTTATTTGATTCCGGCTTTGACTTTGGCCAGGAGACGATCGGAAATGATACCCCAAGATCGCGAAAAACCCAAAAAATTAAAAGTCTATTTTGCATAGTTTGGCTGCTCTAGCTGTTGTCGTTTGGCCTGTAGAGCAGTCTAAAGGTATTTTCGGGAACATTTGCTGAGTGCTGGCGAGTAAAATCGAAATTTAGAAAATTTGTCCTGTTCAACTTTAACCCTTCTATCTGCCGTAGTTTAGCCTGTAGAGCGGTTTAAAGTTTTTCAAACTTCTTTTCGTGATTGCAGCCGTCCCAGGCAAGCTAGAGAGGAGCTTTTTGGACATTTCAAAGAGCACCTCCTCCCCTACGTAGTCCAGAAGTTTTATTTGATTCCGGCTTTGACTTTGGCCAGGAGACGATCGGAAATGATACCCCAAGATCGCGAAAAACCCAAAAAATTAAAAGTATATTTTGCATAGTTTGGCTGCTCTAGCTGTTGTCGTTTGGCCTGTAGAGCAGTCTAAAGGTATTTTCGGGAACATTTGCTGAGTGCTGGCGAGTAAAATCAAAATTTAGAAAATTTGTCCTGTTCAACTTTAACCCTTCTATCTGCCGTAGTTTAGCCTGTAGAGCGGTTTAAAGTTTTTCAAACTTCTTTTCGTGATTGCAGCCGTCCCAGGCAAGCTAGAGAGGAGCTTTTTGGACATTTCAAAGAGCACCTCCTCCCCTACGTAGTCCAGAAGTTTTATTTGATTCCGGCTTTGACTTTGGCCAGGAGACGATCGGAAATGATACCCCAAGATCGCGTAAAACCAAAAAAATTAAAAGTCTATTTTGCATAGTTTGGCTGCTCTAGCTGTTGTCGTTTGGCCTGTAGAGCAGTCTAAAGGTATTTTCGGGAACATTTGCTGAGTGCTGGCGAGTAAAATCGAAATTTAGAAAATTTGTCCTGTTCAACTTTAACCCTTCTATCTGCCGTAGTTTAGCCTGTAGAGCGGTTTAAAGTTTTTCAAACTTCTTTTCGTGATTGCAGCCGTCCCAGGCAAGCTAGAGAGGAGCTTTTTGGACATTTCAAAGAGCACCTCCTCCCCTACGTAGTCCAGAAGTTTTATTTGATTCCGGCTTTGACTTTGGCCAGGAGACGATCGGAAATGATACCCCAAGATCGCGAAAAACCCAAAAAATTAAAAGTATATTTTGCATAGTTTGGCTGCTCTAGCTGTTGTCGTTTGGCCTGTAGAGCAGTCTAAAGGTATTTTCGGGAACATTTGCTGAGTGCTGGCGAGTAAAATCAAAATTTAGAAAATTTGTCCTGTTCAACTTTAATCCTTCTATCTGCCGTAGTTTAGCCTGTAGAGCGGTTTAAAGTTTTTCAAACTTCTTTTCGTGATTGCAGCCGTCCCAGGCAAGCTAGAGAGGAGCTTTTTGGACATTTCAAAGAGCACCTCCTTCCCTACGTAGTCCAGAAGTTTTATTTGATTCCGGCTTTGACTTTGGCCAGGAGACGATCGGAAATGATACCCCAAGATCGCGAAAAACCCAAAAAATTAAAAGTATATTTTGCATAGTTTGGCTGCTCTAGCTGTTGTCGTTTGGCCTGTAGAGCAGTCTAAAGGTATTTTCGGGAACATTTGCTGAGTGCTGGCGAGTAAAATCGAAATTTAGAAAATTTGTCCTGTTCAACTTTAACCCTTCTATCTGCCGTAGTTTAGCCTGTAGAGCGGTTTAAAGTTTTTCAAACTTCTTTTCGTGATTGCAGCCGTCCCAGGCAAGCTAGAGAGGAGCTTTTTGGACATTTCAAAGAGCACCTCCTTCCCTACGTAGTCCAGAAGTTTTATTTGATTCCGGCTTTGACTTTGGCCAGGAGACGATCGGAAATGATACCCCAAGATCGCGAAAAACCCAAAAAATTAAAAGTATATTTTGCATAGTTTGGCTGCTCTAGCTGTTGTCGTTTGGCCTGTAGAGCAGTCTAAAGGTATTTTCGGGAACATTTGCTGAGTGCTGGCGAGTAAAATCGAAATTTAGAAAATTTGTCCTGTTCAACTTTAACCCTTCTATCTGCCGTAGTTTAGCCTGTAGAGCGGTTTAAAGTTTTTCAAACTTCTTTTCGTGATTGCAGCCGTCCCAGGCAAGCTAGAGAGGAGCTTTTTGGACATTTCAAAGAGCACCTCCTCCCCTACGTAGTCCAGAAGTTTTATTTGATTCCGGCTTTGACTTTGGCCAGGAGACGATCGGAAATGATACCCCAAGATCGCGAAAAACCCAAAAAATTAAAAGTATATTTTGCATAGTTTGGCTGCTCTAGCTGTTGTCGTTTGGCCTGTAGAGCAGTCTAAAGGTATTTTCGGGAACATTTGCTGAGTGCTGGCGAGTAAAATCAAAATTTAGAAAATTTGTCCTGTTCAACTTTAATCCTTCTATCTGCCGTAGTTTAGCCTGTAGAGCGGTTTAAAGTTTTTCAAACTTCTTTTCGTGATTGCAGCCGTCCCAGGCAAGCTAGAGAGGAGCTTTTTGGACATTTCAAAGAGCACCTCCTTCCCTACGTAGTCCAGAAGTTTTATTTGATTCCGGCTTTGACTTTGGCCAGGAGACGATCGGAAATGATACCCCAAGATCGCGAAAAACCCAAAAAATTAAAAGTATATTTTGCATAGTTTGGCTGCTCTAGCTGTTGTCGTTTGGCCTGTAGAGCAGTCTAAAGGTATTTTCGGGAACATTTGCTGAGTGCTGGCGAGTAAAATCAAAATTTAGAAAATTTGTCCTGTTCAACTTTAACCCTTCTATCTGCCGTAGTTTAGCCTGTAGAGCGGTTTAAAGTTTTTCAAACTTCTTTTCGTGATTGCAGCCGTCCCAGGCAAGCTAGAGAGGAGCTTTTTGGACATTTCAAAGAGCACCTTCTCCCCTACGTAGTCCAGAAGTTTTATTTGATTCCGGCTTTGACTTTGGCCAGGAGACGATCGGAAATGATACCCCAAGATCGCGAAAAACCAAAAAAAATTAAAAGTCTATTTTGCATAGTTTGGCTGCTCTAGCTGTTGTCGTTTGGCCTGTAAAGCAGTCTAAAGGTATTTTCGGGAACATTTGCTGAGTGCTGGCGAGTAAAATCGAAATTTAGAAAATTTGTCCTGTTCAACTTTAACCCTTCTATCTGCCGTAGTTTAGCCTGTAGAGCGGTTTAAAGTTTTTCAAACTTCTTTTCGTGATTGCAGCCGTCCCAGGCAAGCTAGAGAGGAGCTTTTTGGACATTTCAAAGAGCACCTCCTCCCCTACGTAGTCCAGAAGTTTTATTTGATTCCGGCTTTGACTTTGGCCAGGAGACGATCGGAAATGATACCCCAAGATCGCGAAAAACCCAAAAAATTAAAAGTCTATTTTGCATAGTTTGGCTGCTCTAGCTGTTGTCGTTTGGCCTGTAGAGCAGTCTAAAGGTATTTTCGGGAACATTTGCTGAGTGCTGGCGAGTAAAATCGAAATTTAGAAAATTTGTCCTGTTCAACTTTAACCCTTCTATCTGCCGTAGTTTAGCCTGTAGAGCGGTTTAAAGTTTTTCAAACTTCTTTTCGTGATTGCAGCCGTCCCAGGCAAGCTAGAGAGGAGCTTTTTGGACATTTCAAAGAGCACCTCCTCCCCTACGTAGTCCAGAAGTTTTATTTGATTCCGGCTTTGACTTTGGCCAGGAGACGATCGGAAATGATACCCCAAGATCGCGAAAAACCCAAAAAATTAAAAGTCTATTTTGCATAGTTTGGCTGCTCTAGCTGTTGTCGTTTGGCCTGTAGAGCAGTCTAAAGGTATTTTCGGGAACATTTGCTGAGTGCTGGCGAGTAAAATCGAAATTTAGAAAATTTGTCCTGTTCAACTTTAACCCTTCTATCTGCCGTAGTTTAGCCTGTAGAGCGGTTTAAAGTTTTTCAAACTTCTTTTCGTGATTGCAGCCGTCCCAGGCAAGCTAGAGAGGAGCTTTTTGGACATTTCAAAGAGCACCTCCTTCCCTACGTAGTCCAGAAGTTTTATTTGATTCCGGCTTTGACTTTGGCCAGGAGACGATCGGAAATGATACCCCAAGATCGCGAAAAACCCAAAAAATTAAAAGTATATTTTGCATAGTTTGGCTGCTCTAGCTGTTGTCGTTTGGCCTGTAGAGCAGTCTAAAGGTATTTTCGGGAACATTTGCTGAGTGCTGGCGAGTAAAATCAAAATTTAGAAAATTTGTCCTGTTCAACTTTAACCCTTCTATCTGCCGTAGTTTAGCCTGTAGAGCGGTTTAAAGTTTTTCAAACTTCTTTTCGTGATTGCAGCCGTCCCAGGCAAGCTAGAGAGGAGCTTTTTGGACATTTCAAAGAGCACCTCCTCCCCTACGTAGTCCAGAAGTTTTATTTGATTCCGGCTTTGACTTTGGCCAGGAGACGATCGGAAATGATACCCCAAGATCGCGTAAAACCAAAAAAATTAAAAGTCTATTTTGCATAGTTTGGCTGCTCTAGCTGTTGTCGTTTGGCCTGTAGAGCAGTCTAAAGGTATTTTCGGGAACATTTGCTGAGTGCTGGCGAGTAAAATCGAAATTTAGAAAATTTGTCCTGTTCAACTTTAACCCTTCTATCTGCCGTAGTTTAGCCTGTAGAGCGGTTTAAAGTTTTTCAAACTTCTTTTCGTGATTGCAGCCGTCCCAGGCAAGCTAGAGAGGAGCTTTTTGGACATTTCAAAGAGCACCTCCTCCCCTACGTAGTCCAGAAGTTTTATTTGATTCCGGCTTTGACTTTGGCCAGGAGACGATCGGAAATGATACCCCAAGATCGCGAAAAACCCAAAAAATTAAAAGTATATTTTGCATAGTTTGGCTGCTCTAGCTGTTGTCGTTTGGCCTGTAGAGCAGTCTAAAGGTATTTTCGGGAACATTTGCTGAGTGCTGGCGAGTAAAATCAAAATTTAGAAAATTTGTCCTGTTCAACTTTAACCCTTCTATCTGCCGTAGTTTAGCCTGTAGAGCGGTTTAAAGTTTTTCAAACTTCTTTTCGTGATTGCAGCCGTCCCAGGCAAGCTAGAGAGGAGCTTTTTGGACATTTCAAAGAGCACCTCCTTCCCTACGTAGTCCAGAAGTTTTATTTGATTCCGGCTTTGACTTTGGCCAGGAGACGATCGGAAATGATACCCCAAGATCGCGAAAAACCCAAAAAATTAAAAGTCTATTTTGCATAGTTTGGCTGCTCTAGCTGTTGTCGTTTGGCCTGTAGAGCAGTCTAAAGGTATTTTCGGGAACATTTGCTGAGTGCTGGCGAGTAAAATCGAAATTTAGAAAATTTGTCCTGTTCAACTTTAACCCTTCTATCTGCCGTAGTTTAGCCTGTAGAGCGGTTTAAAGTTTTTCAAACTTCTTTTCGTGATTGCAGCCGTCCCAGGCAAGCTAGAGAGGAGCTTTTTGGACATTTCAAAGAGCACCTCCTCCCCTACGTAGTCCAGAAGTTTTATTTGATTCCGGCTTTGACTTTGGCCAGGAGACGATCGGAAATGATACCCCAAGATCGCGAAAAACCCAAAAAATTAAAAGTATATTTTGCATAGTTTGGCTGCTCTAGCTGTTGTCGTTTGGCCTGTAGAGCAGTCTAAAGGTATTTTCGGGAACATTTGCTGAGTGCTGGCGAGTAAAATCAAAATTTAGAAAATTTGTCCTGTTCAACTTTAATCCTTCTATCTGCCGTAGTTTAGCCTGTAGAGCGGTTTAAAGTTTTTCAAACTTCTTTTCGTGATTGCAGCCGTCCCAGGCAAGCTAGAGAGGAGCTTTTTGGACATTTCAAAGAGCACCTCCTTCCCTACGTAGTCCAGAAGTTTTATTTGATTCCGGCTTTGACTTTGGCCAGGAGACGATCGGAAATGATACCCCAAGATCGCGAAAAACCCAAAAAATTAAAAGTATATTTTGCATAGTTTGGCTGCTCTAGCTGTTGTCGTTTGGCCTGTAGAGCAGTCTAAAGGTATTTTCGGGAACATTTGCTGAGTGCTGGCGAGTAAAATCAAAATTTAGAAAATTTGTCCTGTTCAACTTTAACCCTTCTATCTGCCGTAGTTTAGCCTGTAGAGCGGTTTAAAGTTTTTCAAACTTCTTTTCGTGATTGCAGCCGTCCCAGGCAAGCTAGAGAGGAGCTTTTTGGACATTTCAAAGAGCACCTCCTCCCCTACGTAGTCCAGAAGTTTTATTTGATTCCGGCTTTGACTTTGGCCAGGAGACGATCGGAAATGATACCCCAAGATCGCGAAAAACCCAAAAAATTAAAAGTCTATTTTGCATAGTTTGGCTGCTCTAGCTGTTGTCGTTTGGCCTGTAGAGCAGTCTAAAGGTATTTTCGGGAACATTTGCTGAGTGCTGGCGAGTAAAATCGAAATTTAGAAAATTTGTCCTGTTCAACTTTAACCCTTCTATCTGCCGTAGTTTAGCCTGTAGAGCGGTTTAAAGTTTTTCAAACTTCTTTTCGTGATTGCAGCCGTCCCAGGCAAGCTAGAGAGGAGCTTTTTGGACATTTCAAAGAGCACCTCCTCCCCTACGTAGTCCAGAAGTTTTATTTGATTCCGGCTTTGACTTTGGCCAGGAGACGATCGGAAATGATACCCCAAGATCGCGAAAAACCCAAAAAATTAAAAGTCTATTTTGCATAGTTTGGCTGCTCTAGCTGTTGTCGTTTGGCCTGTAGAGCAGTCTAAAGGTATTTTCGGGAACATTTGCTGAGTGCTGGCGAGTAAAATCGAAATTTAGAAAATTTGTCCTGTTCAACTTTAACCCTTCTATCTGCCGTAGTTTAGCCTGTAGAGCGGTTTAAAGTTTTTCAAACTTCTTTTCGTGATTGCAGCCGTCCCAGGCAAGCTAGAGAGGAGCTTTTTGGACATTTCAAAGAGCACCTCCTTCCCTACGTAGTCCAGAAGTTTTATTTGATTCCGGCTTTGACTTTGGCCAGGAGACGATCGGAAATGATACCCCAAGATCGCGAAAAACCCAAAAAATTAAAAGTATATTTTGCATAGTTTGGCTGCTCTAGCTGTTGTCGTTTGGCCTGTAGAGCAGTCTAAAGGTATTTTCGGGAACATTTGCTGAGTGCTGGCGAGTAAAATCAAAATTTAGAAAATTTGTCCTGTTCAACTTTAATCCTTCTATCTGCCGTAGTTTAGCCTGTAGAGCGGTTTAAAGTTTTTCAAACTTCTTTTCGTGATTGCAGCCGTCCCAGGCAAGCTAGAGAGGAGCTTTTTGGACATTTCAAAGAGCACCTCCTTCCCTACGTAGTCCAGAAGTTTTATTTGATTCCGGCTTTGACTTTGGCCAGGAGACGATCGGAAATGATACCCCAAGATCGCGAAAAACCCAAAAAATTAAAAGTATATTTTGCATAGTTTGGCTGCTCTAGCTGTTGTCGTTTGGCCTGTAGAGCAGTCTAAAGGTATTTTCGGGAACATTTGCTGAGTGCTGGCGAGTAAAATCAAAATTTAGAAAATTTGTCCTGTTCAACTTTAATCCTTCTATCTGCCGTAGTTTAGCCTGTAGAGCGGTTTAAAGTTTTTCAAACTTCTTTTCGTGATTGCAGCCGTCCCAGGCAAGCTAGAGAGGAGCTTTTTGGACATTTCAAAGAGCACCTCCTTCCCTACGTAGTCCAGAAGTTTTATTTGATTCCGGCTTTGACTTTGGCCAGGAGACGATCGGAAATGATACCCCAAGATCGCGAAAAACCCAAAAAATTAAAAGTATATTTTGCATAGTTTGGCTGCTCTAGCTGTTGTCGTTTGGCCTGTAGAGCAGTCTAAAGGTATTTTCGGGAACATTTGCTGAGTGCTGGCGAGTAAAATCAAAATTTAGAAAATTTGTCCTGTTCAACTTTAATCCTTCTATCTGCCGTAGTTTAGCCTGTAGAGCGGTTTAAAGTTTTTCAAACTTCTTTTCGTGATTGCAGCCGTCCCAGGCAAGCTAGAGAGGAGCTTTTTGGACATTTCAAAGAGCACCTCCTTCCCTACGTAGTCCAGAAGTTTTATTTGATTCCGGCTTTGACTTTGGCCAGGAGACGATCGGAAATGATACCCCAAGATCGCGAAAAACCCAAAAAATTAAAAGTATATTTTGCATAGTTTGGCTGCTCTAGCTGTTGTCGTTTGGCCTGTAGAGCAGTCTAAAGGTATTTTCGGGAACATTTGCTGAGTGCTGGCGAGTAAAATCAAAATTTAGAAAATTTGTCCTGTTCAACTTTAACCCTTCTATCTGCCGTAGTTTAGCCTGTAGAGCGGTTTAAAGTTTTTCAAACTTCTTTTCGTGATTGCAGCCGTCCCAGGCAAGCTAGAGAGGAGCTTTTTGGACATTTCAAAGAGCACCTTCTCCCCTACGTAGTCCAGAAGTTTTATTTGATTCCGGCTTTGACTTTGGCCAGGAGACGATCGGAAATGATACCCCAAGATCGCGAAAAACCAAAAAAAATTAAAAGTCTATTTTGCATAGTTTGGCTGCTCTAGCTGTTGTCGTTTGGCCTGTAAAGCAGTCTAAAGGTATTTTCGGGAACATTTGCTGAGTGCTGGCGAGTAAAATCGAAATTTAGAAAATTTGTCCTGTTCAACTTTAACCCTTCTATCTGCCGTAGTTTAGCCTGTAGAGCGGTTTAAAGTTTTTCAAACTTCTTTTCGTGATTGCAGCCGTCCCAGGCAAGCTAGAGAGGAGCTTTTTGGACATTTCAAAGAGCACCTCCTCCCCTACGTAGTCCAGAAGTTTTATTTGATTCCGGCTTTGACTTTGGCCAGGAGACGATCGGAAATGATACCCCAAGATCGCGAAAAACCCAAAAAATTAAAAGTCTATTTTGCATAGTTTGGCTGCTCTAGCTGTTGTCGTTTGGCCTGTAGAGCAGTCTAAAGGTATTTTCGGGAACATTTGCTGAGTGCTGGCGAGTAAAATCGAAATTTAGAAAATTTGTCCTGTTCAACTTTAACCCTTCTATCTGCCGTAGTTTAGCCTGTAGAGCGGTTTAAAGTTTTTCAAACTTCTTTTCGTGATTGCAGCCGTCCCAGGCAAGCTAGAGAGGAGCTTTTTGGACATTTCAAAGAGCACCTCCTCCCCTACGTAGTCCAGAAGTTTTATTTGATTCCGGCTTTGACTTTGGCCAGGAGACGATCGGAAATGATACCCCAAGATCGCGAAAAACCCAAAAAATTAAAAGTCTATTTTGCATAGTTTGGCTGCTCTAGCTGTTGTCGTTTGGCCTGTAGAGCAGTCTAAAGGTATTTTCGGGAACATTTGCTGAGTGCTGGCGAGTAAAATCGAAATTTAGAAAATTTGTCCTGTTCAACTTTAACCCTTCTATCTGCCGTAGTTTAGCCTGTAGAGCGGTTTAAAGTTTTTCAAACTTCTTTTCGTGATTGCAGCCGTCCCAGGCAAGCTAGAGAGGAGCTTTTTGGACATTTCAAAGAGCACCTCCTTCCCTACGTAGTCCAGAAGTTTTATTTGATTCCGGCTTTGACTTTGGCCAGGAGACGATCGGAAATGATACCCCAAGATCGCGAAAAACCCAAAAAATTAAAAGTATATTTTGCATAGTTTGGCTGCTCTAGCTGTTGTCGTTTGGCCTGTAGAGCAGTCTAAAGGTATTTTCGGGAACATTTGCTGAGTGCTGGCGAGTAAAATCAAAATTTAGAAAATTTGTCCTGTTCAACTTTAACCCTTCTATCTGCCGTAGTTTAGCCTGTAGAGCGGTTTAAAGTTTTTCAAACTTCTTTTCGTGATTGCAGCCGTCCCAGGCAAGCTAGAGAGGAGCTTTTTGGACATTTCAAAGAGCACCTCCTCCCCTACGTAGTCCAGAAGTTTTATTTGATTCCGGCTTTGACTTTGGCCAGGAGACGATCGGAAATGATACCCCAAGATCGCGTAAAACCAAAAAAATTAAAAGTCTATTTTGCATAGTTTGGCTGCTCTAGCTGTTGTCGTTTGGCCTGTAGAGCAGTCTAAAGGTATTTTCGGGAACATTTGCTGAGTGCTGGCGAGTAAAATCGAAATTTAGAAAATTTGTCCTGTTCAACTTTAACCCTTCTATCTGCCGTAGTTTAGCCTGTAGAGCGGTTTAAAGTTTTTCAAACTTCTTTTCGTGATTGCAGCCGTCCCAGGCAAGCTAGAGAGGAGCTTTTTGGACATTTCAAAGAGCACCTCCTCCCCTACGTAGTCCAGAAGTTTTATTTGATTCCGGCTTTGACTTTGGCCAGGAGACGATCGGAAATGATACCCCAAGATCGCGAAAAACCCAAAAAATTAAAAGTATATTTTGCATAGTTTGGCTGCTCTAGCTGTTGTCGTTTGGCCTGTAGAGCAGTCTAAAGGTATTTTCGGGAACATTTGCTGAGTGCTGGCGAGTAAAATCAAAATTTAGAAAATTTGTCCTGTTCAACTTTAACCCTTCTATCTGCCGTAGTTTAGCCTGTAGAGCGGTTTAAAGTTTTTCAAACTTCTTTTCGTGATTGCAGCCGTCCCAGGCAAGCTAGAGAGGAGCTTTTTGGACATTTCAAAGAGCACCTCCTTCCCTACGTAGTCCAGAAGTTTTATTTGATTCCGGCTTTGACTTTGGCCAGGAGACGATCGGAAATGATACCCCAAGATCGCGAAAAACCCAAAAAATTAAAAGTCTATTTTGCATAGTTTGGCTGCTCTAGCTGTTGTCGTTTGGCCTGTAGAGCAGTCTAAAGGTATTTTCGGGAACATTTGCTGAGTGCTGGCGAGTAAAATCGAAATTTAGAAAATTTGTCCTGTTCAACTTTAACCCTTCTATCTGCCGTAGTTTAGCCTGTAGAGCGGTTTAAAGTTTTTCAAACTTCTTTTCGTGATTGCAGCCGTCCCAGGCAAGCTAGAGAGGAGCTTTTTGGACATTTCAAAGAGCACCTCCTCCCCTACGTAGTCCAGAAGTTTTATTTGATTCCGGCTTTGACTTTGGCCAGGAGACGATCGGAAATGATACCCCAAGATCGCGAAAAACCCAAAAAATTAAAAGTATATTTTGCATAGTTTGGCTGCTCTAGCTGTTGTCGTTTGGCCTGTAGAGCAGTCTAAAGGTATTTTCGGGAACATTTGCTGAGTGCTGGCGAGTAAAATCGAAATTTAGAAAATTTGTCCTGTTCAACTTTAACCCTTCTATCTACCGTAGTTTAGCCTGTAGAGCGGTTTAAAGTTTTTCAAACTTCTTTTCGTGATTGCAGCCGTCCCAGGCAAGCTAGAGAGGAGCTTTTTGGACATTTCAAAGAGCACCTCCTCCCCTACGTAGTCCAGAAGTTTTATTTGATTCCGGCTTTGACTTTGGCCAGGAGACGATCGGAAATGATACCCCAAGATCGCGAAAAACCCAACAAATTAAAAGTCTATTTTGCATAGTTTGGCTGCTCTAGCTGTTGTCGTTTGGCCTGTAGAGCAGTCTAAAGGTATTTTCGGGAACATTTGCTGAGTGCTGGCGAGTAAAATCGAAATTTAGAAAATTTGTCCTGTTCAACTTTAACCCTTCTATCTGCCGTAGTTTAGCCTGTAGAGCGGTTTAAAGTTTTTCAAACTTCTTTTCGTGATTGCAGCCGTCCCAGGCAAGCTAGAGAGGAGCTTTTTGGACATTTCAAAGAGCACCTCCTCCCCTACGTAGTCCAGAAGTTTTATTTGATTCCGGCTTTGACTTTGGCCAGGAGACGATCGGAAATGATACCCCAAGATCGCGAAAAACCAAAAAAATTAAAAGTCTATTTTGCATAGTTTGGCTGCTCTAGCTGTTGTCGTTTGGCCTGTAGAGCAGTCTAAAGGTATTTTCGGGAACATTTGCTGAGTGCTGGCGAGTAAAATCGAAATTTAGAAAATTTGTCCTGTTCAACTTTAACCCTTCTATCTGCCGTAGTTTAGCCTGTAGAGCGGTTTAAAGTTTTTCAAATTTCTTTTCGTGATTGCAGCCGTCCCAGGCAAGCTAGAGAGGAGCTTTTTGGACATTTCAAAGAGCACCTCCTTCCCTACGTAGTCCAGAAGTTTTATTTGATTCCGGCTTTGACTTTGGCCAGGAGACGATCGGAAATGATACCCCAAGATCGCGAAAAACCCAACAAATTAAAAGTCTATTTTGCATAGTTTGGCTGCTCTAGCTGTTGTCGTTTGGCCTGTAGAGCAGTCTAAAGGTATTTTCGGGAACATTTGCTGAGTGCTGGCGAGTAAAATCGAAATTTAGAAAATTTGTCCTGTTCAACTTTAACCCTTCTATCTGCCGTAGTTTAGCCTGTAGAGCGGTTTAAAGTTTTTCAAACTTCTTTTCGTGATTGCAGCCGTCCCAGGCAAGGTAGAGAGGAGCTTTTTGGACATTTCAAAGAGCACCTCCTCCCCTACGTAGTCCAGAAGTTTTATTTGATTCCGGCTTTGACTTTGGCCAGGAGACGATCGGAAATGATACCCCAAGATCGCGAAAAACCAAAAAAATTAAAAGTCTATTTTGCATCGTTTGGCTGCTCTAGCTGTTGTCGTTTGGCCTGTAGAGCAGTCTAAAGGTATTTTCGGGAACATTTGCTGAGTGCTGGCGAGTAAAATCGAAATTTAGAAAATTTGTCCTGTTCAACTTTAACCCTTCTATCTGCCGTAGTTTAGCCTGTAGAGCGGTTTAAAGTTTTTCAAACTTCTTTTCGTGATTGCAGCCGTCCCAGGCAAGCTAGAGAGGAGCTATTTGGACATTTCAAAGAGCACCTCCTTCCCTACGTAGTCCAGAAGTTTTATTTGATTCCGGCTTTGACTTTGGCCAGGAGACGATCGGAAATGATACCCCAAGATCGCGAAAAACCCAAAAAATTAAAAGTATATTTTGCATAGTTTGGCTGCTCTAGCTGTTGTCGTTTGGCCTGTAGAGCAGTCTAAAGGTATTTTCGGGAACATTTGCTGAGTGCTGGCGAGTAAAATCAAAATTTAGAAAATTTGTCCTGTTCAACTTTAACCCTTCTATCTGCCGTAGTTTAGCCTGTAGAGCGGTTTAAAGTTTTTCAAACTTCTTTTCGTGATTGCAGCCGTCCCAGGCAAGCTAGAGAGGAGCTTTTTGGACATTTCAAAGAGCACCTCCTCCCCTACGTAGTCCAGAAGTTTTATTTGATTCCGGCTTTGACTTTGGCCAGGAGACGATCGGAAATGATACCCCAAGATCGCGTAAAACCAAAAAAATTAAAAGTATATTTTGCATAGTTTGGCTGCTCTAGCTGTTGTCGTTTGGCCTGTAGAGCAGTCTAAAGGTATTTTCGGGAACATTTGCTGAGTGCTGGCGAGTAAAATCGAAATTTAGAAAATTTGTCCTGTTCAACTTTAACCCTTCTATCTGCCGTAGTTTAGCCTGTAGAGCGGTTTAAAGTTTTTCAAACTTCTTTTCGTGATTGCAGCCGTCCCAGTCAAGCTAGAGAGGAGCTTTTTGGACATTTCAAAGAGCACTTCCTCCCCTACGTAGTCCAGAAGTTTTATTTGATTCCGGCTTTGACTTTGGCCAGGAGACGATCGGAAATGATACCCCAAGATCGCGAAAAACCCAAAAAATTAAAAGTATATTTTGCATAGTTTGGCTGCTCTAGCTGTTGTCGTTTGGCCTGTAGAGCAGTCTAAAGGTATTTTCGGGAACATTTGCTGAGTGCTGGCGAGTAAAATCAAAATTTAGAAAATTTGTCCTGTTCAACTTTAACCCTTCTATCTGCCGTAGTTTAGCCTGTAGAGCGGTTTAAAGTTTTTCAAACTTCTTTTCGTGATTGCAGCCGTCCCAGGCAAGCTAGAGAGGAGCTTTTTGGACATTTCAAAGAGCACCTCCTTCCCTACGTAGTCCAGAAGTTTTATTTGATTCCGGCTTTGACTTTGGCCAGGAGACGATCGGAAATGATACCCCAAGATCGCGAAAAACCCAAAAAATTAAAAGTATATTTTGCATAGTTTGGCTGCTCTAGCTGTTGTCGTTTGGCCTGTAGAGCAGTCTAAAGGTATTTTCGGGAACATTTGCTGAGTGCTGGCGAGTAAAATCAAAATTTAGAAAATTTGTCCTGTTCAACTTTAACCCTTCTATCTGCCGTAGTTTAGCCTGTAGAGCGGTTTAAAGTTTTTCAAACTTCTTTTCGTGATTGCAGCCGTCCCAGGCAAGCTAGAGAGGAGCTTTTTGGACATTTCAAAGAGCACCTCCTCCCCTACGTAGTCCAGAAGTTTTATTTGATTCCGGCTTTGACTTTGGCCAGGAGACGATCGGAAATGATACCCCAAGATCGCGAAAAACCCAAAAAATTAAAAGTATATTTTGCATAGTTTGGCTGCTCTAGCTGTTGTCGTTTGGCCTGTAGAGCAGTCTAAAGGTATTTTCGGGAACATTTGCTGAGTGCTGGCGAGTAAAATCAAAATTTAGAAAATTTGTCCTGTTCAACTTTAACCCTTCTATCTGCCGTAGTTTAGCCTGTAGAGCGGTTTAAAGTTTTTCAAACTTCTTTTCGTGATTGCAGCCGTCCCAGGCAAGCTAGAGAGGAGCTTTTTGGACATTTCAAAGAGCACCTCCTCCCCTACGTAGTCCAGAAGTTTTATTTGATTCCGGCTTTGACTTTGGCCAGGAGACGATCGGAAATGATACCCCAAGATCGCGAAAAACCCAAAAAATTAAAAGTCTATTTTGCATAGTTTGGCTGCTCTAGCTGTTGTCGTTTGGCCTGTAGAGCAGTCTAAAGGTATTTTCGGGAACATTTGCTGAGTGCTGGCGAGTAAAATCGAAATTTAGAAAATTTGTCCTGTTCAACTTTAACCTTTCTATCTGCCGTAGTTTAGCCTGTAGAGCGGTTTAAAGTTTTTCAAACTTCTTTTCGTGATTGCAGCCGTCCCAGGCAAGCTAGAGAGGAGCTTTTTGGACATTTCAAAGAGCACCTCCTCCCCTACGTAGTCCAGAAGTTTTATTTGATTCCGGCTTTGACTTTGGCCAGGAGACGATCGGAAATGATACCCCAAGATCGCGAAAAACCAAAAAAATTAAAAGTCTATTTTGCATAGTTTGGCTGCTCTAGCTGTTGTCGTTTGGCCTGTAGAGCAGTCTAAAGGTATTTTCGGGAACATTTGCTGAGTGCTGGCGAGTAAAATCGAAATTTAGAAAATTTGTCCTGTTCAACTTTAACCCTTCTATCTGCCGTAGTTTAGCCTGTAGAGCGGTTTAAAGTTTTTCAAACTTCTTTTCGTGATTGCAGCCGTCCCAGGCAAGCTAGAGAGGAGCTTTTTGGACATTTCAAAGAGCACCTCCTCCCCTACGTAGTCCAGAAGTTTTATTTGATTCCGGCTTTGACTTTGGCCAGGAGACGATCGGAAATGATACCCCAAGATCGCGAAAAACCCAAAAAATTAAAAGTCTATTTTGCATAGTTTGGCTGCTCTAGCTGTTGTCGTTTGGCCTGTAGAGCAGTCTAAAGGTATTTTCGGGAACATTTGCTGAGTGCTGGCGAGTAAAATCGAAATTTAGAAAATTTGTCCTGTTCAACTTTAACCCTTCTATCTGCCGTAGTTTAGCCTGTAGAGCGGTTTAAAGTTTTTCAAACTTCTTTTCGTGATTGCAGCCGTCCCAGGCAAGCTAGAGAGGAGCTTTTTGGACATTTCAAAGAGCACCTCCTCCCCTACGTAGTCCAGAAGTTTTATTTGATTCCGGCTTTGACTTTGGCCAGGAGACGATCGGAAATGATACCCCAAGATCGCGAAAAACCCAAAAAATTAAAAGTATATTTTGCATAGTTTGGCTGCTCTAGCTGTTGTCGTTTGGCCTGTAGAGCAGTCTAAAGGTATTTTCGGGAACATTTGCTGAGTGCTGGCGAGTAAAATCGAAATTTAGAAAATTTGTCCTGTTCAACTTTAACCCTTCTATCTACCGTAGTTTAGCCTGTAGAGCGGTTTAAAGTTTTTCAAACTTCTTTTCGTGATTGCAGCCGTCCCAGGCAAGCTAGAGAGGAGCTTTTTGGACATTTCAAAGAGCACCTCCTCCCCTACGTAGTCCAGAAGTTTTATTTGATTCCGGCTTTGACTTTGGCCAGGAGACGATCGGAAATGATACCCCAAGATCGCGAAAAACCCAAAAAATTAAAAGTCTATTTTGCATAGTTTGGCTGCTCTAGCTGTTGTCGTTTGGCCTGTAGAGCAGTCTAAAGGTATTTTCGGGAACATTTGCTGAGTGCTGGCGAGTAAAATCGAAATTTAGAAAATTTGTCCTGTTCAACTTTAACCCTTCTATCTGCCGTAGTTTAGCCTGTAGAGCGGTTTAAAGTTTTTCAAACTTCTTTTCGTGATTGCAGCCGTCCCAGGCAAGCTAGAGAGGAGCTTTTTGGACATTTCAAAGAGCACCTCCTCCCCTACGTAGTCCAGAAGTTTTATTTGATTCCGGCTTTGACTTTGGCCAGGAGACGATCGGAAATGATACCCCAAGATCGCGAAAAACCAAAAAAATTAAAAGTCTATTTTGCATAGTTTGGCTGCTCTAGCTGTTGTCGTTTGGCCTGTAGAGCAGTCTAAAGGTATTTTCGGGAACATTTGCTGAGTGCTGGCGAGTAAAATCGAAATTTAGAAAATTTGTCCTGTTCAACTTTAACCCTTCTATCTGCCGTAGTTTAGCCTGTAGAGCGGTTTAAAGTTTTTCAAACTTCTTTTCGTGATTGCAGCCGTCCCAGGCAAGCTAGAGAGGAGCTTTTTGGACATTTCAAAGAGCACCTCCTCCCCTACGTAGTCCAGAAGTTTTATTTGATTCCGGCTTTGACTTTGGCCAGGAGACGATCGGAAATGATACCCCAAGATCGCGAAAAACCAAAAAAAATTAAAAGTCTATTTTGCATAGTTTGGCTGCTCTAGCTGTTGTCGTTTGGCCTGTAAAGCAGTCTAAAGGTATTTTCGGGAACATTTGCTGAGTGCTGGCGAGTAAAATCGAAATTTAGAAAATTTGTCCTGTTCAACTTTAACCCTTCTATCTGCCGTAGTTTAGCCTGTAGAGCGGTTTAAAGTTTTTCAAACTTCTTTTCGTGATTGCAGCCGTCCCAGGCAAGCTAGAGAGGAGCTTTTTGGACATTTCAAAGAGCACCTCCTCCCCTACGTAGTCCAGAAGTTTTATTTGATTCCGGCTTTGACTTTGGCCAGGAGACGATCGGAAATGATACCCCAAGATTGCGAAAAACCCAAAAAATTAAAAGTCTATTTTGCATAGTTTGGCTGCTCTAGCTGTTGTCGTTTGGCCTGTAGAGCAGTCTAAAGGTATTTTCGGGAACATTTGCTGAGTGCTGGCGAGTAAAATCGAAATTTAGAAAATTTGTCCTGTTCAACTTTAACCCTTCTATCTGCCGTAGTTTAGCCTGTAGAGCGGTTTAAAGTTTTTCAAACTTCTTTTCGTGATTGCAGCCGTCCCAGGCAAGCTAGAGAGGAGCTTTTTGGACATTTCAAAGAGCACCTCCTCCCCTACGTAGTCCAGAAGTTTTATTTGATTCCGGCTTTGACTTTGGCCAGGAGACGATCGGAAATGATACCCCAAGATCGCGAAAAACCCAAAAAATTAAAAGTCTATTTTGCATAGTTTGGCTGCTCTAGCTGTTGTCGTTTGGCCTGTAGAGCAGTCTAAAGGTATTTTCGGGAACATTTGCTGAGTGCTGGCGAGTAAAATCGAAATTTAGAAAATTTGTCCTGTTCAACTTTAACCCTTCTATCTGCCGTAGTTTAGCCTGTAGAGCGGTTTAAAGTTTTTCAAACTTCTTTTCGTGATTGCAGCCGTCCCAGGCAAGCTAGAGAGGAGCTTTTTGGACATTTCAAAGAGCACCTCCTTCCCTACGTAGTCCAGAAGTTTTATTTGATTCCGGCTTTGACTTTGGCCAGGAGACGATCGGAAATGATACCCCAAGATCGCGAAAAACCCAAAAAATTAAAAGTATATTTTGCATAGTTTGGCTGCTCTAGCTGTTGTCGTTTGGCCTGTAGAGCAGTCTAAAGGTATTTTCGGGAACATTTGCTGAGTGCTGGCGAGTAAAATCAAAATTTAGAAAATTTGTCCTGTTCAACTTTAATCCTTCTATCTGCCGTAGTTTAGCCTGTAGAGCGGTTTAAAGTTTTTCAAACTTCTTTTCGTGATTGCAGCCGTCCCAGGCAAGCTAGAGAGGAGCTTTTTGGACATTTCAAAGAGCACCTCCTTCCCTACGTAGTCCAGAAGTTTTATTTGATTCCGGCTTTGACTTTGGCCAGGAGACGATCGGAAATGATACCCCAAGATCGCGAAAAACCCAAAAAATTAAAAGTATATTTTGCATAGTTTGGCTGCTCTAGCTGTTGTCGTTTGGCCTGTAGAGCAGTCTAAAGGTATTTTCGGGAACATTTGCTGAGTGCTGGCGAGTAAAATCAAAATTTAGAAAATTTGTCCTGTTCAACTTTAATCCTTCTATCTGCCGTAGTTTAGCCTGTAGAGCGGTTTAAAGTTTTTCAAACTTCTTTTCGTGATTGCAGCCGTCCCAGGCAAGCTAGAGAGGAGCTTTTTGGACATTTCAAAGAGCACCTCCTTCCCTACGTAGTCCAGAAGTTTTATTTGATTCCGGCTTTGACTTTGGCCAGGAGACGATCGGAAATGATACCCCAAGATCGCGAAAAACCCAAAAAATTAAAAGTATATTTTGCATAGTTTGGCTGCTCTAGCTGTTGTCGTTTGGCCTGTAGAGCAGTCTAAAGGTATTTTCGGGAACATTTGCTGAGTGCTGGCGAGTAAAATCAAAATTTAGAAAATTTGTCCTGTTCAACTTTAATCCTTCTATCTGCCGTAGTTTAGCCTGTAGAGCGGTTTAAAGTTTTTCAAACTTCTTTTCGTGATTGCAGCCGTCCCAGGCAAGCTAGAGAGGAGCTTTTTGGACATTTCAAAGAGCACCTCCTTCCCTACGTAGTCCAGAAGTTTTATTTGATTCCGGCTTTGACTTTGGCCAGGAGACGATCGGAAATGATACCCCAAGATCGCGAAAAACCCAAAAAATTAAAAGTATATTTTGCATAGTTTGGCTGCTCTAGCTGTTGTCGTTTGGCCTGTAGAGCAGTCTAAAGGTATTTTCGGGAACATTTGCTGAGTGCTGGCGAGTAAAATCAAAATTTAGAAAATTTGTCCTGTTCAACTTTAACCCTTCTATCTGCCGTAGTTTAGCCTGTAGAGCGGTTTAAAGTTTTTCAAACTTCTTTTCGTGATTGCAGCCGTCCCAGGCAAGCTAGAGAGGAGCTTTTTGGACATTTCAAAGAGCACCTTCTCCCCTACGTAGTCCAGAAGTTTTATTTGATTCCGGCTTTGACTTTGGCCAGGAGACGATCGGAAATGATACCCCAAGATCGCGAAAAACCAAAAAAAATTAAAAGTCTATTTTGCATAGTTTGGCTGCTCTAGCTGTTGTCGTTTGGCCTGTAAAGCAGTCTAAAGGTATTTTCGGGAACATTTGCTGAGTGCTGGCGAGTAAAATCGAAATTTAGAAAATTTGTCCTGTTCAACTTTAACCCTTCTATCTGCCGTAGTTTAGCCTGTAGAGCGGTTTAAAGTTTTTCAAACTTCTTTTCGTGATTGCAGCCGTCCCAGGCAAGCTAGAGAGGAGCTTTTTGGACATTTCAAAGAGCACCTCCTCCCCTACGTAGTCCAGAAGTTTTATTTGATTCCGGCTTTGACTTTGGCCAGGAGACGATCGGAAATGATACCCCAAGATCGCGAAAAACCCAAAAAATTAAAAGTCTATTTTGCATAGTTTGGCTGCTCTAGCTGTTGTCGTTTGGCCTGTAGAGCAGTCTAAAGGTATTTTCGGGAACATTTGCTGAGTGCTGGCGAGTAAAATCGAAATTTAGAAAATTTGTCCTGTTCAACTTTAACCCTTCTATCTGCCGTAGTTTAGCCTGTAGAGCGGTTTAAAGTTTTTCAAACTTCTTTTCGTGATTGCAGCCGTCCCAGGCAAGCTAGAGAGGAGCTTTTTGGACATTTCAAAGAGCACCTCCTCCCCTACGTAGTCCAGAAGTTTTATTTGATTCCGGCTTTGACTTTGGCCAGGAGACGATCGGAAATGATACCCCAAGATCGCGAAAAACCCAAAAAATTAAAAGTCTATTTTGCATAGTTTGGCTGCTCTAGCTGTTGTCGTTTGGCCTGTAGAGCAGTCTAAAGGTATTTTCGGGAACATTTGCTGAGTGCTGGCGAGTAAAATCGAAATTTAGAAAATTTGTCCTGTTCAACTTTAACCCTTCTATCTGCCGTAGTTTAGCCTGTAGAGCGGTTTAAAGTTTTTCAAACTTCTTTTCGTGATTGCAGCCGTCCCAGGCAAGCTAGAGAGGAGCTTTTTGGACATTTCAAAGAGCACCTCCTTCCCTACGTAGTCCAGAAGTTTTATTTGATTCCGGCTTTGACTTTGGCCAGGAGACGATCGGAAATGATACCCCAAGATCGCGAAAAACCCAAAAAATTAAAAGTATATTTTGCATAGTTTGGCTGCTCTAGCTGTTGTCGTTTGGCCTGTAGAGCAGTCTAAAGGTATTTTCGGGAACATTTGCTGAGTGCTGGCGAGTAAAATCAAAATTTAGAAAATTTGTCCTGTTCAACTTTAACCCTTCTATCTGCCGTAGTTTAGCCTGTAGAGCGGTTTAAAGTTTTTCAAACTTCTTTTCGTGATTGCAGCCGTCCCAGGCAAGCTAGAGAGGAGCTTTTTGGACATTTCAAAGAGCACCTCCTCCCCTACGTAGTCCAGAAGTTTTATTTGATTCCGGCTTTGACTTTGGCCAGGAGACGATCGGAAATGATACCCCAAGATCGCGTAAAACCAAAAAAATTAAAAGTCTATTTTGCATAGTTTGGCTGCTCTAGCTGTTGTCGTTTGGCCTGTAGAGCAGTCTAAAGGTATTTTCGGGAACATTTGCTGAGTGCTGGCGAGTAAAATCGAAATTTAGAAAATTTGTCCTGTTCAACTTTAACCCTTCTATCTGCCGTAGTTTAGCCTGTAGAGCGGTTTAAAGTTTTTCAAACTTCTTTTCGTGATTGCAGCCGTCCCAGGCAAGCTAGAGAGGAGCTTTTTGGACATTTCAAAGAGCACCTCCTCCCCTACGTAGTCCAGAAGTTTTATTTGATTCCGGCTTTGACTTTGGCCAGGAGACGATCGGAAATGATACCCCAAGATCGCGAAAAACCCAAAAAATTAAAAGTATATTTTGCATAGTTTGGCTGCTCTAGCTGTTGTCGTTTGGCCTGTAGAGCAGTCTAAAGGTATTTTCGGGAACATTTGCTGAGTGCTGGCGAGTAAAATCAAAATTTAGAAAATTTGTCCTGTTCAACTTTAACCCTTCTATCTGCCGTAGTTTAGCCTGTAGAGCGGTTTAAAGTTTTTCAAACTTCTTTTCGTGATTGCAGCCGTCCCAGGCAAGCTAGAGAGGAGCTTTTTGGACATTTCAAAGAGCACCTCCTTCCCTACGTAGTCCAGAAGTTTTATTTGATTCCGGCTTTGACTTTGGCCAGGAGACGATCGGAAATGATACCCCAAGATCGCGAAAAACCCAAAAAATTAAAAGTCTATTTTGCATAGTTTGGCTGCTCTAGCTGTTGTCGTTTGGCCTGTAGAGCAGTCTAAAGGTATTTTCGGGAACATTTGCTGAGTGCTGGCGAGTAAAATCGAAATTTAGAAAATTTGTCCTGTTCAACTTTAACCCTTCTATCTGCCGTAGTTTAGCCTGTAGAGCGGTTTAAAGTTTTTCAAACTTCTTTTCGTGATTGCAGCCGTCCCAGGCAAGCTAGAGAGGAGCTTTTTGGACATTTCAAAGAGCACCTCCTCCCCTACGTAGTCCAGAAGTTTTATTTGATTCCGGCTTTGACTTTGGCCAGGAGACGATCGGAAATGATACCCCAAGATCGCGAAAAACCCAAAAAATTAAAAGTATATTTTGCATAGTTTGGCTGCTCTAGCTGTTGTCGTTTGGCCTGTAGAGCAGTCTAAAGGTATTTTCGGGAACATTTGCTGAGTGCTGGCGAGTAAAATCGAAATTTAGAAAATTTGTCCTGTTCAACTTTAACCCTTCTATCTACCGTAGTTTAGCCTGTAGAGCGGTTTAAAGTTTTTCAAACTTCTTTTCGTGATTGCAGCCGTCCCAGGCAAGCTAGAGAGGAGCTTTTTGGACATTTCAAAGAGCACCTCCTCCCCTACGTAGTCCAGAAGTTTTATTTGATTCCGGCTTTGACTTTGGCCAGGAGACGATCGGAAATGATACCCCAAGATCGCGAAAAACCCAACAAATTAAAAGTCTATTTTGCATAGTTTGGCTGCTCTAGCTGTTGTCGTTTGGCCTGTAGAGCAGTCTAAAGGTATTTTCGGGAACATTTGCTGAGTGCTGGCGAGTAAAATCGAAATTTAGAAAATTTGTCCTGTTCAACTTTAACCCTTCTATCTGCCGTAGTTTAGCCTGTAGAGCGGTTTAAAGTTTTTCAAACTTCTTTTCGTGATTGCAGCCGTCCCAGGCAAGCTAGAGAGGAGCTTTTTGGACATTTCAAAGAGCACCTCCTCCCCTACGTAGTCCAGAAGTTTTATTTGATTCCGGCTTTGACTTTGGCCAGGAGACGATCGGAAATGATACCCCAAGATCGCGAAAAACCAAAAAAATTAAAAGTCTATTTTGCATAGTTTGGCTGCTCTAGCTGTTGTCGTTTGGCCTGTAGAGCAGTCTAAAGGTATTTTCGGGAACATTTGCTGAGTGCTGGCGAGTAAAATCGAAATTTAGAAAATTTGTCCTGTTCAACTTTAACCCTTCTATCTGCCGTAGTTTAGCCTGTAGAGCGGTTTAAAGTTTTTCAAATTTCTTTTCGTGATTGCAGCCGTCCCAGGCAAGCTAGAGAGGAGCTTTTTGGACATTTCAAAGAGCACCTCCTTCCCTACGTAGTCCAGAAGTTTTATTTGATTCCGGCTTTGACTTTGGCCAGGAGACGATCGGAAATGATACCCCAAGATCGCGAAAAACCCAACAAATTAAAAGTCTATTTTGCATAGTTTGGCTGCTCTAGCTGTTGTCGTTTGGCCTGTAGAGCAGTCTAAAGGTATTTTCGGGAACATTTGCTGAGTGCTGGCGAGTAAAATCGAAATTTAGAAAATTTGTCCTGTTCAACTTTA
The DNA here is from genome assembly GCA_947389925.1 of Coelopa pilipes. NCBI lineage: Eukaryota > Metazoa > Arthropoda > Insecta > Diptera > Coelopidae > Coelopa > Coelopa pilipes. Next base: position 43,217,508 of record OX376698.1, read on the forward strand.
ACCCTTCTATCTGCCGTAGTTTAGCCTGTAGAGCGGTTTAAAGTTTTTCAAACTTCTTTTCGTGATTGCAGCCGTCCCAGGCAAGGTAGAGAGGAGCTTTTTGGACATTTCAAAGAGCACCTCCTCCCCTACGTAGTCCAGAAGTTTTATTTGATTCCGGCTTTGACTTTGGCCAGGAGACGATCGGAAATGATACCCCAAGATCGCGAAAAACCAAAAAAATTAAAAGTCTATTTTGCATCGTTTGGCTGCTCTAGCTGTTGTCGTTTGGCCTGTAGAGCAGTCTAAAGGTATTTTCGGGAACATTTGCTGAGTGCTGGCGAGTAAAATCGAAATTTAGAAAATTTGTCCTGTTCAACTTTAACCCTTCTATCTGCCGTAGTTTAGCCTGTAGAGCGGTTTAAAGTTTTTCAAACTTCTTTTCGTGATTGCAGCCGTCCCAGGCAAGCTAGAGAGGAGCTATTTGGACATTTCAAAGAGCACCTCCTTCCCTACGTAGTCCAGAAGTTTTATTTGATTCCGGCTTTGACTTTGGCCAGGAGACGATCGGAAATGATACCCCAAGATCGCGAAAAACCCAAAAAATTAAAAGTATATTTTGCATAGTTTGGCTGCTCTAGCTGTTGTCGTTTGGCCTGTAGAGCAGTCTAAAGGTATTTTCGGGAACATTTGCTGAGTGCTGGCGAGTAAAATCAAAATTTAGAAAATTTGTCCTGTTCAACTTTAACCCTTCTATCTGCCGTAGTTTAGCCTGTAGAGCGGTTTAAAGTTTTTCAAACTTCTTTTCGTGATTGCAGCCGTCCCAGGCAAGCTAGAGAGGAGCTTTTTGGACATTTCAAAGAGCACCTCCTCCCCTACGTAGTCCAGAAGTTTTATTTGATTCCGGCTTTGACTTTGGCCAGGAGACGATCGGAAATGATACCCCAAGATCGCGTAAAACCAAAAAAATTAAAAGTATATTTTGCATAGTTTGGCTGCTCTAGCTGTTGTCGTTTGGCCTGTAGAGCAGTCTAAAGGTATTTTCGGGAACATTTGCTGAGTGCTGGCGAGTAAAATCGAAATTTAGAAAATTTGTCCTGTTCAACTTTAACCCTTCTATCTGCCGTAGTTTAGCCTGTAGAGCGGTTTAAAGTTTTTCAAACTTCTTTTCGTGATTGCAGCCGTCCCAGTCAAGCTAGAGAGGAGCTTTTTGGACATTTCAAAGAGCACTTCCTCCCCTACGTAGTCCAGAAGTTTTATTTGATTCCGGCTTTGACTTTGGCCAGGAGACGATCGGAAATGATACCCCAAGATCGCGAAAAACCCAAAAAATTAAAAGTATATTTTGCATAGTTTGGCTGCTCTAGCTGTTGTCGTTTGGCCTGTAGAGCAGTCTAAAGGTATTTTCGGGAACATTTGCTGAGTGCTGGCGAGTAAAATCAAAATTTAGAAAATTTGTCCTGTTCAACTTTAACCCTTCTATCTGCCGTAGTTTAGCCTGTAGAGCGGTTTAAAGTTTTTCAAACTTCTTTTCGTGATTGCAGCCGTCCCAGGCAAGCTAGAGAGGAGCTTTTTGGACATTTCAAAGAGCACCTCCTTCCCTACGTAGTCCAGAAGTTTTATTTGATTCCGGCTTTGACTTTGGCCAGGAGACGATCGGAAATGATACCCCAAGATCGCGAAAAACCCAAAAAATTAAAAGTATATTTTGCATAGTTTGGCTGCTCTAGCTGTTGTCGTTTGGCCTGTAGAGCAGTCTAAAGGTATTTTCGGGAACATTTGCTGAGTGCTGGCGAGTAAAATCAAAATTTAGAAAATTTGTCCTGTTCAACTTTAACCCTTCTATCTGCCGTAGTTTAGCCTGTAGAGCGGTTTAAAGTTTTTCAAACTTCTTTTCGTGATTGCAGCCGTCCCAGGCAAGCTAGAGAGGAGCTTTTTGGACATTTCAAAGAGCACCTCCTCCCCTACGTAGTCCAGAAGTTTTATTTGATTCCGGCTTTGACTTTGGCCAGGAGACGATCGGAAATGATACCCCAAGATCGCGAAAAACCCAAAAAATTAAAAGTATATTTTGCATAGTTTGGCTGCTCTAGCTGTTGTCGTTTGGCCTGTAGAGCAGTCTAAAGGTATTTTCGGGAACATTTGCTGAGTGCTGGCGAGTAAAATCAAAATTTAGAAAATTTGTCCTGTTCAACTTTAACCCTTCTATCTGCCGTAGTTTAGCCTGTAGAGCGGTTTAAAGTTTTTCAAACTTCTTTTCGTGATTGCAGCCGTCCCAGGCAAGCTAGAGAGGAGCTTTTTGGACATTTCAAAGAGCACCTCCTCCCCTACGTAGTCCAGAAGTTTTATTTGATTCCGGCTTTGACTTTGGCCAGGAGACGATCGGAAATGATACCCCAAGATCGCGAAAAACCCAAAAAATTAAAAGTCTATTTTGCATAGTTTGGCTGCTCTAGCTGTTGTCGTTTGGCCTGTAGAGCAGTCTAAAGGTATTTTCGGGAACATTTGCTGAGTGCTGGCGAGTAAAATCGAAATTTAGAAAATTTGTCCTGTTCAACTTTAACCTTTCTATCTGCCGTAGTTTAGCCTGTAGAGCGGTTTAAAGTTTTTCAAACTTCTTTTCGTGATTGCAGCCGTCCCAGGCAAGCTAGAGAGGAGCTTTTTGGACATTTCAAAGAGCACCTCCTCCCCTACGTAGTCCAGAAGTTTTATTTGATTCCGGCTTTGACTTTGGCCAGGAGACGATCGGAAATGATACCCCAAGATCGCGAAAAACCAAAAAAATTAAAAGTCTATTTTGCATAGTTTGGCTGCTCTAGCTGTTGTCGTTTGGCCTGTAGAGCAGTCTAAAGGTATTTTCGGGAACATTTGCTGAGTGCTGGCGAGTAAAATCGAAATTTAGAAAATTTGTCCTGTTCAACTTTAACCCTTCTATCTGCCGTAGTTTAGCCTGTAGAGCGGTTTAAAGTTTTTCAAACTTCTTTTCGTGATTGCAGCCGTCCCAGGCAAGCTAGAGAGGAGCTTTTTGGACATTTCAAAGAGCACCTCCTCCCCTACGTAGTCCAGAAGTTTTATTTGATTCCGGCTTTGACTTTGGCCAGGAGACGATCGGAAATGATACCCCAAGATCGCGAAAAACCCAAAAAATTAAAAGTCTATTTTGCATAGTTTGGCTGCTCTAGCTGTTGTCGTTTGGCCTGTAGAGCAGTCTAAAGGTATTTTCGGGAACATTTGCTGAGTGCTGGCGAGTAAAATCGAAATTTAGAAAATTTGTCCTGTTCAACTTTAACCCTTCTATCTGCCGTAGTTTAGCCTGTAGAGCGGTTTAAAGTTTTTCAAACTTCTTTTCGTGATTGCAGCCGTCCCAGGCAAGCTAGAGAGGAGCTTTTTGGACATTTCAAAGAGCACCTCCTCCCCTACGTAGTCCAGAAGTTTTATTTGATTCCGGCTTTGACTTTGGCCAGGAGACGATCGGAAATGATACCCCAAGATCGCGAAAAACCCAAAAAATTAAAAGTATATTTTGCATAGTTTGGCTGCTCTAGCTGTTGTCGTTTGGCCTGTAGAGCAGTCTAAAGGTATTTTCGGGAACATTTGCTGAGTGCTGGCGAGTAAAATCGAAATTTAGAAAATTTGTCCTGTTCAACTTTAACCCTTCTATCTACCGTAGTTTAGCCTGTAGAGCGGTTTAAAGTTTTTCAAACTTCTTTTCGTGATTGCAGCCGTCCCAGGCAAGCTAGAGAGGAGCTTTTTGGACATTTCAAAGAGCACCTCCTCCCCTACGTAGTCCAGAAGTTTTATTTGATTCCGGCTTTGACTTTGGCCAGGAGACGATCGGAAATGATACCCCAAGATCGCGAAAAACCCAAAAAATTAAAAGTCTATTTTGCATAGTTTGGCTGCTCTAGCTGTTGTCGTTTGGCCTGTAGAGCAGTCTAAAGGTATTTTCGGGAACATTTGCTGAGTGCTGGCGAGTAAAATCGAAATTTAGAAAATTTGTCCTGTTCAACTTTAACCCTTCTATCTGCCGTAGTTTAGCCTGTAGAGCGGTTTAAAGTTTTTCAAACTTCTTTTCGTGATTGCAGCCGTCCCAGGCAAGCTAGAGAGGAGCTTTTTGGACATTTCAAAGAGCACCTCCTCCCCTACGTAGTCCAGAAGTTTTATTTGATTCCGGCTTTGACTTTGGCCAGGAGACGATCGGAAATGATACCCCAAGATCGCGAAAAACCAAAAAAATTAAAAGTCTATTTTGCATAGTTTGGCTGCTCTAGCTGTTGTCGTTTGGCCTGTAGAGCAGTCTAAAGGTATTTTCGGGAACATTTGCTGAGTGCTGGCGAGTAAAATCGAAATTTAGAAAATTTGTCCTGTTCAACTTTAACCCTTCTATCTGCCGTAGTTTAGCCTGTAGAGCGGTTTAAAGTTTTTCAAACTTCTTTTCGTGATTGCAGCCGTCCCAGGCAAGCTAGAGAGGAGCTTTTTGGACATTTCAAAGAGCACCTCCTCCCCTACGTAGTCCAGAAGTTTTATTTGATTCCGGCTTTGACTTTGGCCAGGAGACGATCGGAAATGATACCCCAAGATCGCGAAAAACCAAAAAAAATTAAAAGTCTATTTTGCATAGTTTGGCTGCTCTAGCTGTTGTCGTTTGGCCTGTAAAGCAGTCTAAAGGTATTTTCGGGAACATTTGCTGAGTGCTGGCGAGTAAAATCGAAATTTAGAAAATTTGTCCTGTTCAACTTTAACCCTTCTATCTGCCGTAGTTTAGCCTGTAGAGCGGTTTAAAGTTTTTCAAACTTCTTTTCGTGATTGCAGCCGTCCCAGGCAAGCTAGAGAGGAGCTTTTTGGACATTTCAAAGAGCACCTCCTCCCCTACGTAGTCCAGAAGTTTTATTTGATTCCGGCTTTGACTTTGGCCAGGAGACGATCGGAAATGATACCCCAAGATTGCGAAAAACCCAAAAAATTAAAAGTCTATTTTGCATAGTTTGGCTGCTCTAGCTGTTGTCGTTTGGCCTGTAGAGCAGTCTAAAGGTATTTTCGGGAACATTTGCTGAGTGCTGGCGAGTAAAATCGAAATTTAGAAAATTTGTCCTGTTCAACTTTAACCCTTCTATCTGCCGTAGTTTAGCCTGTAGAGCGGTTTAAAGTTTTTCAAACTTCTTTTCGTGATTGCAGCCGTCCCAGGCAAGCTAGAGAGGAGCTTTTTGGACATTTCAAAGAGCACCTCCTTCCCTACGTAGTCCAGAAGTTTTATTTGATTCCGGCTTTGACTTTGGCCAGGAGACGATCGGAAATGATACCCCAAGATCGCGAAAAACCCAAAAAATTAAAAGTATATTTTGCATAGTTTGGCTGCTCTAGCTGTTGTCGTTTGGCCTGTAGAGCAGTCTAAAGGTATTTTCGGGAACATTTGCTGAGTGCTGGCGAGTAAAATCAAAATTTAGAAAATTTGTCCTGTTCAACTTTAATCCTTCTATCTGCCGTAGTTTAGCCTGTAGAGCGGTTTAAAGTTTTTCAAACTTCTTTTCGTGATTGCAGCCGTCCCAGGCAAGCTAGAGAGGAGCTTTTTGGACATTTCAAAGAGCACCTCCTTCCCTACGTAGTCCAGAAGTTTTATTTGATTCCGGCTTTGACTTTGGCCAGGAGACGATCGGAAATGATACCCCAAGATCGCGAAAAACCCAAAAAATTAAAAGTATATTTTGCATAGTTTGGCTGCTCTAGCTGTTGTCGTTTGGCCTGTAGAGCAGTCTAAAGGTATTTTCGGGAACATTTGCTGAGTGCTGGCGAGTAAAATCAAAATTTAGAAAATTTGTCCTGTTCAACTTTAATCCTTCTATCTGCCGTAGTTTAGCCTGTAGAGCGGTTTAAAGTTTTTCAAACTTCTTTTCGTGATTGCAGCCGTCCCAGGCAAGCTAGAGAGGAGCTTTTTGGACATTTCAAAGAGCACCTCCTTCCCTACGTAGTCCAGAAGTTTTATTTGATTCCGGCTTTGACTTTGGCCAGGAGACGATCGGAAATGATACCCCAAGATCGCGAAAAACCCAAAAAATTAAAAGTATATTTTGCATAGTTTGGCTGCTCTAGCTGTTGTCGTTTGGCCTGTAGAGCAGTCTAAAGGTATTTTCGGGAACATTTGCTGAGTGCTGGCGAGTAAAATCAAAATTTAGAAAATTTGTCCTGTTCAACTTTAATCCTTCTATCTGCCGTAGTTTAGCCTGTAGAGCGGTTTAAAGTTTTTCAAACTTCTTTTCGTGATTGCAGCCGTCCCAGGCAAGCTAGAGAGGAGCTTTTTGGACATTTCAAAGAGCACCTCCTTCCCTACGTAGTCCAGAAGTTTTATTTGATTCCGGCTTTGACTTTGGCCAGGAGACGATCGGAAATGATACCCCAAGATCGCGAAAAACCCAAAAAATTAAAAGTATATTTTGCATAGTTTGGCTGCTCTAGCTGTTGTCGTTTGGCCTGTAGAGCAGTCTAAAGGTATTTTCGGGAACATTTGCTGAGTGCTGGCGAGTAAAATCAAAATTTAGAAAATTTGTCCTGTTCAACTTTAACCCTTCTATCTGCCGTAGTTTAGCCTGTAGAGCGGTTTAAAGTTTTTCAAACTTCTTTTCGTGATTGCAGCCGTCCCAGGCAAGCTAGAGAGGAGCTTTTTGGACATTTCAAAGAGCACCTTCTCCCCTACGTAGTCCAGAAGTTTTATTTGATTCCGGCTTTGACTTTGGCCAGGAGACGATCGGAAATGATACCCCAAGATCGCGAAAAACCAAAAAAAATTAAAAGTCTATTTTGCATAGTTTGGCTGCTCTAGCTGTTGTCGTTTGGCCTGTAAAGCAGTCTAAAGGTATTTTCGGGAACATTTGCTGAGTGCTGGCGAGTAAAATCGAAATTTAGAAAATTTGTCCTGTTCAACTTTAACCCTTCTATCTGCCGTAGTTTAGCCTGTAGAGCGGTTTAAAGTTTTTCAAACTTCTTTTCGTGATTGCAGCCGTCCCAGGCAAGCTAGAGAGGAGCTTTTTGGACATTTCAAAGAGCACCTCCTCCCCTACGTAGTCCAGAAGTTTTATTTGATTCCGGCTTTGACTTTGGCCAGGAGACGATCGGAAATGATACCCCAAGATCGCGAAAAACCCAAAAAATTAAAAGTCTATTTTGCATAGTTTGGCTGCTCTAGCTGTTGTCGTTTGGCCTGTAGAGCAGTCTAAAGGTATTTTCGGGAACATTTGCTGAGTGCTGGCGAGTAAAATCGAAATTTAGAAAATTTGTCCTGTTCAACTTTAACCCTTCTATCTGCCGTAGTTTAGCCTGTAGAGCGGTTTAAAGTTTTTCAAACTTCTTTTCGTGATTGCAGCCGTCCCAGGCAAGCTAGAGAGGAGCTTTTTGGACATTTCAAAGAGCACCTCCTCCCCTACGTAGTCCAGAAGTTTTATTTGATTCCGGCTTTGACTTTGGCCAGGAGACGATCGGAAATGATACCCCAAGATCGCGAAAAACCCAAAAAATTAAAAGTCTATTTTGCATAGTTTGGCTGCTCTAGCTGTTGTCGTTTGGCCTGTAGAGCAGTCTAAAGGTATTTTCGGGAACATTTGCTGAGTGCTGGCGAGTAAAATCGAAATTTAGAAAATTTGTCCTGTTCAACTTTAACCCTTCTATCTGCCGTAGTTTAGCCTGTAGAGCGGTTTAAAGTTTTTCAAACTTCTTTTCGTGATTGCAGCCGTCCCAGGCAAGCTAGAGAGGAGCTTTTTGGACATTTCAAAGAGCACCTCCTTCCCTACGTAGTCCAGAAGTTTTATTTGATTCCGGCTTTGACTTTGGCCAGGAGACGATCGGAAATGATACCCCAAGATCGCGAAAAACCCAAAAAATTAAAAGTATATTTTGCATAGTTTGGCTGCTCTAGCTGTTGTCGTTTGGCCTGTAGAGCAGTCTAAAGGTATTTTCGGGAACATTTGCTGAGTGCTGGCGAGTAAAATCAAAATTTAGAAAATTTGTCCTGTTCAACTTTAACCCTTCTATCTGCCGTAGTTTAGCCTGTAGAGCGGTTTAAAGTTTTTCAAACTTCTTTTCGTGATTGCAGCCGTCCCAGGCAAGCTAGAGAGGAGCTTTTTGGACATTTCAAAGAGCACCTCCTCCCCTACGTAGTCCAGAAGTTTTATTTGATTCCGGCTTTGACTTTGGCCAGGAGACGATCGGAAATGATACCCCAAGATCGCGAAAAACCCAAAAAATTAAAAGTATATTTTGCATAGTTTGGCTGCTCTAGCTGTTGTCGTTTGGCCTGTAGAGCAGTCTAAAGGTATTTTCGGGAACATTTGCTGAGTGCTGGCGAGTAAAATCGAAATTTAGAAAATTTGTCCTGTTCAACTTTAACCCTTCTATCTACCGTAGTTTAGCCTGTAGAGCGGTTTAAAGTTTTTCAAACTTCTTTTCGTGATTGCAGCCGTCCCAGGCAAGCTAGAGAGGAGCTTTTTGGACATTTCAAAGAGCACCTCCTCCCCTACGTAGTCCAGAAGTTTTATTTGATTCCGGCTTTGACTTTGGCCAGGAGACGATCGGAAATGATACCCCAAGATCGCGAAAAACCCAACAAATTAAAAGTCTATTTTGCATAGTTTGGCTGCTCTAGCTGTTGTCGTTTGGCCTGTAGAGCAGTCTAAAGGTATTTTCGGGAACATTTGCTGAGTGCTGGCGAGTAAAATCGAAATTTAGAAAATTTGTCCTGTTCAACTTTAACCCTTCTATCTGCCGTAGTTTAGCCTGTAGAGCGGTTTAAAGTTTTTCAAACTTCTTTTCGTGATTGCAGCCGTCCCAGGCAAGCTAGAGAGGAGCTTTTTGGACATTTCAAAGAGCACCTCCTCCCCTACGTAGTCCAGAAGTTTTATTTGATTCCGGCTTTGACTTTGGCCAGGAGACGATCGGAAATGATACCCCAAGATCGCGAAAAACCAAAAAAATTAAAAGTCTATTTTGCATAGTTTGGCTGCTCTAGCTGTTGTCGTTTGGCCTGTAGAGCAGTCTAAAGGTATTTTCGGGAACATTTGCTGAGTGCTGGCGAGTAAAATCGAAATTTAGAAAATTTGTCCTGTTCAACTTTAACCCTTCTATCTGCCGTAGTTTAGCCTGTAGAGCGGTTTAAAGTTTTTCAAACTTCTTTTCGTGATTGCAGCCGTCCCAGGCAAGCTAGAGAGGAGCTTTTTGGACATTTCAAAGAGCACCTCCTTCCCTACGTAGTCCAGAAGTTTTATTTGATTCCGGCTTTGACTTTGGCCAGGAGACGATCGGAAATGATACCCCAAGATCGCGAAAAACCCAACAAATTAAAAGTCTATTTTGCATAGTTTGGCTGCTCTAGCTGTTGTCGTTTGGCCTGTAGAGCAGTCTAAAGGTATTTTCGGGAACATTTGCTGAGTGCTGGCGAGTAAAATCGAAATTTAGAAAATTTGTCCTGTTCAACTTTAACCCTTCTATCTGCCGTAGTTTAGCCTGTAGAGCGGTTTAAAGTTTTTCAAACTTCTTTTCGTGATTGCAGCCGTCCCAGGCAAGGTAGAGAGGAGCTTTTTGGACATTTCAAAGAGCACCTCCTCCCCTACGTAGTCCAGAAGTTTTATTTGATTCCGGCTTTGACTTTGGCCAGGAGACGATCGGAAATGATACCCCAAGATCGCGAAAAACCAAAAAAATTAAAAGTCTATTTTGCATCGTTTGGCTGCTCTAGCTGTTGTCGTTTGGCCTGTAGAGCAGTCTAAAGGTATTTTCGGGAACATTTGCTGAGTGCTGGCGAGTAAAATCGAAATTTAGAAAATTTGTCCTGTTCAACTTTAACCCTTCTATCTGCCGTAGTTTAGCCTGTAGAGCGGTTTAAAGTTTTTCAAACTTCTTTTCGTGATTGCAGCCGTCCCAGGCAAGCTAGAGAGGAGCTATTTGGACATTTCAAAGAGCACCTCCTTCCCTACGTAGTCCAGAAGTTTTATTTGATTCCGGCTTTGACTTTGGCCAGGAGACGATCGGAAATGATACCCCAAGATCGCGAAAAACCCAAAAAATTAAAAGTATATTTTGCATAGTTTGGCTGCTCTAGCTGTTGTCGTTTGGCCTGTAGAGCAGTCTAAAGGTATTTTCGGGAACATTTGCTGAGTGCTGGCGAGTAAAATCAAAATTTAGAAAATTTGTCCTGTTCAACTTTAACCCTTCTATCTGCCGTAGTTTAGCCTGTAGAGCGGTTTAAAGTTTTTCAAACTTCTTTTCGTGATTGCAGCCGTCCCAGGCAAGCTAGAGAGGAGCTTTTTGGACATTTCAAAGAGCACCTCCTCCCCTACGTAGTCCAGAAGTTTTATTTGATTCCGGCTTTGACTTTGGCCAGGAGACGATCGGAAATGATACCCCAAGATCGCGTAAAACCAAAAAAATTAAAAGTATATTTTGCATAGTTTGGCTGCTCTAGCTGTTGTCGTTTGGCCTGTAGAGCAGTCTAAAGGTATTTTCGGGAACATTTGCTGAGTGCTGGCGAGTAAAATCGAAATTTAGAAAATTTGTCCTGTTCAACTTTAACCCTTCTATCTGCCGTAGTTTAGCCTGTAGAGCGGTTTAAAGTTTTTCAAACTTCTTTTCGTGATTGCAGCCGTCCCAGGCAAGCTAGAGAGGAGCTTTTTGGACATTTCAAAGAGCACTTCCTCCCCTACGTAGTCCAGAAGTTTTATTTGATTCCGGCTTTGACTTTGGCCAGGAGACGATCGGAAATGATACCCCAAGATCGCGAAAAACCCAAAAAATTAAAAGTATATTTTGCATAGTTTGGCTGCTCTAGCTGTTGTCGTTTGGCCTGTAGAGCAGTCTAAAGGTATTTTCGGGAACATTTGCTGAGTGCTGGCGAGTAAAATCAAAATTTAGAAAATTTGTCCTGTTCAACTTTAACCCTTCTATCTGCCGTAGTTTAGCCTGTAGAGCGGTTTAAAGTTTTTCAAACTTCTTTTCGTGATTGCAGCCGTCCCAGGCAAGCTAGAGAGGAGCTTTTTGGACATTTCAAAGAGCACCTCCTTCCCTACGTAGTCCAGAAGTTTTATTTGATTCCGGCTTTGACTTTGGCCAGGAGACGATCGGAAATGATACCCCAAGATCGCGAAAAACCCAAAAAATTAAAAGTATATTTTGCATAGTTTGGCTGCTCTAGCTGTTGTCGTTTGGCCTGTAGAGCAGTCTAAAGGTATTTTCGGGAACATTTGCTGAGTGCTGGCGAGTAAAATCAAAATTTAGAAAATTTGTCCTGTTCAACTTTAACCCTTCTATCTGCCGTAGTTTAGCCTGTAGAGCGGTTTAAAGTTTTTCAAACTTCTTTTCGTGATTGCAGCCGTCCCAGGCAAGCTAGAGAGGAGCTTTTTGGACATTTCAAAGAGCACCTCCTCCCCTACGTAGTCCAGAAGTTTTATTTGATTCCGGCTTTGACTTTGGCCAGGAGACGATCGGAAATGATACCCCAAGATCGCGAAAAACCCAAAAAATTAAAAGTATATTTTGCATAGTTTGGCTGCTCTAGCTGTTGTCGTTTGGCCTGTAGAGCAGTCTAAAGGTATTTTCGGGAACATTTGCTGAGTGCTGGCGAGTAAAATCAAAATTTAGAAAATTTGTCCTGTTCAACTTTAACCCTTCTATCTGCCGTAGTTTAGCCTGTAGAGCGGTTTAAAGTTTTTCAAACTTCTTTTCGTGATTGCAGCCGTCCCAGGCAAGCTAGAGAGGAGCTTTTTGGACATTTCAAAGAGCACCTCCTCCCCTACGTAGTCCAGAAGTTTTATTTGATTCCGGCTTTGACTTTGGCCAGGAGACGATCGGAAATGATACCCCAAGATCGCGAAAAACCCAAAAAATTAAAAGTCTATTTTGCATAGTTTGGCTGCTCTAGCTGTTGTCGTTTGGCCTGTAGAGCAGTCTAAAGGTATTTTCGGGAACATTTGCTGAGTGCTGGCGAGTAAAATCGAAATTTAGAAAATTTGTCCTGTTCAACTTTAACCTTTCTATCTGCCGTAGTTTAGCCTGTAGAGCGGTTTAAAGTTTTTCAAACTTCTTTTCGTGATTGCAGCCGTCCCAGGCAAGCTAGAGAGGAGCTTTTTGGACATTTCAAAGAGCACCTCCTCCCCTACGTAGTCCAGAAGTTTTATTTGATTCCGGCTTTGACTTTGGCCAGGAGACGATCGGAAATGATACCCCAAGATCGCGAAAAACCAAAAAAATTAAAAGTCTATTTTGCATAGTTTGGCTGCTCTAGCTGTTGTCGTTTGGCCTGTAGAGCAGTCTAAAGGTATTTTCGGGAACATTTGCTGAGTGCTGGCGAGTAAAATCGAAATTTAGAAAATTTGTCCTGTTCAACTTTAACCCTTCTATCTGCCGTAGTTTAGCCTGTAGAGCGGTTTAAAGTTTTTCAAACTTCTTTTCGTGATTGCAGCCGTCCCAGGCAAGCTAGAGAGGAGCTTTTTGGACATTTCAAAGAGCACCTCCTCCCCTACGTAGTCCAGAAGTTTTATTTGATTCCGGCTTTGACTTTGGCCAGGAGACGATCGGAAATGATACCCCAAGATCGCGAAAAACCCAAAAAATTAAAAGTCTATTTTGCATAGTTTGGCTGCTCTAGCTGTTGTCGTTTGGCCTGTAGAGCAGTCTAAAGGTATTTTCGGGAACATTTGCTGAGTGCTGGCGAGTAAAATCGAAATTTAGAAAATTTGTCCTGTTCAACTTTAACCCTTCTATCTGCCGTAGTTTAGCCTGTAGAGCGGTTTAAAGTTTTTCAAACTTCTTTTCGTGATTGCAGCCGTCCCAGGCAAGCTAGAGAGGAGCTTTTTGGACATTTCAAAGAGCACCTCCTCCCCTACGTAGTCCAGAAGTTTTATTTGATTCCGGCTTTGACTTTGGCCAGGAGACGATCGGAAATGATACCCCAAGATCGCGAAAAACCCAAAAAATTAAAAGTATATTTTGCATAGTTTGGCTGCTCTAGCTGTTGTCGTTTGGCCTGTAGAGCAGTCTAAAGGTATTTTCGGGAACATTTGCTGAGTGCTGGCGAGTAAAATCGAAATTTAGAAAATTTGTCCTGTTCAACTTTAACCCTTCTATCTACCGTAGTTTAGCCTGTAGAGCGGTTTAAAGTTTTTCAAACTTCTTTTCGTGATTGCAGCCGTCCCAGGCAAGCTAGAGAGGAGCTTTTTGGACATTTCAAAGAGCACCTCCTCCCCTACGTAGTCCAGAAGTTTTATTTGATTCCGGCTTTGACTTTGGCCAGGAGACGATCGGAAATGATACCCCAAGATCGCGAAAAACCCAAAAAATTAAAAGTCTATTTTGCATAGTTTGGCTGCTCTAGCTGTTGTCGTTTGGCCTGTAGAGCAGTCTAAAGGTATTTTCGGGAACATTTGCTGAGTGCTGGCGAGTAAAATCGAAATTTAGAAAATTTGTCCTGTTCAACTTTAACCCTTCTATCTGCCGTAGTTTAGCCTGTAGAGCGGTTTAAAGTTTTTCAAACTTCTTTTCGTGATTGCAGCCGTCCCAGGCAAGCTAGAGAGGAGCTTTTTGGACATTTCAAAGAGCACCTCCTCCCCTACGTAGTCCAGAAGTTTTATTTGATTCCGGCTTTGACTTTGGCCAGGAGACGATCGGAAATGATACCCCAAGATCGCGAAAAACCCAAAAAATTAAAAGTATATTTTGCATAGTTTGGCTGCTCTAGCTGTTGTCGTTTGGCCTGTAGAGCAGTCTAAAGGTATTTTCGGGAACATTTGCTGAGTGCTGGCGAGTAAAATCGAAATTTAGAAAATTTGTCCTGTTCAACTTTAACCCTTCTATCTGCCGTAGTTTAGCCTGTAGAGCGGTTTAAAGTTTTTCAAACTTCTTTTCGTGATTGCAGCCGTCCCAGGCAAGCTAGAGAGGAGCTTTTTGGACATTTCAAAGAGCACCTCCTTTCCTACGTAGTCCAGAAGTTTTATTTGATTCCGGCTTTGACTTTGGCCAGGAGACGATCGGAAATGATACCCCAAGATCGCGAAAAACCCAAAAAATTAAAAGTATATTTTGCATAGTTTGGCTGCTCTAGCTGTTGTCGTTTGGCCTGTAGAGCAGTCTAAAGGTATTTTCGGGAACATTTGCTGAGTGCTCGCGAGTAAAATCAAAATTTAGAAAATTTGTCCTGTTCAACTTTAACCCTTCTATCTGCCGTAGTTTAGCCTGTAGAGCGGTTTAAAGTTTTTCAAACTTCTTTTCGTGATTGCAGCCGTCCCAGGCAAGCTAGAGAGGAGCTTTTTGGACATTTCAAAGAGCACCTCCTCCCCTACGTAGTCCAGAAGTTTTATTTGATTCCGGCTTTGACTTTGGCCAGGAGACGATCGGAAATGATACCCCAAGATCGCGAAAAACCCAAAAAATTAAAAGTATATTTTGCATAGTTTGGCTGCTCTAGCTGTTGTCGTTTGGCCTGTAGAGCAGTCTAAAGGTATTTTCGGGAACATTTGCTGAGTGCTGGCGAGTAAAATCAAAATTTAGAAAATTTGTCCTGTTCAACTTTAACCCTTCTATCTGCCGTAGTTTAGCCTGTAGAGCGGTTTAAAGTTTTTCAAACTTCTTTTCGTGATTGCAGCCGTCCCAGGCAAGCTAGAGAGGAGCTTTTTGGACATTTCAAAGAGCACCTCCTCCCCTACGTAGTCCAGAAGTTTTATTTGATTCCGGCTTTGACTTTGGCCAGGAGACGATCGGAAATGATACCCCAAGATCGCGAAAAACCAAAAAAATTAAAAGTCTATTTTGCATAGTTTGGCTGCTCTAGCTGTTGTCGTTTGGCCTGTAGAGCAGTCTAAAGGTATTTTCGGGAACATTTGCTGAGTGCTGGCGAGTAAAATCGAAATTTAGAAAATTTGTCCTGTTCAACTTTAACCCTTCTATCTGCCGTAGTTTAGCCTGTAGAGCGGTTTAAAGTTTTTCAAACTTCTTTTCGTGATTGCAGCCGTCCCAGGCAAGCTAGAGAGGAGCTTTTTGGACATTTCAAAGAGCACCTCCTCCCCTACGTAGTCCAGAAGTTTTATTTGATTCCGGCTTTGACTTTGGCCAGGAGACGATCGGAAATGATACCCCAAGATCGCGAAAAACCCAAAAAATTAAAAGTCTATTTTGCATAGTTTGGCTGCTCTAGCTGTTGTCGTTTGGCCTGTAGAGCAGTCTAAAGGTATTTTCGGGAACATTTGCTGAGTGCTGGCGAGTAAAATCGAAATTTAGAAAATTTGTCCTGTTCAACTTTAACCCTTCTATCTGCCGTAGTTTAGCCTGTAGAGCGGTTTAAAGTTTTTCAAACTTCTTTTCGTGATTGCAGCCGTCCCAGGCAAGCTAGAGAGGAGCTTTTTGGACATTTCAAAGAGCACCTCCTCCCCTACGTAGTCCAGAAGTTTTATTTGATTCCGTCTTTGACTTTGGCCAGGAGACGATCGGAAATGATACCCCAAGATCGCGAAAAACCCAAAAAATTAAAAGTATATTTTGCATAGTTTGGCTGCTCTAGCTGTTGTCGTTTGGCCTGTAGAGCAGTCTAAAGGTATTTTCGGGAACATTTCCTGAGTGCTGGCGAGTAAAATCGAAATTTAGAAAATTTGTCCTGTTCAACTTTAACCCTTCTATCTGCCGTAGTTTAGCCTGTAGAGCGGTTTAAAGTTTTTCAAACTTCTTTTCGTGATTGCAGCCGTCTCAGGCAAGCTAGAGAGGAGCTTTTTGGACATTTCAAAGAGCACCTCCTCCCCTACGTAGTCCAGAAGTTTTATTTGATTCCGGCTTTGACTTTGGCCAGGAGACGATCGGAAATGATACCCCAAGATCGCGAAAAACCCAAAAAATTAAAAGTATATTTTGCATAGTTTGGCTGCTCTAGCTGTTGTCGTTTGGCCTGTAGAGCAGTCTAAAGGTATTTTCGGTAACATTTGCTGAGTGCTGGCGAGTAAAATCGAAATTTAGAAAATTTGTCCTGTTCAACTTTAACCCCTCTATCTGCCGTAGTTTAGCCTGTAGAGCGGTTTAAAGTTTTTCAAACTTCTTTTCGTGATTGCAGCCGTCCCAGGCAAGCTAGAGAGGAGCTTTTTGGACATTTCAAAGAGCACCTCCTCCCCTACGTAGTCCAGAAGTTTTATTTGATTCCGGCTTTGACTTTGGCCAGGAGACGATCGGAAATGATACCCCAAGATCGCGAAAAACCCAAAAAATTAAAAGTCTATTTTGCATAGTTTGGCTGCTCTAGCTGTTGTCGTTTGGCCTGTAGAGCAGTCTAAAGGTATTTTCGGGAACATTTGCTGAGTGCTGGCGAGTAAAATCGAAATTTAGAAAATTTGTCCTGTTCAACTTTAACCCTTCTATCTGCCGTAGTTTAGCCTGTAGAGCGGTTTAAAGTTTTTCAAACTTCTTTTCGTGATTGCAGCCGTCCCAGGCAAGCTAGAGAGGAGCTTTTTGGACATTTCAAAGAGCACCTCCTCCCCTACGTAGTCCAGAAGTTTTATTTGATTCCGTCTTTGACTTTGGCCAGGAGACGATCGGAAATGATACCCCAAGATCGCGAAAAACCCAAAAAATTAAAAGTATATTTTGCATAGTTTGGCTGCTCTAGCTGTTGTCGTTTGGCCTGTAGAGCAGTCTAAAGGTATTTTCGGGAACATTTGCTGAGTGCTGGCGAGTAAAATCGAAATTTAGAAAATTTGTCCTGTTCAACTTTAACCCTTCTATCTGCCGTAGTTTAGCCTGTAGAGCGGTTTAAAGTTTTTCAAACTTCTTTTCGTGATTGCAGCCGTCCCAGGCAAGCTAGAGAGGAGCTTTTTGGACATTTCAAAGAGCACCTCCTCCCCTACGTAGTCCAGAAGTTTTATTTGATTCCGTCTTTGACTTTGGCCAGGAGACGATCGGAAATGATACCCCGAGATCGCGAAAAACCCAAAAAATTAAAAGTATATTTTGCATAGTTTGGCTGCTCTAGCTGTTGTCGTTTGGCCTGTAGAGCAGTCTAAAGGTATTTTCGGGAACATTTCCTGAGTGCTGGCGAGTAAAATCGAAATTTAGAAAATTTGTCCTGTTCAACTTTAACCCTTCTATCTGCCGTAGTTTAGCCTGTAGAGCGGTTTAAAGTTTTTCAAACTTCTTTTCGTGATTGCAGCCGTCCCAGGCAAGCTAGAGAGGAGCTTTTTGGACATTTCAAAGAGCACCTCCTCCCCTACGTAGTCCAGAAGTTTTATTTGATTCCGGCTTTGACTTTGGCCAGGAGACGATCGGAAATGATACCCCAAGATCGCGAAAAACCAAAAAAATTAAAAGTCTATTTTGCATAGTTTGGCTGCTCTAGCTGTTGTCGTTTGGCCTGTAGAGCAGTCTAAAGGTATTTTCGGGAACATTTGCTGAGTGCTGGCGAGTAAAATCGAAATTTAGAAAATTTGTCCTGTTCAACTTTAACCCTTCTATCTGCCGTAGTTTAGCCTGTAGAGCGGTTTAAAGTTTTTCAAACTTCTTTTCGTGATTGCAGCCGTCCCAGGCAAGCTAGAGAGGAGCCTTTTGGACATTTCAAAGAGCACCTCCTCCCCTACGTAGTCCAGAAGTTTTATTTGATTCCGGCTTTGACTTTGGCCAGGAGACGATCGGAAATGATACCCCAAGATCGCGAAAAACCCAAAAAATTAAAAGTCTATTTTGCATAGTTTGGCTGCTCTAGCTGTTTTCGTTTGGCCTGTAGAGCAGTCTAAAGGTATTTTCGGGAACATTTGCTGAGTGCTGGCGAGTAAAATCGAAATTTAGAAAATTTGTCCTGTTCAACTTTAACCCTTCTATCTGCCGTAGTTTAGCCTGTAGAGCGGTTTAAAGTTTTTCAAACTTCTTTTCGTGATTGCAGCCGTCCCAGGCAAGCTAGAGAGGAGCTTTTTGGACATTTCAAAGAGCACCTCCTCCCCTACGTAGTCCAGAAGTTTTATTTGATTCCGTCTTTGACTTTGGCCAGGAGACGATCGGAAATGATACCCCAAGATCGCGAAAAACCCAAAAAATTAAAAATTTGTCCTGTTCAACTTTAACCCTTCTATCTGCCGTAGTTTAGCCTGTAGAGCGGTTTAAAGTTTTTCAAACTTCTTTTCGTGATTGCAGCCGTCCCAGGCAAGCTAGAGAGGAGCTTTTTGGACATTTCAAAGAGCACCTCCTCCCCTACGTAGTCCAGAAGTTTTATTTGATTCCGTCTTTGACTTTGGCCAGGAGACGATCGGAAATGATACCCCAAGATCGCGAAAAACCCAAAAAATTAAAAGTATATTTTGCATAGTTTGGCTGCTCTAGCTGTTGTCGTTTGGCCTGTAGAGCAGTCTAAAGGTATTTTCGGGAACATTTCCTGAGTGCTGGCGAGTAAAATCGAAATTTAGAAAATTTGTCCTGTTCAACTTTAACCCTTCTATCTGCCGTAGTTTAGCCTGTAGAGCGGTTTAAAGTTTTTCAAACTTCTTTTCGTGATTGCAGCCGTCCCAGGCAAGCTAGAGAGGAGCTTTTTGGACATTTCAAAGAGCACCTCCTCCCCTACGTAGTCCAGAAGTTTTATTTGATTCCGGCTTTGACTTTGGCCAGGAGAGGATCGGAAATGATACCCCAAGATCGCGAAAAACCCAAAAAATTAAAAGTCTATTTTGCATAGTTTGGCTGCTCTAGCTGTTGTCGTTTGGCCTGTAGAGCAGTCTAAAGGTATTTTCGGGAACATTTGCTGAGTGCTGGCGAGTAAAATCGAAATTTAGAAAATTTGTCCTGTTCAACTTTAACCCTTCTATCTGCCGTAGTTTAGCCTGTAGAGCGGTTTAAAGTTTTTCAAACTTCTTTTCGTGATTGCAGCCGTCCCAGGCAAGCTAGAGAGGAGCTTTTTGGACATTTCAAAGAGCACCTCCTCCCCTACGTAGTCCAGAAGTTTTATTTGATTCCGGCTTTGACTTTGGCCAGGAGACGATCGGAAATGATACCCAAAGATCGCGAAAAACCCAAAAAATTAAAAGTCTATTTTGCATAGTTTGGCTGCTCTAGCTGTTGTCGTTTGGCCTGTAGAGCAGTCTAAAGGTATTTTCGGGAACATTTGCTGAGTGCTGGCGAGTAAAATCGAAATTTAGAAAATTTGTCCTGTTCAACTTTAACCCTTCTATCTGCCGTAGTTTAGCCTGTAGAGCGGTTTAAAGTTTTTCAAACTTCTTTTCGTGATTGCAGCCGTCCCAGGCAAGCTAGAGAGGAGCTTTTTGGACATTTCAAAGAGCACCTCCTCCCCTACGTAGTCCAGAAGTTTTATTTGATTCCGGCTTTGACTTTGGCCAGGAGACGATCGGAAATGATACCCCAAGATCGCGAAAAACCCAAAAAATTAAAAGTATATTTTGCATAGTTTGGCTGCTCTAGCTGTTTTCGTTTGGCCTGTAGAGCAGTCTAAAGGTATTTTCGGGAACATTTGCTGAGTGCTGGCGAGTAAAATCGAAATTTAGAAAATTTGTCCTGTTCAACTTTAACCCTTCTATCTGCCGTAGTTTAGCCTGTAGAGCGGTTTAAAGTTTTTCAAACTTCTTTTCGTGATTGCAGCCGTCCCAGGCAAGCTAGAGAGGAGCTTTTTGGACATTTCAAAGAGCACCTCCTCCCCTACGTAGTCCAGAAGTTTTATTTGATTCCGGCTTTGACTTTGGCCAGGAGACGATCGGAAATGATACCCCAAGATCGCGAAAAACCCAAAAAATTAAAAGTATATTTTGCATAGTTTGGCTGCTCTAGCTGTTGTCGTTTGGCCTGTAGAGCAGTCTAAAGGTATTTTCGGAAACATTTGCTGAGTGCTGGCGAGTAAAATCGAAATTTAAAAAAATTTGTCCTGTTCAACTTTAACCCTTCTATCTGCCGTAGTTTAGCCTGTAGAGCGGTTTAAAGTTTTTCAAACTTCTTTTCGTGATTGCAGCCGTCCCAGGCAAGCTAGAGAGGAGCTTTTTGGACATTTCAAAGAGCACCTCCTCCCCTACGTAGTCCAGAAGTTTTATTTGATTCCGGCTTTGACTTTGGCCAGGAGACGATCGGAAATGATACCCCAAGATCGCGAAAAACCCAAAAAATTAAAAGTCTATTTTGCATAGTTTGGCTGCTCTAGCTGTTGTCGTTTGGCCTGTATAGCAGTCTAAAGGTATTTTCGGGAACATTTGCTGAGTGCTGGCGAGTAAAATCGAAATTTAGAAAATTTGTCCTGTTCAACTTTAACCCTTCTATCTGCCGTAGTTTAGCCTGTAGAGCGGTTTAAAGTTTTTCAAACTTCTTTTCGTGATTGCAGCCGTCCCAGGCAAGCTAGAGAGGAGCTTTTTGGACATTTCAAAGAGCACCTCCTCCCCTACGTAGTCCAGAAGTTTTATTTGATTCCGGCTTTGACTTTGGCCAGGAGACGATCGGAAATGATACCCAAAGATCGCGAAAAACCCAAAAAATTAAAAGTCTATTTTGCATAGTTTGGCTGCTCTAGCTGTTTTCGTTTGGCCTGTAGAGCAGTCTAAAGGTATTTTCGGGAACATTTGCTGAGTGCTGGCGAGTAAAATCGAAATTTAGAAAATTTGTCCTGTTCAACTTTAACCCTTCTATCTGCCGTAGTTTAGCCTGTAGAGCGGTTTAAAGTTTTTCAAACTTCTTTTCGTGATTGCAGCCGTCCCAGGCAAGCTAGAGAGGAGCTTTATGGACATTTCAAAGAGCACCTCCTCCCCTACGTAGTCCACAAGTTTTATTTGATTCCGGCTTTGACTTTGGCCAGGAGACGATCGGAAATGATACCCCAAGATCGCGAAAAACCCAAAAAATTAAAAGTCTATTTTGCATAGTTTGGCTGCTCTAGCTGTTGTCGTTTGGCCTGTAGAGCAGTCTAAAGGTATTTTCGGGAACATTTGCTGAGTGCTGGCGAGTAAAATCGAAATTTAGAAAATTTGTCCTGTTCAACTTGAACCCTTCTATCTGCCGTAGTTTAGCCTGTAGAGCGGTTTAAAGTTTTTCAAACTTCTTTTCGTGATTGCAGCCGTCCCAGGCAAGCTAGAGAGGAGCTTTTTGGACATTTCAAAGAGCACCTCCTCCCCTACGTAGTCCAGAAGTTTTATTTGATTCCGGCTTTGACTTTGGCCAGGAGACGATCGGAAATGATACCCAAAGATCGCGAAAAACCCAAAAAATTAAAAGTATATTTTGCATAGTTTGGCTGCTCTAGCTGTTGTCGTTTGGCCTGTAGAGCAGTCTAAAGGTATTTTCGGGAACATTTGCTGAGTGCTGGCGAGTAAAATCGAAATTTAGAAAATTTGTCCTGTTCAACTTTAACCCTTCTATCTGCCGTAGTTTAGCCTGTAGAGCGGTTTAAAGTTTTTCAAACTGCTTTTCGTGATTGCAGCCGTCCCAGGCAAGCTAGAGAGGAGCTTTTTGGACATTTCAAAGAGCACCTCCTCCCCTACGTAGTCCAGAAGTTTTATTTGATTCCGGCTTTGACTTTGGCCAGGAGACGATCGGAAATGATACCCAAAGATCGCGAAAAACCCAAAAAATTAAAAGTCTATTTTGCATAGTTTGGCTGCTCTAGCTGTTTTCGTTTGGCCTGTAGAGCAGTCTAAAGGTATTTTCGGGAACATTTGCTGAGTGCTGGCGAGTAAAATCGAAATTTAGAAAATTTGTCCTGTTCAACTTTAACCCTTCTATCTGCCGTAGTTTAGCCTGTAGAGCGGTTTAAAGTTTTTCAAACTTCTTTTCGTGATTGCAGCCGTCCCAGGCAAGCTAGAGAGGAGCTTTTTGGACATTTCAAAGAGCACCTCCTCCCCTACGTAGTCCAGAAGTTTTATTTGATTCCGGCTTTGACTTTGGCCAGGAGACGATCGGAAATGATACCCCAAGATCGCGAAAAACCCAAAAAATTAAAAGTCTATTTTGCATAGTTTGGCTGCTCTAGCTGTTGTCGTTTGGCCTGTAGAGCAGTCTAAAGGTATTTTCGGGAACATTTGCTGAGTGCTGGCGAGTAAAATCGAAATTTAGAAAATTTGTCCTGTTCAACTTTAACCCTTCTATCTGCCGTAGTTTAGCCTGTAGAGCGGTTTAAAGTTTTTCAAACTGCTTTTCGTGATTGCAGCCGTCCCAGGCAAGCTAGAGAGGAGCTTTTTGGACATTTCAAAGAGCACCTCCTCCCCTACGTAGTCCAGAAGTTTTATTTGATTCCGGCTTTGACTTTGGCCAGGAGACGATCGGAAATGATACCCAAAGATCGCGAAAAACCCAAAAAATTAAAAGTCTATTTTGCATAGTTTGGCTGCTCTAGCTGTTTTCGTTTGGCCTGTAGAGCAGTCTAAAGGTATTTTCGGGAACATTTGCTGAGTGCTGGCGAGTAAAATCGAAATTTAGAAAATTTGTCCTGTTCAACTTTAACCCTTCTATCTGCCGTAGTTTAGCCTGTAGAGCGGTTTAAAGTTTTTCAAACTTCTTTTCGTGATTGCAGCCGTCCCAGGCAAGCTAGAGAGGAGCTTTTTGGACATTTCAAAGAGCACCTCCTCCCCTACGTAGTCCAGAAGTTTTATTTGATTCCGGCTTTGACTTTGGCCAGGAGACGATCGGAAATGATACCCCAAGATCGCGAAAAACCCAAAAAATTAAAAGTATATTTTGCATAGTTAGGCTGCTCTAGCTGTTGTCGTTTGGCCTGTAGAGCAGTCTAAAGGTATTTTCGGGAACATTTGCTGAGTGCTGGCGAGTAAAATCGAAATTTAGAAAATTTGTCCTGTTCAACTTTAACCCTTCTATCTGCCGTAGTTTAGCCTGTAGAGCGGTTTAAAGTTTTTCAAACTTCTTTTCGTGATTGCAGCCGTCCCAGGCAAGCTAGAGAGGAGCTTTTTGGACATTTCAAAGAGCACCTCCTCCCCTACGTAGTCCAGAAGTTTTATTTGATTCCGGCTTTGACTTTGGCCAGGAGACGATCGGAAATGATACCCCAAGATCGCGAAAAACCCAAAAAATTAAAAGTATATTTTGCATAGTTAGGCTGCTCTAGCTGTTGTCGTTTGGCCTGTAGAGCAGTCTAAAGGTATTTTCGGGAACATTTGCTGAGTGCTGGCGAGTAAAATCGAAATTTAGAAAATTTGTCCTGTTCAACTTTAACCCTTCTATCTGCCGTAGTTTAGCCTGTAGAGCGGTTTAAAGTTTTTCAAACTTCTTTTCGTGATTGCAGCCGTCCCAGGCAAGCTAGAGAGGAGCTTTTTGGACATTTCAAAGAGCACCTCCTCCCCTACGTAGTCCAGAAGTTTTATTTGATTCCGGCTTTGACTTTGGCCAGGAGACGATCGGAAATGATACCCCAAGATCGCGAAAAACCCAAAAAATTAAAAGTATATTTTGCATAGTTTGGCTGCTCTAGCTGTTGTCGTTTGGCCTGTAGAGCAGTCTAAAGGTATTTTCGGGAACATTTGCTGAGTGCTGGCGAGTAAAATCGAAATTTAGAAAATTTGTCCTGTTCAACTTTAACCCTTCTATCTGCCGTAGTTTAGCCTGTAGAGCGGTTTAAAGTTTTTCAAACTTCTTTTCGTGATTGCAGCCGTCCCAGGCAAGCTAGAGAGGAGCTTTTTGGACATTTCAAAGAGCACCTCCTTCCCTACGTAGTCCAGAAGTTTTATTTGATTCCGGCTTTGACTTTGGCCAGGAGACGATCGGAAATGATACCCAAAGATCGCGAAAAACCCAAAAAATTAAAAGTATATTTTGCATAGTTTGGCTGCTCTAGCTGTTTTCGTTTGGCCTGTAGAGCAGTCTAAAGGTATTTTCGGGAACATTTGCTGAGTGCTGGCGAGTAAAATCGAAATTTAGAAAATTTGTCCTGTTCAACTTTAACCCTTCTATCTGCCGTAGTTTAGCCTGTAGAGCGGTTTAAAGTTTTTCAAACTTCTTTTCGTGATTGCAGCCGTCCCAGGCAAGCTAGAGAGGAGCTTTTTGGACATTTCAAAGAGCACCTCCTCCCCTACGTAGTCCAGAAGTTTTATTTGATTCCGGCTTTGACTTTGGCCAGGAGACGATCGGAAATGATACCCCAAGATCGCGAAAAACCCAAAAAATTAAAAGTATATTTTGCATAGTTTGGCTGCTCTAGCTGTTGTCGTTTGGCCTGTAGAGCAGTCTAAAGGTATTTTCGGGAACATTTGCTGAGTGCTGGCGAGTAAAATCGAAATTTAGAAAATTTGTCCTGTTCAACTTTAACCCTTCTATCTGCCGTAGTTTAGCCTGTAGAGCGGTTTAAAGTTTTTCAAACTTCTTTTCGTGATTGCAGCCGTCCCAGGCAAGCTAGAGAGGAGCTTTTTTGACATTTCAAAGAGCACCTCCTCCCCTACGTAGTCCAGAAGTTTTATTTGATTCCGGCTTTGACTTTGGCCAGGAGACGATCGGAAATGATACCCCAAGATCGCGAAAAACCCAAAAAATTAAAAGTATATTTTGCATAGTTTGGCTGCTCTAGCTGTTGTCGTTTGGCCTGTAGAGCAGTCTAAAGGTATTTTCGGGAACATTTGCTGAGTGCTGGCGAGTAAAATCGAAATTTAGAAAATTTGTCCTGTTCAACTTTAACCCTTCTATCTGCCGTAGTTTAGCCTGTAGAGCGGTTTAAAGTTTTTCAAACTTCTTTTCGTGATTGCAGCCGTCCCAGGCAAGCTAGAGAGGAGCTTTTTGGACATTTCAAAGAGCACCTCCTCCCCTACGTAGTCCAGAAGTTTTATTTGATTCCGGCTTTGACTTTGGCCAGGAGACGATCGGAAATGATACCCCAAGATCGCGAAAAACCCAAAAAATTAAAAGTATATTTTGCATAGTTTGGCTGCTCTAGCTGTTGTCGTTTGGCCTGTAGAGCAGTCTAAAGGTATTTTCGGGAACATTTGCTGAGTGCTGGCGAGTAAAATCGAAATTTTGAAAATTTGTCCTGTTCAACTTTAACCCTTCTATCTGCCGTAGTTTAGCCTGTAGAGCGGTTTAAAGTTTTTCAAACTTCTTTTCGTGATTGCAGCCGTCCCAGGCAAGCTAGAGAGGAGCTTTTTGGACATTTGAAAAAGCACCTCCTCCCCTACGTAGTCCTAAAGTTTCATTTGATTCCGGCTTTGACTTTGGCCAGGAGACGATCGGAAATGATACCCCAAGATCGCGAAAAACCCAAAAAATTAAAAGTCTATTTTGCATAGTTTGGCTGCTCTAGCTGGTGTCGTTTGGCCTGTAGAGCAGTCTAAAGGTATTTTCAGGAACATTTGCTGAGTGCTGGCGAGTAAAATCGAAATTTTGAAACTTTGTCCTGTTCAACTTTAACCCCTCTATCTGCCGTAGTTTAGCCTGTAGAGCGGTTTAAAGTTTTTCAAACTTCTTTTCGTGATTGCAGCCGTCCCAGGCAAGCTAGAGAGGAGCTTTTTGGACATTTCAAAGAGCACCTCCTCCCCTACGTAGTCCAGAAGTTTCATTTGATTCCGGCTTTGACTTTGGCCAGGAGACGATCGGAAATGATACCCCAAGATCGCGAAAAACCCAAAAAATTAAAAGTCTATTTTGCATAGTTTGGCTGCTCTAGCTGTTGTCGTTTGGCCTGTAGAGCAGTCTAAAGGTATTTTCAGGAACATTTGACGAGTGCTGGCGAGTAAAATCGAAATTTTGAAAATTTGTCCTGTTCAACTTTAACCCTTCTATCTGCCGTAGTTTAGCCTGTAGAGCGGTTTAAAGTTTTTCAAACTTCTTTTCGTGATTGTAGCCGTCCCAGGCAAGCTAGAGAGGAGCTTTTTGGATATTTGAAAGACCACCACCTCCCCCTACGTAGTCCTAAAGTCATTTGATTTGATTCCGGCTTTGACTTTGGCCAGGAGACGATCGGAAATGATACCCCAAGAGTATCATTTCCGAGTTGATTTTGCATAGTTTATCTGCTCTAGCTATTGTCGTTTGCCCTGTACAGCAGTGTAAAGGTATTGTGTGTCCAGTTTCAATGCTCTAAATAGTTACAGCGATTTGATATCTTGGTAAGGAACTTTTGCTTATTAAATTGGACTCAGTAATCCTAGAAACTACACTAATGTCTCAAATGAAAGGTCTGCAGGTCTAGCACGTGAAGGTCCATTACGTTCTGATAACAACTTTAGAATATTTGATCTATCGACAGAATTCAGGGGAGCACCCAAAAGTGTAATATTTGAATAATAATAACGAAAACAGCAACGATAGTATATTTTGAGCTTTTTCCATTTTGCACAAGCGCCGAAAATTCCACAAGAACAAAATGCGAAACAACTATCAAAGAACAATTGCAATGAAGGGATCTAGCAATAGTCCAGTAGACAACAAACCATACGCGACGTACAACAAAAACTAACAAAAGTACCTGAGCTTTTAGGCGCCCGCTAAATTTTCGTAATGGTTCCCTTCTATCGTTGTTGTGAACATTTGTTGTTGTCGAATTTTTGTTATTGTTGTTGTCGAATCTTTTGTTGTTGTACTAGTAGCTGTAGTAGTTGTTGGCTGCTTATCTTTATTGCTGTGAGCGGATTAAATCAAATTCTGTTGTAGTTGAAGTTGTTTGCAATATTGTTGTTCTTGTTCTTGCTGTAGTTGCTTTGTTATAATTGCTCTTGTTGTAGACGGATTGTGGTAACTTTTGTTGTTGTGGCTGCTAATTGTTCTTGTTGTTCGCGGCGATGAAAATAAAAGAGGATTTTTATAAAAATCTTACGATTGCGATTAGAGTTAAACTGTTGAAAAATTACCGCCCGATAACTCGTACGAAGAGAAAGCTAGGGAAAGCACAGCAAGAACAACAAGGACAACAACAAATTTCAGCAACAACAATGGGAATAAATAAAAACATTGAAGCGAAAATTCCAAACACGAACTTTGTGAAGCAATGTTGGATGGTGCTCCTGGTGGAAGGAGATATTGGAATTGTTGTTGGTGTTGTTGTTGTTTGCTCTTTAGTTTGGTGTAAACTAGTTGTTGTCGAGATATTGTTGTTGTTGCAGCAGTAGTTCATGCTGTTGTTAGTCAGTCGGCGATAAAACGCGAGCTTCGAGCTTGTTTAGAAATGTGAGAAGTTTGACGGAAGCCCGAGGTGGGCAACTGCTCTAAAGAGGGACGAGACCATGAGCTAAAAAAACAAGAGAATTTTCAAAATGCATAACAAGACACAGGTCAAACTTTGTATCGAACGATAACGAAAGAATTGTCATTGCTGGAAAAGATTTCTGCTGCAGAACTTTTGTATGTTTTCGACTTTTCATTGGCGCCTTCCAGTTGCCCACTTCTGACGAACAGCGGGCGGCTCTCGTGTGTCTGGGGCTCGTGTTGGCGGCCGACATGATTCCCTCTATCTTGAGGCTCTCGAGTTGTGCCACATGACATGTTGGCGCTTGTTACGAGCATAAATAATGCAACCGCACGAGAGCTCAACTGAGTCCTGTAACAACAATCGCAACAACTACGGCTACAGCAACAACGCGACCAACACCAACGAGGCCCTTTTTGTGTTGTTGCGAGCCTTCGCAGGGCCGAAGCCGAACGATTGCTGCACATTAATTGCCGCATTATCGCCAACGGACGGGCCACTGGAGCGACCCGATCCGACTCGACTCGTCACAGCGCGACGCGACTCAACTGGAGGCGCCGCGACGTGACGCGACGGTCCGGAAGGAAGGAAGTTCGTTGCCACCCGCGACACGCCCCCCCGCTCGACCCCTGGGGATGGGTTGGAGGTTGGACGGCGGAAGCGTCGCCTTAATTCGTTGCGCAAATAAATTTTCTCGTGCTCGGCGGCATTTAAAAGAAGTTCGCCATTAAAAACTGAACGCGCGGAGGCTTCGTCAAGTTGCGACCAGCGAGCGAGCGAGCGTCACGTCGGCGGTTTATGGGTTTCATTCGGCGTCGACCGGGGAGGGCAAAAAGCATTGCCTGGTTTTAGGCGCGTTCGCGGCCGCTCTCTCTCTCGCCCTCTCCCCATTTGCATTGTTCACGAGCCTCCGGTCGCCTGTTAAAATGCAATAAAAACATTGCGACCACGCTGTATTTTCACCTTTATTTTTGTATTTTTTTTTATTTTTATTGTGGTTTTTGTTATTGTTCCTTTTCTTATTGTTCCTCTTGTTATTGTTGCTCTTCTCATTGTAACTGTCGTCGTCGTTGTTATTGTTCCTGCAGCTCATTGCTTTGTTGTTGCTGCTGTTGTTCATAGTATTCTGCCTTTTGTATTTTTTCGCACTGTGGTTGTTGCTAATGCCATTGCTGTTGTTGTCATTGTTGTTGTTGCCATTGTTGTTATTGTATTAAAGAGGACTCTTGTTGCTTCCACGACGGCCATTTTTGAGCCGCAGACTGCAGCGAGACACGCGAGACGCGCCTCGTCCCTCGGGGAATGTCCTGCGGGTGACTCCATCGCGATTCGGTGCACATCGAGCGGCGACGGGAGAGGAAAGGAAGGGAGTTAAAGCGCCTCGAAGTCTGCAGGGCTCGAAATGGCCCAGAGCAAATTACTTCATCAGCCGCAGCCTTAAAGCGTCGGGCCCACTCAAGCGTCCCTTCGACACACAGATGTCAACCTCGCTCTGAGAGCCACCGATGGTGGTCGAAGGCTATCGAGGGCTCCACATGCTCCACATAAAGTTCTGACCCCGGAAACCGCAGGACATTCTCGAGATGTTGGTCACCAGAGTCCCACAGAGGACGCAACTTTCGAAGTTGACCACCGAAATGGGAATCATGGGATCAACCACATCAAAAGCTCAGAAACAATCGTTCGACCATGCGGCGAAACACGAAGATCGTTCTTATTTTCCATTGAAATCGCAAATCCCCCGAAATAATCATGTGAACTTTTGCCGAACTTTTCAACCAACGAAATTTCATTCTAACCAACAGCAACAACAACGATGTGAACAAAATGAACAGCACGAAAAGGGACGACCCAAATAAGTAAAAAGTTTGTCAACATCTTCGTTCATTCCGGCCGCAAATAAAATTAAATTCAACTTCTCCCGTCGACCCGAGCCGTCGGAGCGTGGCGAGGAGAGTTCGAGGCGAGGGATGAAAAGATGAAACGACGAGTGGCTGTGAGGACGCGTTTAAATGGCGACAACCAAAATAAAATGTCAAAACTTAGTAACAGGATTATAATTTCGCAGACTTTAGATTAAAAAGAAACCCAAAGTTTCGGTCTCGTTCCCTCGCTCATTTTTCTTCTCTGATCATTTCGCTTTGCTCTTTACGTTTTCTTTTGCAATGTCAAACTGCGGAAATTATTTTGTACGCAATTCAATAAGCATTCACTTAACTTTTCGTCCTTCACGCATTATTGACAGGCAAGGCATTAGAAGCTGGAATGGAGGTAGGAAAAAAGTTTTGAAGTTTCTGCAAGCTTGGAAGGGAGGAAAAACTCGCAACGTATGGAGGTAATTCTTGAGATAATTGCATACTTTCAGGCCGCTAGGAAATTCAATTTACCTCAACTCATGGGTAGAGTGGGACTCCTGCCACTGGGAGGGACTCCACGAGTGCTCTTAGTGAATGTATTTAGACTGTGCTTTCGAATTTAAGTAACTCTTATTAATGGCTATGTGTCTTTTACAGCAATCACGTGATGCCTGAAAGTAGGCAATGGTTTCATTTGATTCCACCAAATGCTTTGACTTCGACTGTGTCACAGGTTAAACGGTTCTCGTTGTTATTCCGCAATTTAGACTTGGGGAAGTTGAAGCGCAAAGAAGAAGAATGAGAAAAGCCCAAAGAGAAAGAGCAAAAGGAAGGGACAAACGAAAAGAGCAAAAGGAAAGAACAGGAGAAAATAAAAGTACAAACCAGAAAGAACTGCTCTCAAAGTGAAACAACATCATTAAAACATAAAAAAGCCATTGTAAATAAATATGCGAACGAGCAACAGTGTTGTCAACAGCATCCTTTGAGCTCGAGTGACAAACACACAAATACGTGCATTTATCAAAACCCATCCTTCCGCTCCCTCCACCCACAGTCCGTCCTTCCAATCCGCATCGTCCTCTGTCCGTTCGTCTGTCCATAGCTCCTCGCCCATGTAACCCATTTTCGTTGGTCATTGTTTCGAAGCAGTTGACATCTTTAAAGGCACTTTTATGCAAATCGCTGTCGCTGCCAACCTCCAGTCGAATCCAGTCGAGGCAAGTCGAGTCGAGTCGACGAAGGATCAGAACACAGAGTGAGGGAGACAGAGAAGCCGAGAGAAAGGTTCCCTGCCCCCCTCATCGGCTTGACAAATGTCAAAGCATGTTGCACAAATAATATCGTCAGCGGAGGCTTCGTTCGGATCCAGCTTCAGCTCCGGACGGTGGACGAAGACAACGGCAACTGATTCCAGAGAACTTCATGTGCCATGTCGGGCCATTGTTTTTGGTCGTACAGAGAAACGAGAGATTTAGATGAGGAGCAGATGGCGCTGGAACAGGAGTAGGAGTGGGTGAAGAAGGTAAAAGTATCGAGGAAAGGTGAAGCTGCAGAAGGAGGAGACGAACATCTTCTGGGCGGTGGAAATCTTGTGAGGAAAGAAGAACTCTTAAGGTCCTTTAATCCGCTTCATATTCCTCCGGCCACCCTCGGGAAAAGGTGCAGGAGCAGGAGAACGAGATGAGGAAGAACACGAACCCTTCCGTAAGTCGTTGCCTAACTTGAACTCCACGATTGATGTCTCGGGTTCCCTGAACTTTGGAACATCATATCCCAATGGAGCTATCGACCTGAGCGACGACTGTAATTCAGCCAGAGCAGAGATAAGAACGACAAAAACAACATGGAGCGGCTACAGCAACAACAATAACAACAAAAACAACAGCATTAACAATAAGAACAAGAGCAACAACAGCGATGACTACGACGATGCTCTGATTGAAAACGTCATCGCAGCCTGGATGGACTCCATCCATCCGCCCGTCCGTCCGTTCGTCGTCCGTCCGTCTGTCGGCCGTCTTCCTCAGGGCTCCGACAAGCGAGCGAGCGAACAGCGCGCAACCAACGGGAGCAGCCAAATCTACCAGGCGGCCAGAACGACGACGGCAGCAGCCCACGAATGACGAACGGCGCAAAATGCGCAGCCCGACGACGAGTGCGAACGAGCGAGCGAAAGAACGAACGGAAAGGTGAGCACGAAAGAGCCGTCGAGCGCTGAGCGAGAGAGCAACGGCTCGTCGACGCGACGCGGTGGAGACTGCGAGAGAGCGTGGGACAGGGAGAGAGCAGCAGAACGAGGGCTAGGCGGAGAACAGAGCGAATGAGACGCTGAGTCGATGACAATTCTTTCAGAGCGAGCGTCAAAAGTTGACGAGAATTGGATTCCATCAATGTAATGGGTTTCCCCCGGAGCGGAGAACTCGAGAGCGGGGTGGGTGAGCGCGATGCACTGGGAAGGAGGGAGCAACTGGAGGATTGCGAATGCGAAGAGCGCTAAGTCAGTGGGGAATGTGTAGTAAATCATGGCGTGAGAGGGAGAGGGCGAAGAATAGACGCAACTGGAGAGAATGAGGAGATGCTGCAGAGAACGAGGTGAAGCCGATGAGAACGAGGTGCGGATCGTGATAAGGTTGAAGGAGGGTCACTGAGTGATGCCACTGACACCGGAGCCTCGTTGGAGGAGCTCGAGGCGCTCGGGAGATCCGTGGAGAGTCATTGATCAAGTCGGTTTCGTTGCTTGAGAGCGACGCCCACTTGAAGTCGTCGCACTTGGCTCAATTGAACTGCACTCGCAGCGAAATGGGACACCATTAGTCATTGGCCAACCGGATGCTGCACCGCCTCCACCTCTGGGCTTCCACCATTTTCGGGATTCACCTTGGAAGGTCGTTATTTTGAATCCCTTATTATTTGTATGTTGTTCCCCAGCCTCCAAGTGAAATGAAAAAGCAAGTGGTTTATGATTTTATGTAAAATGGTTTTATTAATTAATTAATTTGTTAATTTATTTACTCGCATATTATCATGCATACACATGTGGTATGGCAAACATGTACGTACGTAAGTGTATGTGTATGTATGTGTCTATGTATATGCAAGTTTACTACGTAGTATGTATGGATGTGTGTGTATTTGTAACATAATTCTCATATGCACGATAATAACTACATTAATACATTATTCATTTAAATTATATGTTCTTGTTTTCACATTACTATTCTATATATATTTATTTTCATATATATTTATATGTCCATTCATTCGTTCGTGTTGTTGGTTTCCATTTCATTAACTCTAAAGTATTTCAATATTTTCAATTTCTACCACGTCGCCTCTTCTTCTACTTCTTCATTAACACTGCCATTATTTTATATGATGTGTTAATTATTACCTTCGCATATATACTTTGAAATATATATCGTTTATTTGCTAAATAGTGTTAAGTGTATATATATATATGTATAACTCTTACATACTCAATTACATTAAGGATAACATTTACATTGAATTTAATGCTACGGCCTATAATGAAAACACTTTGTTGTTTACAGCTCCGAATGAGAAATTGTGAAATTACAGCTCATAAAACCATGGGAACAGTGTAAAAACAACACATTAAATATTATCCTACATAATTAAATTATTAAATATTACAGTTTGCGGTAAAAATAAAACGAAAAAGCATAAAATTGAAATTGTGAAAAAGTGTAACAAAGCGACTTCAAATAAAGTTAAATGGGTTTTTTTACAAATGCGTATTTTTTTGTTTCATTTCAAACTCACATGAAAAACAGTCTGTTGTTTGTTGTTTCTTGGCGTGGAAAACCAATTAATTAATCGTTTTATGTGTGAATTACAAATATTGCATTGGTATGAATATTGCATTACAATGTTGTTGTAACGTAAGGTATGTAAGGTAAATGGATAATTACGTCTGGCTGGCGTTCGATATGGCAACACTGGTGGCGGTTCTGCTTCGCTCGCAACAAAATCCGTTGCCACAGTCTCAGAATAAGGTAAAACTAAAGACTCAAAGTAAAGACTCAAATGTTCAAAACTACAAGGAACCTCGACTCGGCTTCCGAATCGAACGAGCTCGCGGTCCGCAAAACGTGTCTAAGTCTAGTTAAGCCTACAATTAAATAGCTACTTAAGTTAGGGTTCATGAAATGCATTCGATACGCTGCAGAAGCCTAGCAATTAATGTACTAATCGTAATATGTTTCGTAGTGATCGGCTGTCACTTTCGTCTTCGTCTTCTCTTTCGTTTCGCTTCGTTAATGATTATGATGTTATGATAATGATAATAAAATTAAAGTAAAAGAATTCTCAATGAAATATGTAATATCACAGGTACATTTATAGTTGCGAACGAAATAGGTTTCCTTTCATTTCATTCCTACAAGTAGAGTTCGAGAACGGGCCATGAGAACCCCGCGCCCTTCGTGTGGGAGGGAGAGAGTGAGTCCAGGGGAGGAATCCTCATGGCGCTAAGTAGTTGTCTCTTGCCAATGGTAGTGTATAGGTATGGTGTGTGTGTGTGTTAGTTATATATAAGGTCTCTTAAAGTAACTATTATAATAGCTTTATAATTTACAAGAGCTCTTAACGTATTCTAAGCAGTTCACTCGTTGCTTTTCTTCGACGATATTTCCTTGTATTCATTTTTGTTTTTCTTCTTGTTATTCTTTCTGGTTTTATATTTTTCTAAAAAATTACACTGTTCTTATAAACATTGTATAGTAGAGTTTAGCGATCGAGCCTAAAAATATGCTTCATTTACATTGTGAGTTTTCAATTGAGTTTAAAAGAGAACCAAAAGATTTCCACTAACCATGCATTGTATTTCGAGGGTTTCATTTGATTTGTTTTCACGTATTTTCTCCCACCACTTTCTAATCCTCCTCCTCTTCCTCCTTCTCATTGTCTTATGTGAGTATAAAATATCTATATTGTGTTGAACTCTTATGATTTCTAAGCTTCTTCCCCCGAAATGATCGGGATTGAGTTTACTATTTTGTGTGATTCTAGTCGTGTACGTATTTTCGTTTCCACTAACTGCTACTAACTTTAGTTAAGTTCTCTTGCCTATCGCTACATTTTTCTTATTTCGAATATTCTTCTCTCTGACCTACTTTGATATACACCTAGTTACTCAGTTAGTTACTGCTATTAGTCTATCGCTATCGACGATTATCGACGGTTGATTATCGAGTATACCATTCGCCTGCTGACTAACCCTAGTTAACCGCTTAGTGTAATGTTTGTTACCCTGTCTTTTCTTAGTGAAACACACACACAACAACTACTTCGGAGAACACAGTTTCTTTGTGTGAGGATTGATTCCATTGTCTAATATCTTACATTCTCTTAGGGGTTATCTAAGTTTCACATCGAGATTTGCAAAGTTTTTACATCGAAATCGCACGAAAGGCCGACCACGGGGACGTTCAAAGGGACGATTACGGGGAAAATTAGGACGAATTCCCTCCGCCACCCGTGGGGACCTAATGCAAATTACTTTAAGCCCTGGGAGCGCACAAAAGGATAACAAGAATTGATGACTCAAATTTGCAAAATATCACTCACTTTTGCCTCCATTAACTTTGCGGGCCCGCAGAATCGTTTCCTCCCCTCCTCCTTTCGCCCTCGGTTCGCCCACGCGCTGGTGGAGCGAGGACGTGGCGTGTCCTTTGGCGGGCCGACGGTCGCCGGGTCGTATGCAAAATCGCAACAACAGCAACGGTTTATTACGAGAAAATCATTTGCAATAAATCGTGTGTTTAATTTGCGGGGACGACGAGCCACAGGAGGGGCGAGAGACGGAGGGCAGGCTGAGGCCACCAGGGGACGTGAGCGAGCGATTCGAAAGCCTTCGAACCGAGTGTCGAGCCCGAAGAAATCGTCGGCAATTTGAGCGAAATCTGGGTTACGGGGAGGGCGGGTTAGTTGTCGGAGGACGAGGATGTTCAGTAATTTGGGGATTTCGCCGAACCGCGCCCGACCCCGCCGAACCGATCCTGGGCGCTGGTTTTGCGGCCCGCCCGGCCCGTTGCACGAGGATTTATTGTGAAAGCGCAGCGGCGTCTGCGAAAATAACAACGAAATGCAGAACGGCCGCGAGTCACGCGACCCAACGTGTTACGGGCGGTTGCGACCCGGGTCGCAGCTCGTGGATGTGGGTGGGGCGGAAACGAGTGGTTTTTGGGTAAGCTACGAAAATTCCCGAGTCGAGGGCACCGGTCGACAGGGTTCCCAGCTCTATTGAATATCCTGGAAATCCTCTGCGGACTCGTCGACACCCAGCCACCCCCCACCGACTTATGAACGCACACGAATACAATAACAAAACCAGTGATCCTTTCGTTGATTGTGACCTATTTCTCGCTTACGACAAATACAATGTACACTTTATCCTATTCGCTCACTCACTCTGTCACTCTCTCACGCACTCCCACCCATTCACGCTTACACTCGATCCTACTCTCACTAACAGAATCCGACCCACTCCCGTTCACTCCCTCGCACTCACTCGTCCGGCATCGCTCGGGGCGTCCACTAAAAATACATGACCACCTCGGTTCCGATGCTGCGGCCGCCCTGGTGCAATCAGTTGCTCGACGCCGTCGCCGCCGCCGCCATCGCCGCCACCGTCGGCGGTCCCATCGGCTCGCCGGCCTCCGCGTACAGGCAGGAGCCCTCGCTGCAGGAGCACGTGTCGCCCTCGCCCTCGCGCGAGCTGCCGCAGCAGTCGCTGCAGTTGGTGCGGTGGTGCTGCTGCAGCCCTGGCTCCTCGTACGTGCAGTGCCCGTGGCTGCCGCCCGCCTTCAGCATCCGATCGTGCTCGCCCTCGCCCCCGATGTCGGCGTAGTGCCCGCCGCTGGAGGTGGTCGAGGGGGGCGCCTTGGGGCCTCGGTAGTGCTGCGGCGGGACCTTGCCGTGGGCCTCCTGGCTGCTGTCCGAGCGCATCGTGTCGTTGGCGGGGTGGTGATGGTGATGGCCGCCGTGCCCGTGTCCGTGTCCGTGGTGGTGGGTGTGTGTGTGCGAGTGGCGGGACTGGTCCGAGCACTCGGAGGAACACTGGTAGATCTGGTGCGAGGAGGAGTTCGGCGGGAGCTGCTGCGTCGTCGTCGTCGTCTGCTGGCTGTGCAGCGGCTGGTACCAGCCCTCGCCTATGCTGCCCGGCGGGGGCAGCGGCTGCAGGGGGGAGGCCAGCGCGTCGCAGCTGGTGCAGGTTCTGCGAGGGCGAAAAAGAGCGAAAGAGTCTTGGTTAGTGTCGAATGTCGTTTTAATAACTAGAAGCCCAGCTAAGGTCGAAACTCGGAGGTTCTTCAACTGATTTGTCGAATTTCGTACGTCCAATTACCCCAATTACTCGGTCAGCCGGGTCGAATAATATCGTATTCGGTTTGGCTTCCGAAGTGTTCAATAATCCAGCTCGGCATTCGAAACCCCAATGGTCGGCCACCGCTCCCACTCACCTGCCGTTCGAGCACCTCGAGTTGTGCGTCCCCGTCGGCTGGTACTCGGAGACCGCGTGCCGAGGCGCCGGGTAGTGGATGTGGATGTTCCGTGGCGGCAGCTGCTGCGTGCCCGCGCCCCCCGGTGGGTAGTACGGGGGCAGGGGTGGCGCGTGCTGCCCTGTGGGCGTGATTTGATAGCGATTCTGGGCCCCAACGCCGACGCCGACGCCGACGCCGCCGGGACCGCAGGGCAGGGGGTTGTTGTAGTAGTTCTCCTGGGGCCGGGTGCCGGCGCACTGGGGCGAGACGCCCCACGTGGAGAAGCCGCCCGAGGAGCTGCTGTGAATGGAGGAATTTAAAGCACTGAAATTGTAATTGAAGCGAGATTGCGTTAAAACCATACGCGGAACTCAAGGAAAGTAACTAAAATAAGATCGTATCAAAATCGTTACAAATGTAATGGAAAAAAGTTAGTTCAATGGAGTGACCCATGAATATAATAAATTGATTGTAAAATATGAGAGAAAATATGTTTGTGATATTTTGATTTTAATATTAAAATCAAAACGCAACCATTTGCAGACTCACCTCTGATGTGTGGAGATGCCGGAGCCGCCGCTCTTGGAGCTCTTGCGGGAGGACTGCGGGGAGCCCGGCGCGTAGCCGCCGCACGACGAGGGCACCGGGGGTGGGTGCTCCGGCGGTGGAGGCAAGAATTCTGACCAATTAATTTGTTCTATTAGTTTTTGAATTTTTCGAACACAAGGTGGAGGAAGGTGAGGAAGGCCGGGCGGGACGCACATGAAAAGTAAAATTTGGAAAACACAGGCGTTAGCATTGGACCAAACCAAAGAGAGAACAGAATTAAATAAGATGAAACAAGATAAAGTATAAAAGAGTGAAGTGAAAGAGAAATGAAATTAGTTCTCAGAAGAAAACGAACTGAGCTTGGAACGAAAAATTTAAAAAATAATATTTCCAACAATTCAGCAATTTCAGCGAGGGAATGTCACGAAGTCTGTTAATTTTTCAGATGCGACTTCAGTTGTGGAACTTGTGGCTGTTGTGCTCGCCGCAAGTAATTGAATTTTTAATTCGCGATTCGCGGCATCGACAACCGCAGGGGACGCGGGCCGGAAGGAAGTCCTTGGCTGCCGCAACCCCGGCACTTGGGCACATGTCAATGGCAATCGGCAGGCACGTAAAATCTCCGCAAAGCCCCGGTTGCGACAAACAATGCGGCAAAGCACAAAAAATGCCGAGCGAACGGAACGAAAGGAGACGGCGGCAACAACAACCACAGAGAGTGAAAGAGAGTGGGGGAAAGGACGAGACATGAGGACCGGGGGACAAAGCGGACGGCGAAAGCTCTTTAAGCAAATCTAATCGAGTGCGAAAACAAAAGAATTTCGGTGGGATTTCGATTGGGGACCGAGAACGATATGAGGGAAAAAAAAACAAAAAGAAATCCCACAAGAGCCAGAAACAACAATATGGCGAGGAGGGAGGGCTCGATAGCAGATCTTGTGATGAATCGGATGAGCCCCATCCGCCCGGCACAGACGCCGGCGACAGGATATCGAGGACTCCTGGCAACGAGCGGCGAATCGTCCATTGGACCAAACATCGCAGCATGATAAATCGGACAGAAAAAGGACGGAAATGGGAAACGAAACTGAAAGCCCGCAAATCAAATGCCCAAAGGACGGCGTTTCATAAGGCAAATTAGGCAATGGCGAGGAAGTGGGCTTCAGACGAGACAAGAACTGCTGGGGTGTCGGGTGTTGGACGCTGGCGAAATTGTTGAAAATGAAAAATTCCTTTTGCCGAAAGGACCCTCGCCCCCACCGAGCTACAAACCTGGCGGGTACTGGTGGTAGTTGTGCTTGTTGTGGGGTCCCGTGGCGGCGACTCCAACTCCAACGCCCATTCCCGGCCCGGAGCCGGGGCCGAAGCCACCGCAGGGCGGCGCCGCGCCGTCCGAGTGGGGCGAGTGGGTGCCCGAGTCCTGGTCGGTGCTGGACGAGGAGGTCTTCATGCAGGTCGTCTCGGTGGAGCTGCCGATGATCATGGTCGTGGCGTAGGGCGTCGGGTTTTCCGGGCTCTATTGTTCGAGGCAGGCGACGATGGCAACAGGACGTGAAAGGAGGCGGGAATAAAAGAGCAAAAATTAATTTCAATTGTTTTCCGATGCCGCTCCGAAGCCACTCCCATGCACGGTCATCGGTCCGTCCGTCCGTCCGTCCGTCCGTCCGTTTGTCTGTCACCCTGTCTGTGCCTTTGTCCCGGCTTTGGTGAGCGTTTCCGTCACTTGCCTTCCTGCAGTTGTAGAACGTGCTCATGTTCCTGGTGTCGACCTCGGCATAGTCGGTGCCGCCGTCCGACGTGTAGTTCGATTGGCTGTTGGCGTTCGACAGCAGCTTCGTCTCGCTCAGGCCGGAGTCCTTGTCGGTGTCCGTGGTCCGCCAGCCCCGGTCGATCCACAGGCTGTCCTTGCCGTTGATGTTAAGCGCCGTGATTTCGTTCGCGCTGACGACTGCCGAACCGGAAGGGAGGAGAGAGGAGAGAGGAGAGATTTGGAGTTAAAGCCTGACCCGAGGACCCTCCGACCCTCTCGGTACTCACCACTCAGGTGGCCCAGCTCCTTGGTCAGCTGGTGGCGCCGCTTGAAGAAGAGCATGGCGGCCGCGGCCGAGATCAGGATCGCCAGGAGCATCGTGATCACGAGCGCCATGAACCACGTCTCGTGCACGACGTTCGTCGACTTGCGCTGCGTCGTCGTCGTCGCCGCGTCGTCGGGCATCCCGCCCGGGTGGTACGCGAAGTGGCCGCCGTCGCCGTGGCCGAGGGCGCCGCCCGCGCCGTGGCCGGGGCCGCCGCCGTGGATGCCGTTCATGGAGCCGCTGGGGTGGGCGCGCGGCGGGTGCACCAGGTGGGCGGGGTCCATGAACAGCGAGATCTGCAAAGAGGGGAAGGAAGGAAATCATTGTTAGGCGAGTCAAATTAATTTCATTCCAAGTTTCAAGGGAAGTTTCTCCAGGAATTTCAGAAACTCAGCTCGAAATCTGCTTTGTGGATTCTTCATCCTGCATAGGTGTATGTGTTTGTGATACTCACCGGCACCGAGTAGGGTCCCTCGCCGGCCTTGGTGTACGAGTTCAGCCGCACATTGTAGGTGGCTCCGGTCGTGAGGTTGTTGAGCAGCACCGACGTTGTTGTTGCGTTCAACGTCATGTTCGCCAGGACCTTCATCGTGTTGCCCGCAGTCACCTGGTGTCGTAGACATCGTTTCAGTTGTGGCAGCCAATGTTGTTGTAGCCGTGGTTGTTGTTGTTATTGTTGTTAAACACGAGTTGTTGCCACGGTCGACATCGTTGCAGTGGCCGTAGCCGTTGTCGTTGTCGTTGTCGTTGATGGTGATTGTGATGTTGATGGCGATGAG
This sequence comes from Coelopa pilipes, assembly GCA_947389925.1. Lineage (NCBI taxonomy): Eukaryota > Metazoa > Arthropoda > Insecta > Diptera > Coelopidae > Coelopa > Coelopa pilipes. The sequence continues at coordinate 43,257,345 of OX376698.1, forward strand.
GGCGACGATGAGCCAGGCAGCAGAACGAGAGAGCCATATGAGAAACGAGTGAGAGCGAAAAGAGAAAGAGAAGGAGAAGGAGAAGAGAGAGAAATCGTTGAGTAAGTGCGAAGCATTTTCATTATTTTTGATGAGATTTTTATTATTAAACAGTAGCGAGCACCAGGCCAGCTTGCAGACGTCGTTGTTTTTGTTCGTTGTTGTTTGTTGTAGTTGTTGTTTGTTGTAGTTGTTGTGCACTACTCATAGTTGTTGTCGGGTGTCGTTAGGGCATCGCCATTCGAGGTGTCAAAGGTGTCTGCAGGCCAAGTTCAAGTACAGTGTTTTCATTCTCCATGCTCGAATGGGTCGAGGTGATGGACATGCAGCAGAAGAAGAGGAGGAGACGTGGCGAAGTCAACCGGTGTCAAGTGCGGAAGTCGAGGGCATGTCGGATGAGGATCCATCGAGATTTCATCGCTTGACCCCACTTTAGTTCTCTTATTCGCTTCCTGGGACCCAGAGAATTAGGCAACTTTTCTTGTTCCCCTTCACCCCGATGAGATTTGCTGAGTTTGACGTTTAAATTCCCGCGTGCCCCTTCGTCAGCACCATTTGACAATTCTTTACTCTTGTCCAATGTTTTCTGTCTCCCCTGGCAGTCCTTTTCTGTCCAAGTTTAGTCGACAAATCCGGGTTTTTTTGCAAAATCCACCGCCGGTTGACATGTCAATCAGCCTGCCTTAAACAACCTGTCCATCTGCCGTGGTGATGAGATCGACGTGACCGATCTCCTCCCCCCAACCCGTCCAAACCTACCGACCTGACCCGAGCCGACCCGACCCGGCGCCCTCGACTCACCTCGATTTTGTAGCCGAGCAAGTTTCCGTTGTGGTGCTGCGGCGGCGGCGGCGCCCAGCGGACCCAGCCGGCCGTCAGGTTGTACATCCCGATCTGAATGTTGTCCGGCGGGGCGGAGGGAACTGCAAAAAACAAAACACCAAAAAATGTTAAAAAATATGCAGAAAAACTCACTATAAATCGGCGAAAAAATATTGAAACAACTGTCCGAAAAACATGTTGCACGGAAAATAAATTTGCGAATCTCTTTCCCACCACTCGCGATGCGACCGCCGGCCACACAATGTCTGTGTTTTGCGTGTGTGTGTGTGGGTTGTGTGGGCGTGTGTGTAAACTGTGGTTTCGTAGGTGCGACGACCGACCCCGGCCCGCCCACCTCGCGGCACCTGGACGGGTCTGTCGATGGATCCTCGCGTGGATGATGTCGATGTTTTTTCCAATTAAATTTTCAAATTAAACTTTTGCTTAACATGTTCCGCAACAACTACAACAATAACAGCGACCAGAACAACCTGAACAACATCTACGTGAAATATTTGTTGATGCAGTTTGTTGTCATCGTCGTCGTCGTCGTCGTTGTTGTTGTAGTTGTAGGCGAGGACACACAATTTGCTGTCATAAATTTTCGGTTCGCCGTGGAGGAGAACGAGAAAAAGTTCGTTAAAAAACATTAATTGCCATAAAAGTTGCACTCGTTATTGTTGTTATTATTATTGTCATTGTTGTTGTTGTTGTTGTTGTTGTTGCTGATTTTGTCATTCTCACGACACTTGTTGTCAGTCGTTGGTGTTGTTGTTGTTCGTGTTCCTGCCCGTGATGCATGTGTAAAAAAGTTGTTATTTTCACTCGGTGTTTCCTTAATTTATCTTTATTCGTTTTTGTTTGTCCATTTTTTGCGTTCTTAGTTTTTCGTTTTATCTACCATTTTTCACCAGAATGGTTTTTCGGTGTGTGTGGGTTTCCTGCCGTTTTTCGCTTGTTGCGACCGTGTCTTTGTTGTGGCTAAAATATGCTTGTTTACCGCATGATTTATGCACGAGTGTGTGTGTGTGTGCATAATAGTAGAATTTAATTTTGTTTGCCAGCAAAGCCAGAAACAAACCACCAAGTAAAACCGTGAGAATTCTCTTCCGGTTTCGGCTGCGAACAGGATTAGTTTTGTCTCAAAATATTTATTCAAGAAGAAGAAATTCTCGGAAATTTCCCTTTATTTGTCTTAAATTTTTCGTTAGTTAAATTTTATAATCTTCACTTTGCAAAGGTTATTTTGATTATATTAATTTTGGAATAATTATTTTAATAATCGAAAAAAATATGTTATGTTAAAGTATTCGTTTGAAGTTCGCCTTAGGCTGCCCAACTTTGGGCTACACAACAGGTAATTTAGCAAAATACAGGCCTCGTCTTCCTGCCGCTTGTAACCCAAATTTCGGCATGCAAATTTCGAACACCGCACACACACATGGACGTCCCATCCTCTTGCGGTAAGTTGACAATTTGCATGAATTTGAATTTTAATTTCGCGCAAACAACGCGACGAGGAGCCGAGTGTGACGAACCGACCGGTGGATGGACTGGTGGAGCGAGGTGGGGACTGGTGGTGGTGGATTTTGTGACTCACCGTCTTCGTAGGTCTGCACCAGCTTCGAGTTGCTCGGCTGGCCCTCGAGGCTCTGGTAGAAGGGGGCGAGGAAGAACTCGTACTTGGTGTACTCCTTCAGGTTGGCGACCACGTGCGACTCCATCGACGGGTTCAGCTCCGTCATGATGTTGTACTGCTGCGAGTTCGCGCTCACGTCCCGGTAGCGTATGTAGAGACCCTGAGAGAGAGAGAGAGAGAGAGAGAGAGGGGACAGACTGGGAGTGAGAGGGAGAACTTCGAAATTGGGTTAAAAGATAAATGAAAACTCAATCGCAGCAGGTCGATGCATTTTTCATTAATTGCAGCCCTCGTTAAACTCCAATTAAACTCTGATTAATGAATAATTGATGGACAGATAGACAGAAGGACGGACGGATGGACAGTGGACGACGCGACGGCAGGTGGTGGTGGGTGGACGGCCGGGTGGACGAAGCAGTTGTTGAATGGAACGGACAGATGTACAGATGAATGGAGGACGATTGGTGGGTCGATGGATGGCTGATGGACAAATGAATGGAGGACGATTGGTGGGTCGATGGATGCCTGGACGGGCGGCTTCGACTCACCTCGACATACTTCTCCGTGACGCTCACGTGCATCACCCAGTCCAGGCGCACGGCGGTCGAGTTCAGGGCGGCGGCGTCGATCAGTTCAACGACCTGAAAAATACAATAAACAAATGTATGAAATTCAGTTTTAAAATTCATGCATTTCACAGTCACGAGTCATTCAGGAAAACCCAGCAGTCGTTCGGGAAAAACAAGGAGTTATTTGGGAAAACCAGGATGCATTCGGAGGAAACGAGAGCCCGGAATGCGAGGCCACTGGGCTCGGGAAGCTATCGATGGAATTCATTTCCTTCCACTTCACCTGATCCTCCCTCCCTTTCACCTCCGCGTTCGCCGCTCGTGCTCGCGTCGTTGCCCAGCCCGGAAGCGGTTGCTTTAAAATTAAAATTAAATTAAAATTTGCGGTCGATTTTCGCTTCCCTTCATTTAATTTGCATTTTGCTGCGTTTCTGTCGTTCCCGATGTTGTTCCCGATTATTGTTGTTTTTACTCGCTCCTCTTTGTTGTTGGTGTTTCCCCTCTTGTTGGTGTTTTTGTTTTTGTTTCTGTTTTTGTTTTCCTTGTCGCTTCTTTGTGTTGTGTTGTTGTTGTAATGCAAATACGGCTGAATGCATCCCTTGGATCCTTCCCAACCTTCTCCGGCCAACAGTTTCGACCACAAATGATGACTTTATAATGAAATTTATGCAGAAAGGATGCGAAAACAACCCAACAACAATAACAACAACAACAAGACAACAACGGGAACATCAAAAGGGGGAAAAATGCACCCGGCGACGCATAAATCAGTGTTGCCAACTGCACGCGAGCGAAATGCACTACTTTATTAAATATTGATTTTGCATTTGCATCGGGAATATCGCTCGCCCTCATAAATATCCCCCTCCCCCTCCCCCTCTCTCGCTCCCCTCCCTATGCCTCTGCCTTCATCCTTTTCTCGCGGCCTCCGTCCTTCTGGCTCCCTCCTTCCTCCCTTTTTATAGTTTTATTTGTTCGCTCCGGGAGAGTGGGCGGCAGCTGCCGGCCACGCCTCCTCCAAGTCCTCCTGCCTATGTTGTTGTCGGATGTTGTTGCTGCTGCTGCTGCCGCTGCCACCTTGTGTTCTGCTCTGCTCGGCTCTGCTGGTGCTTCTGTTGGACAAATATTTGCCTTTCGCTCGAATAAACAGGTCAATGGAGAAGCAGCAGGTAAAACAACGGCAACAACAACAACCACGGCCGTCAAAGGGACGACGTTCGGTTGGGGGCGCGTCCTTCGGGCGATGGTGGAGCGGATGCGGAAACGGATCGTGCTGCGGCATCACTTGAGTGCATTTCTTGTAAATAAATCGCGACAATGACGAGCGGGACAGCCAAAGAATTTTGCAAATTTTATTCCGTCGCATGTGATTTTTTCACGCTCCGTCAAAAACAAAAACAAAAACAAAAAAATCAACCTGAAAGAGGTTTCGGTCGTTGTTGTTGTTGTTGATTGGGAGGTTTCCTCGTCGCCTGCTCGCTGAGCTTTCATTTGGAAATATCGCTCCGATAATGTGAGAAAAATCGCTCGAGACAACGATTGGTGACGACTTTCGAATTTAATCGATTCGTCCAGAAACTGGTCTGGTCTCGACTGGCCTGGCCCGGCCTGGCCTGGCTCGATCCTCGGGGTGATAAGAGGCCGGAAAAGCCAAAAACAACACCAACAACATCGGCGACATTCTCTGGGAAATCCAAGCCGAAGGCGTTTACGGCTTGTAGTTTGGTGCAGAAACTGGCCCGAGATACACTGGGGCGACGGAGGCGGGCGGCCGGTCGTACGGACGGACGGACGGATGGACAGACCGGGGACGGACAGAGCATAATTTATGCATGTCCCGATCGCTTCGCAGGCCCGATCAACGGTCATCTAGCGCCATCTAGTGACAATTTTGTTGCTGCTCCGGCCGATTCCGAGTTCCTCGTGCGGCCGCCCGGCATCTGGAGCACGAGATATTGTTCCACGGACCGACCAGTCGAGATTCCAGATACGCCTCGAGTGTGGGCAGACCAGAACCGATGGGCGGCGGACAGCCGACGGACGGGCGGACACGTCTTGGCCTCGTGGAATGTCTTGCCGTGGACTCGACAGCGATCTCTGAGCGAGGCAAAGTTGCCGCGAGGAGGTGAAGGTGGAAGGACCGACCGATGGGGGTCGGAGGCGGGCGCGAGGGCGCCAGGGGAGGAGGACCGTCGGATAAATATGCATTTGACCCGATTCCCCGAGGGATCCCGGCGATGAGAGGGTGCAACAAGAGCGACAAACACAACGTGAACGAACGGAGAGGATGCGGCCCAAGTAAGAAAAAGAAGGACGGAAGGCGAGATGGAACAAAAGCCGGAGATAGCATCGAGTTTTCCCTCCGGCTGCCGTTGTCGTCGTCACCGTCGTCGGGATCGCTGTCGCCGACACTTGTCAGCGGCACTTGACACGACATCTGTCTGCGAGGAGTCGAACTCGAAACAAAATGACAACAATGGCAAATGCAGTGGAATGACAAGCAAGACATGCATCGATGCAAATATTGCGGGAAATAGTGTGTCGAGCGGTGTCAAGTGGCAGCACTGACAATTGACGTATTGGGGCGAGTGGATCAATTTGTTGTGAGCCGGGGCGAGAAGTGGGGAAAACATGGCAAATGCTTTTATTTACAACAGGGAGCGTGATTTTCTGACGAATGAGCAATAAAACATTTTGTTGAAGAAGAATGTGTTCATCATTAGTCGGTGGAATTTCACTTGAAAGAAATCTTTCGCAGATGAAAACATATTTATTATAATAATTGAATTTAAATTTTCATTTCGATTAAATTAATTCACTGGATCTTGAGAATTGAACCATCACATTCTCATGGGCCGCGAATAACCTCAGTAGTTGCTTCACCTCAAACCAACCTCACACCGAGGTGAGGGGAGAATTTTAATAAATCTCCCCAGACATCAAGGCAAACATAATAAACACTTGGGGGAAAATCATGCAAAAAACCAAGAGGAACAAGGAAAAGACAAACAAAGTAGAATATCATCTTGACATCTTCAACGTGAAAAAAAACCAAAAGAAAAGCAGGAAAAAAGACATAGAGTGGAAAGGCAGAAGTGAAGTGAGGGCAAGAAACGAAATTGCAGATTTTCGAGCAATTCCCAAATCTACGCAAGAAGAACTTCGTACTATGCAAAAGTTGATTTATTTTCGGGTGAGGCGGAGGAGGAGCAAACTTGAGCAAGGAGCGACGGGTCGACGGTCGAGTTGGGACGAGACGCCCCCAAGTATGCAATAAAAATTTTAATATACAGAATTTTCGCAGAGCCAGCCGCGTGCAACAGAAGTCAAAGTGCGTGTCAGCAGCAGCAGCAGCAGCAGCAGCGACGACGCCACTCGACGAAGACAGACAAAGGGACAGAGAGACCGTGAGACAGTCGGACAGACGGGTCAAGGGCCCGGAGAGGAAGCGAGAGCGCGTCGGAAGGAGCCGAAGTTCAGGGCACGACGCCCTGGAAAGTATAACGAAGCTTATTACAACTTTAATTTACGAAAAATTTCACTTTCCTCCTGAGGGTCTCGGCTCGTCCCGACTCGCTTCGACTCCCGCAATGCTGGGGTTGGTTTCGTTGCTGCTGCTGCTGCTGGAGCTGCTGAGCTGCTGCAGACAGACGTGTTTTTCTGCTGCCAACTGTCAAGAAGTCATAAAAATTTCCTTCGCAATTTTTCGACTCAGAGACAGTCGGACGGACGGACGGACGGACGGACGACTGTAGACAACTGGGGGTTGTAAAGCCGAAGCCGCGGCCGAGACTCGTTTGGTGGAAGATTGTAATTTTCCAACCCGGCGTAGCAGTGACAAAAACAACTCAACAACAACAACACTCGACGCCGACGCCGACGCCGACGCCGACGTCTACGGGAAGCAGCAGCCACAAATATCGATCGTGCTCAAGAAGGGCAGCCGAGGGTCCTGTTTACAGGTTGTTGATTGCTGACATTGCGGAGATGTTGTTGTTGTTGCTGCTGTGTTTATTGTTGTTGTAGCGCTTCTCTGTTGTTGCCTTTGCTGCCGACGTTCGCTGATTTTTTGCCCGTCTGCCACGCTTTACATCAGACGTCGCTGACGCCGATTTGCTTGACTGCAGACAGACTTGCGTTGAATCGGTGAATAACAACAACGATGAGGTGAACTGGCAAAAGCAGAAACGATAAGGGGAACTACAACAACAACAAAAACAACAACAATAACAATATTTACAGCACAACGCTCCCTACAATAACTGGAAAATATTAAAGAACTTCCCGCCGCCACCTGCCGGAGGCGTTTCTAAGCTTCCATTGTGCTCGGCTTCCCCGCTGGCTCCGCGGGAGGGAGAGCGAGAGCGAGAGCGAGAGCGGGAGGGAGCCTAGTCAAAGAGAGAATGAGAGCCAGAGGGGAGCAACCATTAATTAATTGCTTTGATTTGCCGGATCCTTGGAGGGCTTCCGTTCGTAATTAAAATCCATTTCATTCAGGCAAGAACGAGGTGCGAGAATCCTCCCACGCACGGGGGACGCGGAGATTTCCAGGGAATCTGGCAGTTTTGAGGAATTCGCGAGCCGGAATAATGCGAGGACCTGCTGAGAACATTCAGGAGGCAAATTTGGGGACATTTTCGAGCAAACCTGGAATCCAATCAATGAGAGAGTTTCGATGGCCCACGAGACGTCCTTTGTTCATCTTTGCTGAACTGTTGAAGAATCTAGTTCTACAGATTTCGAATTATTCGCAAAGTTTTCGCCCCCTCCCGCCCAGGGCCACACGGCGTATGGGGGATTTGAAGGCCTTCCCTTGGAGCCTTGCAGAAGGCGATCATCCAAGGCATCCACAGGACCCTCATCCATCCAACCCCATCCCAGTCGCCCACACAGAGGACATTTATAAAAATTACACCCACGCAGGAGAAGAGGAAGCAAGGGGAGCCGAGGAAGCAAGGTGGAGAAAAACCAGGCTCATTGAGCACATTCTCCCCAGGCGTCCGCCACGCCCACTCGAGCAGCACCGGGGCGCTCGATGGGAGCGAGCGAGAGGGAAAACAATTTATTGCGTGAATAATTTTTATAAATTGCATGCATACGAAATGAGGAGGGAAGTGTGCAGGCGAAATGGCGAAATGGCGAAGGAAAGGAAATGAAACGATGGCGAAGGACACGAACCCGGGCCGCAGGAAAGTGAAAGGAAATGGGCGGGATAAAGTGCGGAGGAAATGAAGAGAGAGGGGGGAGGTGCGGGAGGTCGCCAGGGAGGGGCGGAAAAATATCGAAGCGATATAAATAAAAAGCTCCCTCCGGCTGGGAGAACTTTTTACACTGCATTAACAATGATTGATATCTGCTACTTAGCATAGCTTAGCGCGCCGTCTCCCTCCCACTCCACACCACCTTCCCCCCTCCATCCCACTCTCGCTCCCACATACCCTCCCTCGCCCGATCTAACACCATCTTCGCTGCCCGCCTTTATTAAATGATGCACGAAATTCCGGCGGCAAAGGAGTCTGGCGTCGCTCGAGCGGAATAAATATATTTCCAATTCCCATCAATATGCGCCAGGATATTGCTTTGTTGTTACATCTCGCCCCGTCTCCCTCTCCTTCTTCGTCCTCTCATTTCTTCAGTTGCCCTCTTCGACGTCTCTTCGACGTTGGCACCCATTGTGGTTGTTGCTGGGGCCCCATGAGTTGTTGCTGTCACGACTGAATGCTCGTTTTGTGTGCACGATTATGGAAAGCGAAAGCGAGAACGGGAGCTCGCCATGAGTTATGATTGGGCATTAGGTTTTGGCGCGCCGGAAGCGCCGGCTCCTGCCGCGGAAGTGGCCGGATGTGGAGCGCTTGCAGCATTGATTGGGTTCGCCCTCGATTGATTGATTTTACGAGCTCATCGGGAGCTCATTTTCGACCCCAACCTTCAACCTAGTCGACTGGGATCAACTGTGGATCGACTGTGGGTTCCTGTGGTTTTCTGTGGAGGAAGAAGAAAGTACGAGACTCACCTTGCCGCTGAGGACGGCGCGGGCGGCCGAGATCTCGCTGGGCGGCACCGTGCCGGACTCGGTGCCCAGGGTCTTGGCCACGTTCGAGAGGCCCGACGGGACGCTCAGGCCGTGCGAGTTCTCGGCTCGCACCAGGAAGACGTAGGACGTGGCAGGCTTCAGGCCGGATATCTGAGGGTGAGAGAGAGAGAGAGACGGAAATACATTAGTGCATAGGAGAAAAAATTAGCCCAAGATTTCCGCAGGACTCGCATCAAAATACTCGAGGAAATTCCCGCAAAAATTCCAGGGCGAATTCCCCGAAAATCCCAACGGGTTTTCCCTGGCTTTTCCGCAAATTCCTGAATGCCACGAAGCCAGGCGGCGGAAGACAACACACACACACATACACACACACACAATGGCACCACACCACACACTCGTTCTCACGCATGCAATGAAACTTAACGAAACATTTAAATAAACACGAAGCTGTTTTAAAAACAACTTAATTTCGAGCGGCTGCTTAGCATCTGAATTTCCTTCCTCCATCTCCCTCCCTCTCTCCCTGTCCCACTCTTCCCCTGTCTCCCCGTCTCTTTCGCATGCCCCGACCCGTCCCCTTCTCCTCCTGTGTGAGTCGAGCTGCACCCGTGCCAGACGAAGTTCGCTCGGGAAACTTTTCTAAATGCAAATATTTGCATTTTAAGCAGCCTTTCATATCGCTCGCTCTGTCTCACTCTACCTCCCCCTCCCTCCCGCTCTCCCTGACATTGTCGTTATTCGCGGGCCAGGCAAACTTTTAACAATTTTTGCTGATAAAATCTAAACTCCGGCTGCTGCAACCGAGCGAATATTTAAAATTTTAAAGTCCCGTCCGTCCGTCCGTCCGTCCGTCCGTCGGTGCCTCTCTTCCTATAACAACATCGAAACCAGACGCCGCCCAGGACACGCGGCTCATTTGAATAGTTGCACAGCAGTGGTGCCTGAGTGTGTGTTGGTGTGTGTGATTTTGTGCCACTTACCGTTATTTGCTGCTCGGGCACCCGATGCGCCGCAATCACCCATCCGGTCTGCAGATCCGAGCTGAAGTACTCCACCGTGTAGCTGCAGGAAGGAGAAGAGCAGGAGAGAGAGAGAGGGGGAAATTGCGATTAAATTTCAGGCAACGACATGCAAATGTTCCGCTAATAAATTAATTTAAAATCTTCCTTGGGCGGGTGCGGGGCTGGGCAACTACTTCATAAGAAGTTCTCGTGCCAGGCGAGGGAAGGTGGGAAGGATGGGAGGAGGAACTGAGTGGAATTTCAAAGGTTCGAAGCCCAATGACGGTTATTGAATCCAAATTAAATCCTGCACTAAATCCCAATCCACCTCACAGTGGAAAACGATTTTTTCTCGCTCCACTTTCGGCGCCTGTGGATCGATTGCAAGCCCGTGATTGTGAGCCAGTGATTGTGATAATCAAATGTGTGGCAAAATACACAATTTATATGATATTTCTGTCCATGACGGCCGTGACTTCAAAGCCGATCATTAACGTTGATTTCTGAAATCCGCGCTCGTGTTTCCCCGAAATTCTCCGCAATTCTGTGAATTCTGTCAAAGCCTCTCGCGCTCCCTCTCTCCACGGCCTGGCATGAAAATCCGCAAATGAAATGTTCCGGATGAAATGCGAGTCGACGATTTAAAACAATGGCGATGGCGATGACGATGGCCAGGCCATGGCCTTAAAACGATTTCCATAACGAACCGTCGGAACAGCAACAACGACACACGGCCAGAACGCCGTTGGAAATATTGCACAAAGGCCACGTTAACATATTTCAAATGCAGTTTAGAGCGCGCTTTCAACGACCGGGCCGTGGCCGTGTCCGAGGGAGGCTCCCCCAAATAAAATAAAAATACTCGAGTTCTTTCGTGCTTCCTTCTAAACATTTTTGCGAATTCGACGCATGTTGTTGTGGTCGGCCGATCGTGTTGTTGCTGGCCTGAAACAATGGCGGTCCACATCTGTGTCCAGGCCGTTTCGGGCCGCCATTAAAGGCCGCCTGGTGCTGGCTGCACATGCTGTTGCTGTTGCTGTGGCTTCCAGCCCAGATCCGAGAGCAACGCGAGCGCATCCCGAGAGCGGCCCCGGGGTGGGGCGAGGACGGCCATCGAGCTGACCATTGTCTGCAGCAACACGGCTTAGACGCAGGCTCAGCCGCGGCCGTGGCCGAGTCCCTGGCTCTGGCTCCGGCTCCGGCTCCGCTTTGGGCCATTTTACAGCTTCTTCTCTTTGATTAAAGTCGGCGGCGGCAACGGCGGCCAGTTGTTGTTGTTATTGTCGGCCATCTCAGGCTTGTTGTTCGTGCCTTGTTGGTGTTGCATTTGTTGTTGCTTGGTGTGGTGTGGCTTCGTGGCGTGGCGCGCTTTCAGCCAAGCATGACTAACTTGGTCAGCATGCGATTTGAACTGCATTTTGCGGTGGAAGCTCGGACTCGGGCTTTTATCTACAGGCAGCTGCAATCGTCCGTTTTTTGGCGGTCAATGTGGAGCCGTTGTTACTGTTACTGTGCTATTGGTGTTGTTGTTTTTGTTGTTTTGTTGTTGGCTTCATTGTTGCCGTTGTTGCTGCAGTCGCCGTCGGTCGGCAGCGATGTGGCCATCGCGATTCCGGCCAAATTAGCATAATAAAAAATGCATGAAAACGTCTTTAAGCCGTTTTCCTTCCTTCGCTTCGCTGCCGCGCCAGTTGGCCACAAACAACAACAGCAACACCAACAACAAGTGCATGAGGGAAAGCAACAATTACAACAACAACATCGACCGACTTGCTCGCAAAATCTTTCTCCTATTTTAGAAATCGTTAACATATTATTTTATTTTTGTCTTTCGCCTTTAATGAGAAAAGTTTTCTGAATTTTTCTCCTCCCTGCCTGTGTTGTTGTCATTGGAAATGTTTGTTGTTGGTGGAATTGTTGTTGTTGTTATTGTTGGATTTAGAAAGGCCGGCATGCGGCGGAGAATGTTGAGCACGGCCCGGGCATTGTTCGGCAATCGCTGGCATTCGATAAGCACTCCCACACCTGAGGATGTGTCGACGGCGGGTCGAGATAAGGGAAGCAAACGGGGACGAGCGATCGACGGCAGCCGTCGGCGGTCGGGCGGAAGGTGAAGTGGGCGGCGAGTTCGGCGCGATGTCGGAGGCTGCCGAAAGGCTTTTCGCTTATCTCAGCTTCCCCGAGGGACGACACAAACGTCCCTCTCGAAGGATCGAGGGAAAGGCGCGTTTCTCCAGAGAACTCGGATGGGAGGCTGGGCGGGAGGACGGACAGGGGGCCAGACAGACGGACAGACCGACTGAAAGATAGATCGACAATTCACCAGCTCCGAGCGGAAGTGAAAGAAGTGAAAGATTTCGAAATTATTGAAAGAAATCTGCCTATATTTAACAACTTTGTACCCCCTGAGTTCTATTCAAAAAAAAAAAAAACACATTTTTATACCTTTAAATTTATATTTTTTAAACCTCGTCGAAATTTTAAAACCAATCCTTAAACCCTCCCCTATCAATCTTGCCCTTAAAACCCACTCTCTTCATTCACCAGCGCCAGCCCGAGCCTCTGGCCCTTTGTTTACCTTCAATAATTAATTGAACTAACCACTAGTGGAGGTACTAGAACAGTAACAGAGCAACCGCAGCAACAACAGCAAAAACAACAACACCTATTTCATCACCAACAACAAGAACAACACGGCATCACTTCTACAACCCCAACTCCGACCGATGTCACGGCGGCGTGAAAACAAAAACAAAGGACTCGAACGAAACGATGTCAAGAGCCGCCCATAAAGCGATTTCGTAGGCGTCATCGAAACACCGATTCACCGACAACCACCAACAACCGCCCCTCTCGCTCTCACAGTCCACGCTCAAAAGGGGAAATGGAGAAAAATCGAGGGAAATATTGGATGTGTGAAGCGTGGCGGAAAATAAACGGATTTCGCCAGCCGTGACGCCTCACGAAATATTCATGAAAGGACAAAAGGACGAGGGTGAGAGCGAGGGGGCGACGAAAACGGGCTGCACCGATTGATGCCGGTGCTTAATTGTTGTTGTTGGCGGGGGTCATTTAAAATGCCCAACAACGACGAAGGCAACGGCGACGGCGACGATCGGCACCAAAAACCAAACCGGGCGATTGAGGAGTAGGAGGAGGAGGACAAGAAGGCTGGAAAGAGCCCAACGTGGGGCTCGCAGCACGGAGAGGAAGTTGGAGAGGGAGGGGGCTCGGAAGATGTGGTCAAAATGCACTCACCCAATTATTGGACTCGTCGCTCCGGGCTTCTCCTGGCTCCTGGTCCAACGCAGCGCGATGCTGCGCTGCGTGACGTTGACGACCTTCGGGGTGCCGGGCGGGGCGGGGTAAGTGCTCGGATCGGCCGAGCGATGTAGTATTGATGAGCTGCTTTTTTCCACCTGATGATGCCAATCATCGTCATCGGCATCGTCATCAGCATCGACATCGAGCAACAGCGAGGACGGCATCGTTGATGGGCACGACAGCGACGGGACATGAAACGAAAGAGTGTGAGAGAGAGCGAAAACGGTTAAAGTTGGTCGAATGTAAAAATATTAAAAATATGCTGGGGACAAAAACGAGATTTTGATGGATGTTCTCGGCTTGGTTTTGCGACGAATTTTTTTCGCTTCGACCACGAAGCAGGTCGGCGAGAAAGGAGGAAGGGATCGACGGAGTTCTTGTTGGAGACGGGCACAAACTCGTCGTCGAGGCGAGTTGCGTCGAGTTTTTTCTTAATTTAGGCCGGCCAAATATTGGCAGCCCAGGAACAACAGTTCCCGAGTTACCACGACGACCCTCGGAGGGCCTAAAAGATCCCCAGAGATGCCTGAAAGTCAATCGGCGACTCGGTGAGCGAACAGGTTTTCCAGCCACAATAAACACGGTCATCGAGGGCCCTGAAATCCGCCATAAAATCTGGTCTTTAGCTACCTTTTGGTCCCCTGTGGGCACCTCTCTCTCTCTCTCTCGCTCTCTCCGCCAGCCGAGCCGCGACTCGAGGCGGTGGCAATTAATGCAAAAGTGACAACTTTATCCATTTAATTGCGATTTCCTTCGCACCTCGTAGTCAAATTACAGCGCGCCAAGAGAGCGAGCGATCGAGATCGAGAAACCACTTTTGCCTCGCTCGTGCTTCGCGACCCGCTGATAAAAGTGTCAAAACGCATTTAAGCCAAAGACCGACGGCCCCTGTCGCCGGCCCCCGGACGACCCCGGCATAAAATGTCAAAATTACAGCCCATTCGCGTCTCGCGATCTATGCTTCTTGCACGGCGCGAAGTCTTAAATTATGCAACTTCTGATGGGCTCGAACGGAGGATAGGCAAAGGTGGGGCGGAGGGGCAGCGAGAGGTGGCGAGGTGGCGAGGGGGATCCCAGAGAACCATCGGTGCGTGGACATGTGCGTGGGCTTCCGCCGTTGATGATTGCGCAGGCGAACACGTTTGGGCCGGCCGCGGCTTCCCGAAAGCGGTGGGTTTGCGGCAGTTGCGGCCGCCTTGGGCTGGCGACAGTTGATGGCGCAAACGACGGTGACGAGCCGGCGATGTTTGTGGGATGCTGGGCCGGCATTGAAGCTCGCATAAAACGGAGGATTTCACGGCACCAGGAGGCAGTTTGGATTGATTCCAGTTTCTCCACCTCTGCGGCTCTGGAGGCTTCTTTAATGGGCAGCCAACCGGGGCCCGCTGAGCCGGACTAGCGGAGTTTGGCTTTAATGAGAAATCATTTCCGTAATGGTTAAGAGAGAAAATGAAGAATCGGAAAAAAATTCCAAAGAATATGGTGAGGATTTCGGGAGATGAAAAATAATGAAGTAAATAGTTTAGAAGTTTCTTCTCATGGGAAAAATAAGTATAAATGATACCGAGGTTTGTTTTACATTTTTCTGTGGGTTTAAGACAGAGTCGGGACTGACAAATGAAATTAAATTTTTCGTAAACATTTGTCTTAGTTTGTTTAAATGACACGAGGTCTTTCTACAAATTTAAGTACTTTCCCACCGAAAATATTTCGAGCGAACTCCCACCTTTTTGTGTGCATTTCGCTCGTTCGCAATTTATATGCTAATCGATGGCCGACGAAAGTTTTCGCATAAAAGTGTTGCCAACTATGTGGGTTGCGGCCCGACGAAACGAAAACATCTGCCACCAAGTTGGATGCAATTTATTGCGATGACCACGACCGGCGACCGATGACGAGAGCCGCCGTCGCCTTCAGCGAGGGCCGCGCCGAGATCGTGCACCGAGAGCCGGAGCCCGGTCCTGCAGGAGCTGTTTTTTTCGGGCTCGAGCTCGAGCACATCAATCACAATTTTTAGGCCGCAGCGTTGCCACCAAATAAATTGATTGCCCTTCGGTCATTTGCGGGCGACGCGTTCGACCTGAGCTCGGCCCGGCCCGGCCCGGCCCTCGCTCCGAACAATTACCCCGGAAAGATATGGGCGACAGCATTTGGCAGCAACAACGACAACAACAACAAAACGTGCCCCAAATTGCGGCCTTCATTAAGCGGCCGGTGTTGCATGCGAAATGCCCGCCAGCCGGCCGCAATTCGGCCGTTTCCCCCTTTTTCTCTTATCCTGGACCATTTTTGATCGACCCCTGTCATTGGCTGATGGACGAAATTTCGGCGCTCGAGAACTATTTCGAGTGAAAACCATTTTTGTCGATAGCCCTAGGGAGGAGTAGGGGAGACGACGGATGAGGGCAGGGGCGGGGTGTTTGGGGGCATCATAATTTTGTGGAGCCTCCGCCGGCGCCCCTCCCGCGGCTCGCCGGGCCATTTCACGGTGAAGAACTCTTCCGGTGGAAAACCCATAAAAACCGCGAGTCGTTCCGCGAGATTTTCCTTGGAATTTCTTCAGCGAGTGCGGAGGGCAGATGGGGAGGAGAAGGAGTTGAGTGGGTGCGGGATGGCGATGGAGAGGGAGGGGCAGTGGCGATGTCTGTCACAGTTGACTGGCGTTTTATGGACCATTTTCCGGATGTGCAACATGTTCGCGCACAAAATAAATGCTAATTTCCACGAGACTTTTATTGTTCATTTTATTTCGCGCTCGTCATCTTCACAAGAAATGTAAAAATATTATTAAAACAAGTAAGAGGGGGAATGTAACAAAGGCAGATGGGGGGAAAACCAGGCGAAGAAGCAGACGAAAAAATAAAGCGCTCAAGAAAACACGAAGATGTTGAGGCAAAACCGTGGAGTTCGATAAAAAGTGAAGAATCTTAAGAAGAAATAAAAATAAAAAAGATGTAGTGCAAGCAGAAATAAACGAGTTCAAGGAAAAACGAAGAAGGTGGAGAAAAATGTGGAGATGAAGAAAAAGCGAAGATGATGAAGTGCAGCAAACAGGACGAAGCGGTTGGGGACGCGGAAGGACGGAAGTTGGAGGTCGAGTTCCAGTCTGAAGAGATTCCTCTTCGCTGAGGTTCGCCAGGCATCGACGACGGTGAACGGGAGCCGACGACGACCCACCTCGCCGTGTCTGACACACCGTCATCCGTTCGCCATCGCCAGGCACGGTTGACTCTTCACCGGGAGCCGCCGATGAAGACGCCGGCGACGTCGATGACGGCCAGATGAAATGCGCCGACTCATGCCACGAGGTGGAGGGCCAGAAGAGGCCGGAGGAGCGCCGGAGATCGAAGAGGCGTAGAAGGAGCCTCCATGTTGAAGGGGCGCGGGTCGAGCCGTGAGGTCTGAAAAAGGCCTCGAACGATTTCGGATACGATTGAGTTTTGACAGCTCGAGTGGGCTCGGTTTTGTTGTTACCACTTCTTCTACTCCTGCTTCTACTGCTCCACTCGACGTGTTCTTCATGGCTAGTTGGGTTCATGTTGGTTGTTGTTGTGTCGTTACGGCAGCCCTGTAGCCGCCACATGCTGCTGCATATTAATTAGTTCTCGCTTCCCGGCTGCGATAAAGCGATCACAAACTTCTCTCTCTGTCTCTCCGGACTCAAGAGTCCCGAAGTCTGGCTCACTCTGGGTGAAGAGGACGAAGCCATAGACACAGGGGAAGAAGAAGAATGAGAACTCATCACTTGTCCGTGGGGGAGAATTGAAATCGATGCGAAACTGGCGATCTTGAAAACCATGTGAAGATGATTCGGCGATTCTGGGATTTCAGTGGAGGACAAAGAGAGAAACAGTTCAAGAGGGGGAGGGGGTGCAGAGGGCAGTCGGTTAGACGGAGGGAAGCAGAGATATTCAGAGACAGGTACGGAAATATTCAAAGCCAGCCCCCACAGCGGATGGCCGGACGATTGGCATTCGCCAGGTTCCACGGGCGCGGCGACACTTGCGTTGTTAAATATATTTATGAGCCTCCGACACCTCGCCCTAGCCCTCGTCCACGTACTTCAACGACGTCCTCCCTTCCACATCCAACGGCCGGCACACAAAAGGCTCCAACTGCACCGGGAGGCCGATGGCGAGGGCGGGGTCCGGCGGCACTTGTTTGGGGAATAATAGGAATTTTACGAGCTCGCCCGCGCCCTCACCGAAGGACGCCTTTGTGCAGTGCTCGTCTGTGGCTTCGATGCAAAGGCAGGGCCGTCTCGCCTCGTCTCGTGCATACTTTCGGGCGCGCAGCCCAGACCCCGGTCCCTTACCTCGTTTTATGACATTTTGATGCCTTTACGAGGGCTCATTAAGAGAACTCACCGTCAGGGTGGCCGACCACGAGGTCTCCCCGCTCTCCGAGGAGGCCGTGCAGGTGAAGAGTCCGGTGTCGCTCAGCTGGAGGTCTGCAAAAACAATCAGAGCGAGTGAGTGGGTTGGAAATAATTACGAGCAGGAGGGAGAAGGGGAAGGCGAGACTCACCGTCGATTCGCAGGGAGCCGCCCTGGACGATCGTGTAGCGGTTGCCGCTCTGCAGGGCCGTCCCGTCCTTGTACCACTTGACCCGGGGCGTCGGGTTGCCGGAAGCGCGGCAGGGCAGCATCGCGACGCTGCCCTTGGGCAGGGTCTGGTTCGAGGGTCCGATTTGGATGATGGGCGGCGGCGTGTCGTCCACCGACGTCACCTACGGCACAGCATTGGGAGAAAAAAGACACGGAAAGCAAGCGAGATGTGAGTGATTGCGATGAATTGAAATTGGAATTTTTCTGCTCGTCCATGCGACAACGCAAACACCGAGTGAGAGGGAGAGAGAGAGTTCCATAAGGTATGCGCAAATACCGCTGTTTGCGTGGAAAAAATTGCTATAAAAACACAAATTTGCGTACACAAATGTTCGAAACGTATCGCTGCACATCGCTGTCCATCTGCCCATCAGGCCATTCGGGTTTTAAACGATTCCTGGAGAGGCGGCCGGGGCGGGCCGGGACGGGGCGGGCCGAGCCAACCGGGGCCGGTTCATTCATGCATTTGGGTCAATTTCACTATTTGTTATGCGAGGCGGTTTTTAAATATTTCCCACGTTCCGTCCGAGGAATATTTGCTTTACGCGAGCTGTTTGGATTACCCGAGATTATCCGTGCTTAAATGCATGTTGCTGGAGAGCTCCTCGTTGGAGTCTGAGGGAGGTCCTTAAATGCATGTTTAAAACTGACGAAGGCCAATTTGAACCGCGCTTAATCCAAATCGAACAATTTACTCTGGTCACAACTTGTTCACCTATTCATTTCACTAGTGAATTGTTCAAGGTTGTACGATCCAATTGATTTGCCTCGGGCTAGCATTTACTCGTCCATTTGGAGGCGAAAGAATACCGGAATTAAGTCGAATCCTTCCACGCCCCCACCGGCTCCAGGGCCCAGCTCAATGTCGTGTCGCTCCACCCACTGCCAACCGATCCCCTCATTATCCGAGCATGATTTCAAAGTAATTTCGAATGGTTCTCTCTCTCTCTCTCCCTTTCTGTCACTCACGCACGGCTTCCGGTTAATAATTCACCAGTTGACGGCGACGTTGGCAACTCAACTCACCTGTAGGAACGCCCTGATGGTGGTCGAGTCGACGACGCTGAAGGCCGAGCACACGTAGTAGCCGGCGTCGTCCTTCTGCACGCCGCTGATCTGGAGGGTGCCCTCGACGGAGACGTGCAGGTGGCCGTAGGAGTTGTTCGGGAACATCAGGGTGGACGAGCCTTCCTTCGTCCAGAACACCGAGGGCGGGGGGTTGCCGTCGGCGACGCAGGGGAACTGGGCGACCCCGTTGAGGCCGACCTTTTTGTCCTGCGGCTTCATGATGAACGTCGGCGGGGCTGCAAAGAAGGGTGGAGAAGCTCGTGAATAGATGATGACGGTGGTTATGATGAAGAGTTGAATATCAAAGGGCAAACAACACATCGTGCAAAGAGAACAATAGTAATAAGAACAAAAAACAATAAAAACCGTCCCTCGTTGGATGGCAAACAAATAGAAGGTGAACAAATTGAATTTGTATTTGAAACCTGCTCGGGGAAGCGGCTCACGTTCGAATGAATTTGCCAAAAATATCAAGTTGAGGACCGAGGGAAATTCGGACGAAATTTGATCTACATTTTAATGAGAAACGGATGTTGGTCGGTCTCGGACAAGGACTTTGATGTGAGGGCTGGGGTTCCCGAGTTTTGGACTGTTCCATGGCAATTGAACCGGTGGTCAAGGGTCTGCGCAGGTGGAAGATATCTGAACTTCTTTGAAAGTGGTTTCAAAGTGGATTGGAAGATGATTCAAAGTGGACTCAAGGACGATTCAAAGTCGATTCAAAGATGATTTAAAGACGATTCAATGACGACTCAAAGATGACTCAAAGTGGACACCAAGTCGATTCAAAAATTATCCAAGGATGACAAAAATATTCAGATCTTGATTCAAAGACGATTCAGATTCAGACTCAGATTCGCTTCTAAGCGGATTCAAAATCGACTGATTCGAATCGACTGGATTTCGGTAGTGTCCGGTCCCCTCTGCCCACCCACTTACCGTGCACGGTGAGGGAGGCCCGGGCGCTGATCTGGCCGACGCTGTTGTGGGCCTCGCACACGTAGGTGCCCTCGTCGGCGGGCGTCACGTTGGTGATCTCGAGGCTCTTGTCGTCGTGCTGGATGCGGGCCCGCGAGACCGGGATGTTGCCCTCCTCCTTCTTCCAGAGGATCTTGGGGGGCGGGTCGCCGCCCACCTGGCACTGGAACTGCACCGTCTGGCCGGAGAGCATCGTGAGGTCCTGCGGCTCCTTCATGAAGTACGGTTTCACTGGAAGCAAAATCGAAAATGGAGGTTTAAAACGAGGTTTATTCTAATATATTAATTATTTTTTTTCGAGAAAATTAATAAAGTTTTCGAATGCCATGAAAGCACTCTTCGGGTATCAAGGCGCGGAGAAGAAGAGACGGGAGCAAAGAGAGAGAGAGAGAGAGAGAGAGAGAAATAGAATGGTGAGGGGCGGAAAAACTTAATGAAGATTTCTCAAGTTGTTGATTGTAAAACATGCGGAAGGAATGAAAACCTCGAAGAGGAAGCCAAGGAAGTTGAGGAACTCGAAGAGGAGACTGGGAGACAGAGAACGGCGGCGAAGAGAGGAGGAGCAAAGAATGAGACGGATGTCGGCTGAAAAGGCTGCGAGTGCAGAAGTCGCGCAGTTGAAGTTTTTAAATAACGCTCGGGTCAGGACACGACAGGGCAGGACAGGACAATTTTTCCCACGCATTGTTGAACCCTCTCGGAGTCCGTCCCCCATCCCCTTCCCGTCTCCCCCTCCCTTCCTCCTTGTCTGCTGCTCCTCCTCTTGGCCCACCTCGCTCGACTCACAACTTTTCCAATAATGACGAAACTTTGCATAAAGAACGGGACAAGTGAATGCGTTTGTCTCGCTCTCTAAGTGGACATTTGGCTCCAGCACGTCGCCGACGGACAAAGTTAATGAGAAAATTTCGCCATCTGCGAGGTTTTACTCTTTGGGTTTTTTGCTCGCAGGCCGGTTTTGGCAAGAGTTCATAATTTGCCAAGAGTCAGCCACTTCAGGGGAGTTGGACGCAGAGAACGGCAGAGGAGGAAGGCGAAAAGGAGGGGGGGAGAGGGTGCAGTGAATGGAACTGCCTTCAGGAATCCGTCCCTCCATCGATGGCTCGACGGGGCCCATTTAAAGCTCGTGGAAGCTCTGAATGATGGTTGTTTCCACTTCACGACCTGGGGCCCGAAAAGAGACAGTCAAGGGGCAGCGAGGAGAGGTGGGAGAGAGAAAGGGAGCGATGGATAGAGGGAAGATAGGGGTGGGGGGGGAAGAGCGAAATCCCCACATCGAAGGGTACCCGAAGCCACCGAGGAGCGATAAAAGTGCAGAGCTTAAAAAATGTCCCTTCGCTGGCAATGGAAATATGAGTGTGCACTCGTAGGTGTGTGTGAATGTGTGCATGGGGAAATGTGTGTGTGCGTGAGAGTGTGTCCAAAAATAAATAAATCTCCACACAGCTCATCGGGAGCTCCGCTAGCCGGGCTTTACCACGGCCCAAGCGTATATTTCGCAGCTGCTACGGTGGAAGGCATTAAAAACATATGCAGTGATAAAAAAAAATACAATGGGACACGCAAAAACATATAAAAATATACAACAAAAAATTATAAAAAAAAATATAAAAGAAAAGAAAATTTAAGAAATAAAACCTTCCACAGAAATATTGGGAAAAGCGGCGACGAGTGAAAGGGACAGGCGGACCGAAAGCAGAAGCAGAAACGCATAAATTCGTTCGATAGCAAATAGTTCGCTGTCTCTGTTCGACTGTCAATGGGGGAGGGAGAGCAACAGAGGGAGTGACAGAAGGGACGAACGATTGTAGAGCGGGGAATCCGGAATTCCCGAACTGCAGGCTGTTATGTCAGCCATTGTCTTCAGTCACAGCTCACCGGAGGACCAGCGGAGGTTCCTCGAGTGACTGGAAAAGAGGTCGACGGAGGAAATGTCGAGCTTGAAGAGATCTGCTTCAAGGTACTAAGGTGGAATGTGTTGAAAATATTTGAGCATTTTCTCGCCACTCGGAAATATATTTTTAAACAGAAACCCCTCTCGCTAAAAATACCTTCCATCCACAACTATTTCAGCGACTTGTTTTGAGAAGTTCAACAAACCGTGTTTTCCAAATAAATGAAAAATCGAAATCTCTTCGTCTTCCCAGATTTCACCTAATTTTCTCACTCATCAACGTCGACGTCGGCGTCGGCGTCGCCGTCACTGGCGCTTGGCGGGTGGCAGCGCGTCACGAGGCGCGAAGCGATCCGAGTCGAGTCGACCCCCCGCCCCTTCAGCCTCTCCATCTTCAGATCGCACTCTGTTTTTGGCGCCCGTTGTTTGTGCGCCGCCAGGACCCCCGCCGGCCCATGGCGTGGTGGAAGAGAAGAAGGAACCACCGGGGGTCCCTCGATCGCTCCATCTCGCTCGGCCATCCAACCGTCCGTCCGGTCCTTTCGACTGGCGCCGCTGGCCGTCTCTCGTCTGTCAGTGGCGCGTAGTCGCCGGTTTTCCGTCCGACTTTTTCAACATCTTCATTTCTCAAAACCTCCTGCCTCGCTTCTACCACTTTAACTGACGTCTCCATCTCCCTCGAGGGATTTTCTGTCTCCCTCCCACTCCTCACCGGGCGCTCGTAACTCATCACTGGCGTCTCTTTTCCTCGTTCTCACGTAAAGCAAATACTCGAACTTTGTTCGCTCTACCTTTACATCTGGATCGCTTCAATCCCTTCCCTTCCCTTCACCTCCTGCTCTCTCGCTCTCCCTCGCTCTGTTCTTCTTTAATCCCTCCCTGGAAACCTCCCTCTTGACCCTCTCTGACCCTTCTCGGTCGCTCTTATCGTCGCAATTGCACGCGTTGCAATTCAACAATTTCTCCTTCAAGCATCACGCACTCGAATGATGCAAAATCCTTCTCCCTCTCTCTCTCGGTCACCCTTTCTCCCCTCTCCGTCTGAGCTTCCTGTCGTTCGTCGTCGATGTCCTTCTTATCTGATGTCCTCGTTCACCGAATGTTAAACTATTTTCTAGTCAAGCGAGTCTAATGTGAAAATTTACACTTGATTTCCTTTCGGTCCCGGGATGGCGCGGCCAGCGAGGGCCGGTGGGGATGTCGTGAGGCATGAGAGACAAGAAGAGAAGGCGAGAGGGATGGAGATATTCTAGATTAGATGGACAGAATGGGACCGAGCCAATGGCTGGTTACCGGGGCACGTGCCTGTCCAATGGCTTCAGGTCGGGCCACCGCGATCCAGGGAACGAGGGGACGGAGGGAGAGAGTGAGATAAGGAGACGAACTGAGGGAGGCAAGGCAGAGGGAGAGAGGCGTTTGAAAATTTAACTAGTTCCCTCCCAGAGAACTGGAGTTGAAAATGTACGTTAATTCCGATTCCCATTCGAAATAAAGTTTAAAAGGAATCCCTAGCCCGACTTCAATGTCCTTGGGGTCTGTCGAGCTCGCTCGTCTCCGTGAGCCACTGGCAGTTGTCCAATGCTTCTTCTTCCATTGCTGCCCCATCCCCGATTCCTTCGAGAAAAATCGGATAATCGAAGCAAAGAAAAGAGAGAAACACGTCGCGGCCATAAACCAAAAACACAACAATTATCATTATCAATACAATGATAAGACAGACAACAACAGAGGAGGAGGAAGAAGAGGAAGAGTCGAACTTAGTCCCATTAATATCATCAATAATCTCGACAACGACTTGAGGAACTCCACGAACAGCAACAACAGCAGCGAAACAACGTCCACCATGCCCTGAGGAGAAGGAGTCGGACGTGACAACGAGCAGCAGAAGGCGGGTCCTTGGGCGAGAGAGCGGAGGGGGGTAGGGGGTGAGGCCGCCGATTGACTCACCTTGTACGATTAATTTGGCGTAGCTGGACTCCCGGGTGCCGACCAGGTTCTGAGCAATGCACTTGTAGTTGCCCTCGTCAATCGGCTCGACGTTGCTTATCAATAGGTTTCCGCCGTCCACGATCCGAATACGTGATGTGGTTCCGTAAGACTTCGTCTTTAAATCATCCAAAGGGACTCCGTCCTGAAAGTACACAAACAACAACAGCGATCAGATGATGACGATGATGATGATTATCGGGAGAAAAATACAGCAGTGAAGGAAATACGAAAAAGTGGAAAAAACATAAGATATAAAGATAAAATTAATATAGTGCGCGTGATGAAGGAACGAGAACGGCTGCGAAGGAGGCACGAAGTCTGATGGCGGCAAAGTCACGACAGATGGGGAGCTGAGAGAAGGAGAGAGAGCCGGAAGATGGGCGAAGGTGCCAACACAGTAGCGAAAATTTCGGAGTAGATAAGGGCAGTTAATTAAGTGCAAAGTGCCAACTGACCGGAGCCGGAAAGTAGTGGACGTGATGTAGAGCAGACGAAAGACGTTGAGAGAAGGAGTAGGGGAGAGAGAGAGAGGGCTGAAGGGCCGGACTGGAGACGCACAGAATGGCGTTATTAATTAGGGGATTTTCGGGGGAGATTTTTCTGATTTGACGCTGATTAAATGTTCGCAAACTTTCAAAATAAAAGTTAACTTTTTCCCCACCCATCACTCTCCGTCTCCAGCCATTCTTTCACTCCAACCATTTGCTTTCGCCTCCATCTTCCCTCTCCCCCTCACTTCGATCTTCCTTCCTTCACTCTTCCCTTCTCGAGCAAGCTGTGAGTTTGGCAGCCTCGAAATTGCAGTGAATACACTTAGTAGTGAAGCTTTCAGCTCTTGCTTCAGAGCTGGGGCGAAGTCTCGAGAGCTGGGGCGAAGTGGGAAGAGAAGTTTTTCGAAATCTTTAATGAAGAAGCTTCCGAGCCAAATCTGATTACTGTGACTAGTGAGGAGTGAGTGAGGACGAGGGCTTTTAGGAAGCTTAGGAGATCTTTGGGGAGGAAAAAGGACCAGACCTGGAGTAGAAGCGAGGTAATTTTGGGCGATGCTGAGAAGACGAGCGATTTTTATAAATTGTTGAAAGCTGCGACTGATCAAGAAGGCGTTTGAAGAACTGCGCCCGTTTCTTTCAGCTGGTTTTTCGACTTTCACTGCATTTTCCACTGTCTGAAAACTGAACAAACGAATCGGATGTCGCTCCATATAAAATTCTGTCTCTCTTTCTGGTGTACCGTCCAGTGGGAATTTTTAAAAAGTGCTTTAAGTGTCTTTTGTTTACGATTTGCTCCGCCAGAGGAGGCGAAAAAGGAAAAAATCCCTCCATTTCAAAGCAAATTTATTCAAACAATTGTGTTTCCCTCTCTCTCTCTGTCTCTTGCTCTCTCTCTGTCAACGTCGACGCATAAATTATGCATGACGCTTCCATTTGTGTTGCTTAAAAATGCTGCTGCTGCTGCCACTTGTTTCTGCAATTTTTCACGTCTCCACCTCGACCTCCTTCACCTTATCCTTCGGCACCGCTTCTCGTTGCTGTTGCTCTTGCTGTTGCTGTCGCTGTCGCTGTTGCAACCTGCTGCATCACATGCTGCAGTCGCAGCAACGGAGCAAGCCAGGAATATGCAAAACTCGTGGGCGGAGTAGGACGAGGAGGGAGACAGACAGGGACGGAGAGAGTGGGGACGTGGGGTGTGGGAGGCTGAGGCGGAGGCGGTCTGTGTTTTCCATGCAAATGTGACGAAAATGAAAGCTGCAAAAGCTCTCCCACGACAAGCGAAAAGCCAAGCGCTGGAGCAAAAAAAACAGCAATGACAAATGTAACAAAAAACTACCAAAAAACTACCAATAAAACAACGACAAGGACCCTGTTGATTTTGCCTTCGGGAAGACAGGAAGGGAATATTTAAAAAACGAAAATGAAAAAGATAAAATTGGAGAAGGGAGATGAAAAATAATGTAGGTGAACATGGAAAAGATACGAACAAATTATGAAGGAAGTAATAATCCAATGGCAAGAAAGAAAATACACGAAATAGAAAATAGGCAAAAAGTAAAATAAAGTGAATAAATAAAAATAATCTCAATAAATACGGAGAAAACTAATTATGAGAAAAAAATATAGGTGAATAAATTAAAATAAATTGAATAAAAGTGTATAATAATTCAAAAAAGGGAATAAATATAATACAAATTGATTAAAAAAAAAATTTAATATGGAGAAAAATAGAGAAATATAAAATTTGGATTGTTTGAAACCCACCTTCATCCAGATGAGCGTCGGCTCGGGGATCCCCTTGGGCGGGCCGCACTCGAGCAGCGCCGTCTCGCCCTTGGCCACGCGGGTGTCCTTCGGTTGCACGCGGAAGTCCTCGCGCAGCACTGCAAGAAAAGAGATATTTTTTCAGTTGATAAATTTAAAAAATTCAATAAATATTTTCTCGGTATAAACATTTCATTTCCCAATAGGGTTTTGGATTGCGAACTCGGTTACTCGAGAGGTTTCCTAAGGAAATATTTCTCAATCAATGACACGCTGCCGACCGCCGTCAGCTGATCGGCGAGAACAGTGTTGCACCTTCACGACACCTCGCAGCCAGCCGCGGACTCCCGCAGGCGTCCCGAACTCGTGCGAGACCCTCCGATCGCCGATCGTCGTTGGTCGTGCTCCGCACGCCTGAAGGTCGCGAGCCTTTGCTCGCTCGCTCACTCAACGTCAGCCCGACCAACGGCTGTTGTCATGCCGTGTCGCGCGACGTAACGCGGCGTGACGTAAGGCAACGCAACGTAACGTGGCGAGCGTGAGCGACGTAGGCTGGATGCAGGCCGCAGGACGTGTGTGTGTGTGTGTGTTTGTGTAGGTGTCGCCTGTCGGGCTCTGGAAACATAATAACGAATGGCCCAGAGTGGCGACAGTCGCCGAGATTTATGACAGCTCAGCAGGAGCGGGAGCGGGAGCGGGATGGCGAGATACAGCTAAAACAACAACAACAACAGCAGCGCAGCATCAGCCGGAACGACAATAAAACCAACATCCAGGGCAACGAGGCGGACGAGGTTTCGGGCGAATCGATCTGGCGTTGCGGAGGATTTATTGAAATTTTGCAATGGAATACGAGCAGCAGCAGAGGAAGGAAAAATAAAAAAAGCATCGAAAATAATAAAAAAACAAGAAATAAATAATAAGAAAAAATTGAAATAAAATTTGAAGTAAAGATACAAAAAAACGCGGCGAATCGAGACCTGAATTTGATTTGATTTGAATGCACTGAAAGCCAGCTCGTTGCATGGGATTTTCAATTAATTAAAAATGAAGGCAGGCCAATCTAGCGAAGGCTGAAGCGAGGATTTGGCGTTGAATTTTCCCGCAAACCACTTGATTTAATTCTCGTTTTTATTAAATCTCTCCTTGTTCTTGAAGGCCAAATTATTTAATCCACTCATTCGACAGAGACTCCGAGAAGCGCTTTGAGACTTCATCAAACGCACACACCGACCACTCACCCCCACACCAACGCACACCCGCATTCGCTGCCACAGATGGAGCCTCGCTCGGGGGCGTGGCATGTGTCATCTGTCACGTTGTCGACGAACTCGCTACTCATTGTCTCGTTGCGGAATCCTTCGGCCGCAAATTAAATACAAATAAACTGGGTGCAGATGTGCGATGAGAGGGTGTGGGTGTGGGTGTGGGTGTGGGTCGGAGTGTGTGTTGCGGTAAGTGGTGCGTGTGTGCGTGTGTGCGTGCGCGGTTGTAATGAAGTGGTTTCGCAAACATCGACAACAAAGCGAAAAAAAAACACCTCGACAGCTGCCAACGTTTCGGGCCACGCTTGGCAGCCAGACGGACAAACATTCGAAGATCGGGCTTTGTTTTTGTAGTCGTTGCGTCTTCGCCAACAACCAGCGCCGATGTCGCTGTCTCTAGGAATAGTTGTTGTTGGCTTAGTATTACTTTTGCTGGCTTTAGTTGGGGTTTTTGTCGTCTTCAGTCGATGTTTTTCATGTCTTAACTCATTGTTTTTGCTGCCTTCAGCCGCAGTTTTTGGCGTTTTCTTCTCGAAAGCAAATATTTGTCGTTAGCAATAGTGTGAAGTGAAATTTGTACAAAAATCAATAACACCAACAACAACTGGGATGCGAGAAGTGCATGCGGAGCAACTGTCAGTCAGTCACATGTCAGCAGGAGCGAGGGGGAGGGGAAAAAATAATAAAAAACTGTCAAAAAGAACGAACGAACGATTGAGCGGATGCAGGAAAGAACGAGACGGCGGCTGAGACTGAGGCGAGCGAATCGACTGCTCTCACGCTACGTGCGCCGACGACACGTGAGCGGCGGCGGCGGCGGCGACGTCCAGTGCTGCCAGGGCGACATGAAGTGCTGCCAGGCGACTCGCCCGAGCGACGCACGGCGTCACGTGAGCCAGCAATCGAATTTCGCCGACAAGACGGAACCAAATTAGGGAAAATATAATTATGGGAAGTGTTTTTTCTGCCGTGTTTTTGGTTCCTCCACGCCATTGGCCATTTTCGGAAGTGGATTTGACGGAACGTCACGTGGCCCCCGAAGTTTCTGCGTCTGACACGTGATGTGTGGATTTCATTCCCATTTAGTTTACTTTTCTCTTGCCTGTCGCTCTCTGAGGGATTTCACCAACTTCTGCATTGTTTTCTCCTCCATCAGCTTTTCTTCAAGAACGTCTTCCGTAAGCATATTTTCTTAATCATCTCTTCTTCTTCAATCACACCTCCTCCTGGTCCTTCCTGAAAGAGGACTTCGCTCAGCTCCTCCGCTCAGTTTCCGTTCGTTTCCCGAAGTCTCAATTCAATTTTCGCCCGAAGCCAGAAACTTTGTCGTCGAACTTCGCGTAATTAGAAACCCCGAATAGTGTTAACAAGAACAACAACAAGGCGTGGAGCACCAACAACAACATGAGGAACAACTACAAAAAAGCAACAAAGGGAACAACTAAAATGTACAATAAAAACAAACACTGAAACAACAACAAAAACTAGAATGACAACAACAACATCAACACCGAGAAACATCGTCAGTAACAAAAATAACAAATACAACAACAACTTCGCCGTGCTCCACACGAACAAAACCAAGAGGAAAACCTCTCATTTGCTAAACGTGCGTTGACACCGCTTCTTCTTCTCCTTCTCCTTCTCCGTCGGCTCGTCGTCTCTCCCACTCCCTCTGTCTCTCTGTCTCTCTCGCTCGCACGCTCCTTGGGTCTCCTTCTCTTTTCCCCAGTGTTTTTCAAGCCGTCGACGCGCCGTCGCTCACGTGACGCTAATTTAATATTTTAATTAAGCAGGAGCCACGGAGACAACAACAAAACAACAACAACAAGAACGAGGGCAACAACATGAAAGTAACAACAACAACTAACCTAGGATCTACGAAAAACGGCAACAACAAAACTAATGAATGCAAGTGCGTGGTTTTGTGGAATCGTTTTTCGTCCCTTTCTCTCGTTTCTTCTCTTCTCGCTCTGTGCATTCGTCTTATTTTTACTTCTGTTTTTTTTTCGCTTTGGTTTTGTTTTTCCTTAGATTGTGTCTTTGCCTTGTTTTTATAAGATTTTTTTTTTGCTTTTGCTTTAGTTTAGATCTGATTTTCCTTGCAGTTTTTGCAGTTTACTTGCAGTCTGGTTTGTTTTGCTTTTATTGTTGGTGTTTGAGGAGTTTTCGTTGTTGTTGTTGTGTCTGTGATTTCAGTTTCAGTCGGTTTTTGCCAATTTCGCGGGCATGTTTAATGGGCAAAACAACGATAAATGGAAACCACGCGAGCCGTTTTCGAGCGTTCGTCGACGAGTTTCACGCATTCACGGTCTGAAGAGTTTCCTGTGCCTGCTGCCGAGATTGTCTCCCTCTCTCTCTCTCTCTCTCTTTCCTTCCTCATGCATTCCTTTCCTTCCACTCGATTCCCGACACCGACTTCGAGCCCTCCAAATCCCCAATTTGAATCATTTTCCGTAGAAAAACTACTTTGTATTCGTTCACGGTCTTCGGACCTCACTCGGCTCGAATTGTGTACCGATGGCTTGACCATCTCCCGCTCTTCCTCTTCCTCCCGGACCGCCCTCCGCCCCCGACCACCCGCGGCTCGCCTCGTGTCGCAGCCGCCCATAACCTCAGCGACATGTCGTCAATAAACATTTAATTAACGCCTTCGCCTCGACGATCCTCAACCTGCATCCTCCACAGCTTCTCTCTCTCTCTCTCTCCATCCCTCTCTCTCTCTTCTCCCTTCCCTTCCCTGGTCGGCTCTTCTCTGGCCACGGTCCGTCCGCCGGTCGGATGTTTTTATTTTTATTACGAATTTCCATTAACAGAACAATTAAAAATGCGTTTCCTACGACGTTTAATGGCGTTGGCGCTGACGCTGACGCTGACGTCTCTGCCTCGGTCTGCGGCTCCGCCGACTGCGACGGCATCGTCTTCGGTCCTCGTCGGTAGGTTCTCGTGTCCAGCCGGACACGGGTCGCCTCTCATGAGAACGAAGACGACGAGAAGACGAGGATGGCGAGGGAGATGGAGGAGAAGCCGAAGAAGAGGAAGAATGGCCAATTATGGAGGCATCAAATTTAAGCGTTAATTAATTTATGAGTTTTTAATTGAAGCCCGGGGGTGGGCAGGGGCGCCTCCCGCCCCTCTCTTAGCACTTTCCTCCTCTGCCGCTCTGGCCCCGGGTGGGAGGCGAATTTCGATGGTGCTAAAAGGAATTAAAGCAGAGATGGGGAGGACGCAGAGGCGACTCTTCACAGCGAATGTCTCGACTGGTCCAGGAAGGCGGCGAGCCATTAAAATGGCCGAGCGATGGCCATCGGGAGCTCGTGCACGTCTCCGACGATATTCGTCCGATTTCATATGGAAGCTCGAAGCCGTCGAGGTGTGCAGAAAGTCTATGGAGGAAGGTTTACGAGGCCAGTAAACGAGACCGAGCATTTTGCACGAATTTATGATCTTCAATTAAGCCCAGTTTATGTCCACAGTAACCATTACTTAGGCGCAAGCAGGTGGAGGAAATTAAGTTATTCCCAATGAACTTCAATGTGAACATTTTTTAAATGAATGCAGAGATTAGCAGAGATAAATAATAGACATTTTTGCTAATTTATTGGGAAATAAATATTAATAGAAAGAATAAACATTAATAAAAAGAAATCAAGTTCATCAAAACGTTCCCACTTCAACTTCAATAAACCCGGCCCACACCCTCGCTCAAATTCTTCCTCCCACCAAAGGGAAACAACAAAAACAGCAACAACGACGACGACAACATAAAACTCTGCTTACAACATTGTTGAGTTAACAACATAATTGTTGACATTCGACGTCTGGCTTTCGTCGTATATTTTTTCCTGGACTTTTCATTTCCATCGACACGTAAACAAAGCGAGAGAAATAAATATTTGATTTGGATTTTGAGACAACATTTGCGAGTACCTCGTGTTTGGTTAAAATGTTGGCACGATACATGAAAGAGTTGGCGACCGACCGACGGACAGACCGACCGATCGATTGATGTTGTCGCTCTTGTTGTTGGCGGCGGCCAGTTGCATGTTGTTTACAATCGGGCGATGGAGAGACGCGAGATGAGAGATGGCTGGGAAGACGATCATCTAGATGAGGATCTTGGGAACAAGGGCCAGAGGAATCGGAAGATGATGAACATGATGATGATGACGATGATGACGACGTTGACGAGACTTTGGACCGCTCGACCCATCTGAACTTCTGCGCTCTCCACATCGCGAGCCCCACAAATTGGCCCAACTCAAACAACAGCCATTAAATTAACCCGACATTAGAGCCGGCGGTTTTTCAACCGAAGTGTCTTCGGCAACCCCAAACTTCGCACTCGACCTCGATTCGGCCGAAACTCGACCCCATCCGGAGTTCCGGGAACAACAACGAGTAGACCAATTACAGCAACGACAACAACTACAGTGACTAGACCAACAATTACAACGGCGAACAGGGAACGGCGAATGCTTATTACAAAAGTTTTCCAATTATTTTCGCAAAATTTCCAATGCCGAAAAAACGCTCGCTCGCTCGCTCTCTCTCGAAACTTCGTCCAATTAGAGCAAACATCGAGCCCTGCATGCAACATCAATCAAGCGGCGAGCGCGGGGTCGGCGAGAGCGAGCAGAGCGGGTGATGGCGATGGTGACGACGGCGAGGCGATGGAGGGCGAAAAGTTTGCTCGGCGTAATCCTGGCGGCCGCCAAACAACCGAACAACCGAGCAAACAATCAGGCCAAGTCAATCAAACGTGTTGCCGGAAACGGTTCAGGATTCCAAATGCCTGGCAAATATTTGACCCCCGACCCCCGGATGGTCTCCGTTTCCCCGAGTCAGGAAGTTTTTAACCCTTGCGTTGACTCGGCGTGCGTGCAGAGGATGCGGTGATGAAGGGCAGCGGCAGCTCGTCGCTGACTCAGGGTGCGATGACTTTCAAATCGAGGAGGGCTTCAGAATTGTCTCTATTTCTGGTATTTACAAATACACATAGACATCCTTCATCGTGATGATCTCTCGGCGAGGGCTGTCACAAATAAATATCGACACGTGTCCACGGTTCGGCGTCGTCTCCTCGCCGTGCCCTCCTCGGCCTGATGGTCTAATTTTTGGCTTGCTGTTTTTCTGTGGGACGATGGAAAATTGTGTCAATATTTCTCGACACTCGGGTCCCAACTACAACAACGACGACGGCACGACAACAACAACAGCATCTGTCGCTGGCTCTGGCCGCATTTACAATTACAAATAATAAGCTCGTCCACGGCAAGAAGGGATCGAACGAGCTCAAGGCGAACGGATGAAGCCGAAGGAGACGACGAGAATGAACGAATGGACGGACCCCGAAAGGCAGGAGAAAGGGACGGGCGGTTCGGGGGTTGAAGAGAGCCCAAGGAGGGCAAGAAAAATGTCGCCATCTTTTGTTTGTTTAGTTCATTGTATTTGCACGAATCAATCAAGTAGCCGGGAGGCAAAAACAACATCATCACAATGAGGACAAACACAAGAAGAAGGAGATCAGGGTGAAGAGGAACAAAAACAACAACAGCAGTTGAAATACGAGCAACTGCTGGTGTTATTTGGCGATGTCCTTTGCTTATTATCCTGTTAGCATAGAAATGAGCAGACATTTTTATTGCATTTCTGCGCCACGTTCGCCGCCAGTTCGTCCTGCTCCAAGAGCCGAAGCGGCCGAAGCTCCTTCGTCCTGGCATTGTCCTGGAGGAGGATGAAATTAAACGATTCTCCTTTGTTTACACAGCGAATGTCCTTTTTATGCAAACCCTGGGCCGGACGTCGCTGCGACGTTTTTATGGCCGCCATTTCCGGCCTTCCGACGCCTCCTCCTGGGCCGAGGGCGTGGCCTTGGCGCGGGTCCCTCCAGTTGAGAGCGAGACCGAGAGCGGAAAGTGAGAGTTGCCCAGTTTTTGGCGGCATACTTTCGGGCGGCCGAGCGTGGGCGTCGGTCATTAAAGCGGGCGGAGGAAGGAAATTTTTCAGTAATGCCAGCAATGGCGGCCGACGAGAAAGGGAGAGCTGGTGGAGGGTGGGACAGAGCGAGGGGGTCGCAGGAGGAGGCGACGAAGGTCGGGTTATGCAAATCGGGAGAAGTAGTGAGCGAGGGGGAGCCGGAAATGAAGACGAGGGGACGATGCTGAATCGGGATCGTCGGGAGCCGGAAGACAAAGAAAGGACGACTGAAGATAAGAGAAAGGGATTGCGCGCAGTATCGGTGAAAAATCAGGGAGAAAGTCCTGCGAGGCAAACGAAGAGCTGAGAGGAGAAATAAAAACTATATTTGGAGTTGGAGGCAGCGAGAGCGAGAAACAAAGTGCAAACAGCAATGGAAAGAAAGCAGGAGAAAGTGGAGTTTGAGTTTGAAAAGTTGACAAAGGAGAAGGCGAAGGAAGCCTTGAAGGAGCAGACGGTGGAAAAGGAAATAAAATATTTTACGACATCAAAATTTAATCCCGATTTTATGGCTTCTGCTCCTCTTCGCCGGGAGACGATCGTTAAGCGAAGCAATTAAATTTCTCGCAACAACGAGCAACAAAATCAAACCCTCGGCCATGGAGCAGCAACATCAATGGAGGGAGAACCAACCAGGAATCGCAATTCTCCACATTTCCCCGTGGAAATCCACGAAACCGCCACAGGATCCGACTGCGAAAAACTAAAATTTGCAAAACCCAAATGCATTCGAAAGAACGATGCGGTGAACAGCGAAATCTTCTTCCATCCACATCCCCATCCAGCACTGTCCGTGATGCGGGGCTGATGATGACGATGGAGCTCATCATTAGGGTGAGGATGATGATGGATATCGTGTGGAAAATTGCAAATTTCTGGCAATTTGCACGCTACTGCGGGGCACGAAAAATTCAAAATTTAACCCACAAAATGTTCACGAAGGAACGCCCACTTCGGCCCATCGACGTCGGCAGCAGCGCGGTGTTTTTGCTGTTGTTGTTTCAGTTGCACCCGCCCAGCACCAACATGTGGGAACACGAGCTGCCAAGTCGCAACACACAACGGCACAAACGGACGGACGGACAGACAAAGTGCACACTTTAACCTTTCCTTGCAACGGCAGCGCGAGCGCGAGCGCCAACAACGACGACAGCAACAGCAAACATTAGGAGCAGCAACAGCAGCATCATCATAACAACTACAACAACAACACCGCCGACAGCCTCGGCCCCGGCCAGCCCGATGCATATCAGTTGCTGGCTCTCGGTGAAAATGTTGCTATCAGTTACCGAAAAATCTCTAACATCTGCATCAGCCACGGCGACGCAGCATCAGATGCTGCTGTCGCTGACTCCGTTGCTGCTGCCGCTGCTGCTCCTGCTGCTACAGGCGATTTTCGTCGTCGTCGTCGCTGTTGTTGTTGTCGCTGTTCTTGGAGGTGGTGCAACTGCAGCACAAGCAACATGACAGACAGTCGAGGGACTGCAGCTGTGTGTCTTGAAATCGACTGCGGCCACACGAGCACCGACAGATCGAGCCGGCGAGACCGACCGAACTCGCGAGGAGACGGACAGACAGACGACGGAAGGACGGACCGCTGCAAGGGGCGGCTGAACAGGCGAAGAGACCGAGTTCGGAGGTACGGATGCACCGAAGAATGCCCCGAAATTAATGCGCCGAAGGCCCAAAACCATGCACCATGAACGTCGGTTCAACCCTTGAACGACGAAGGCTTTTGAGATGAAAATTCTTCCTATTTCTTCTAAATTGTTGTAAGGTCAGCAGAGAAATTTCGTGTTTTATTTCATGATGGAAACTTTCCTTTGTAAGTTCAAAGAATCCTCATCGATTTTTTGAGTTTTCCCATAATCTTCTCCTGCTAAGGTTTAAGGCGGCGCGGCTGGGAGGAAGTTTCACAAATAATTTTCGAGCGAACCCCGTCCGTCGGTGCGACTGACAGCGATAGACAGCGATGCATGAACCTGACCTGCCAAGAACGCGAGACGACGACGAGGACCGCGAAAGGCGACTACGGCGATGAGGACGAGGATGGAAATGACGATCTCTCCTCCTTCTATTCCACCTCCACCTCCTTCACCTTCAGCACCACCTCCTTCACCTTCAGCACCACCTCCTTCGACTGCTTCACCTTCTCGCCTGCGGTGATTTCGGTTCCTAGCGGACCTGGTTGTCGTGGTCTCGTTGCCGTTGCTCTTCTGTCTGTTGCTGTTGCCTTTTTGTGTCATGGCTGTTGTTCTGCGCGCATTTGTTGTTGTTGTGTGGCTTGAAATTTAAAATTTCATGGTGCATATTTTGGTGCAACATCCCGCCCTCCATGGCTACTGGCGATCCCCGGATCGGATCGTTCCTGCTCCTCCTCCCTTCGAACTTCGCGAAGGCAGCCTGCACTGGCTGTCGACGGGGGCCGAGGGGTCGGT
The DNA here is from genome assembly GCA_947389925.1 of Coelopa pilipes. Taxonomy (NCBI): domain Eukaryota; kingdom Metazoa; phylum Arthropoda; class Insecta; order Diptera; family Coelopidae; genus Coelopa; species Coelopa pilipes. Next base: position 43,293,249 of record OX376698.1, read on the forward strand.
CAAAGGGCGGCCGAGGCAAGCGTTCGCAAATTGAAATAAATTGCAATGTGAAGTTGAAGCGAACGACGAGCGGCGGAGGAGAGAAAGGAGAAAGGTGGAGCGTGAAAAGCAGGAGGTCGGGCAGGAGGTCGAGAAGGCGTTTGGCTGGGGTCCAGCGAGGTCATTGGGGGAGTTCGAGGCGACTGCGATGTGGTGGAAGTGAAAGGTGCGAGTGGTGTCGGAGATCGCTCTGTTGTCGCTCTTCCGACGGCTGTGCAACGGGTGAGAAATGTCTCCACGGAAGTCTCCACGCGGCCACAAACTGTTTTCTTTTCCACTCCCTCAACTCGGAAGCCCTGCGAAGCGGTTATCGCCAGCATGTTGAAGACACACCATCCATCTCCTCATCCACTGGAGAGTTCAGAACGTCCCTCCCCTCCCTCTCCTCATTCCCTTCCTCCTCAGATGGACGTTCAAGGCGCCCGGCCCGCGTGGCTTCAGAGTAAACACGAGACCCGCAAAATTCATCACCAGCGACGGCTTCGGTCCGTTGTTAAATTGCAATTTCACGATCAGTCGGAGCAGCAACAACAACCGGAGCAACAACAACATCAACCAACTGCGACTGCGGCGGGCTTTTGGAAAACGACCTGCAGACGTCGGGCGGACGTCGGTCGGGGAGCCACGAGGAAGATGTCGAGCATGGTGGACCCGACCCGCCGCCCCCGGAGCCGTCGTCGTCGTTGTCGTCTCCATCGTCGCGCCGTCGTCGTTTGACTGAGATTTCGCGCTCGGTTGCAAATTTGCCTGCCGGCTTGGGCGCGCAGCTCCGCCAGTTAGGGAGATATCGGCATGAAAGAGCCGGCCTTGTTGTGTCGAGAATGAATGCTGCTGATTGATTGCGCCGCGGGCGGGCGTCCGGTCGACCGTCGACGGTCGTCGGACGTCGGATCCGCCGCCGGAGGCCACAAATCGCAGCTGAACTTGTTCGGTTCTCTGCAGCGTTTGCTTCATGGGTCGTGTTTTATTATGCGAACTAATTGGTGTCGCGAATGGAGCGAGCTGGGTGAAGACATGCGTCGAAAGCACTTGTGCCGCTCTGGGCAACTCTACAAAGTCTCCACTTCCGCCGCTCGCTAGGGCGGGGAACCGATTTCCCCATTTACGACCCGCACCATTGTTCGGAGGAGGAGCTCCGTGCGGCGAGAGCCCGGACTCTTTACGAGCGAGAGGTGCGGCTTCTCAGCCTAAGGAAAGGCCAGAGCAACAGCGGCAGCAACAGCAACAGCAGCATCAGCAACATCTACATCAGCAGCAGTGAGAGCAACGGCAACGACAACGACAGCATCGATGGAGCCAGCAACAATGGCGACTTGAGCCAATTTTACGAGCAGAAAATCACAAAGCAATTAAAATTTATCTCCACTTCCACGGGAGACAAACGAGGCTCGACGCTCGGCATGCGGCGCCTGGCGGGGGACGCGGCCTGGGGGGCGTGGCCGGTGGTGGCGGGGACATAAAATAACTAATCAAAAGGTAATAAAATTGTGCGTGGTCCACGAGCCAGGCGAGGAGAAGCCTCGAGGGCGAGCTGGGCGATGGTGGAAGCTTTGTGGAAAAGCCAGACGGACAATGAAAACAACTTGTTCTCGAGACATTATAGACCGTGTTGTTGTAATTGGTGTACTGGTCTTCTTGTTGCTGAACCCATCTTGTTGTTGCTGCAAACGGCAGTGATGTTGTTCCCACTGGGCCCATGTTGTTGCTTTAATTGGCAGTGTTTTTATGACACAAGGTGATGTTTCTGAATCCGAATTTGTTGCCATTGCTCGTGGTATTGTTGCCGTTGTTGTCGTTGTCGTTGCCGTTGCTGGGGCTGCGTTCATACTATTGGGGTGGTTGTTGATTTTATGGGGGATGTTGGCGTTGTTGTTATTGCCCCTTATTGGAGATGTTGGTCGCTTTTGTGGCGAGTGTTTTCGGTTCGACAGGGAGTTCTGTTGTGCCGAACGATAAGGAAAGAGGGCAGAGAGAGATGAGGGACGATTTCAGGACCAAGTGAACCGATTTTCAGTGGATACGTTTCTGGATAAGTTTTTCGAAAATTCTGTATTGCAAAATTTATCGACTTCAATGAACATTTTTCAAATAATTTCACTGCATCTTCCTTCTGTCTCTCTCGCTCTCTCTCTATTCCGAAAAAAATTCCCATCGGTGTCGTTTTCAAAGCAAGTATTTTCCGTGTTTCTCTACTTGTTGGTTTCTGGAAAATTCTTCCGGCATGTTTTCTTTAAAAATAGCCACACCTCGATACATCTCTCCACAGTTGATATTTCACGAAGAAGGAAAACTCAAAATTACAAAAAAAACAACAAATACAAAAACAAACAATTCCCTGTTCGAGCCGTCGCCATGGCTAATTTTAATTTAAAACCGAGGGATGACAGAAAAAAGAAGGAAAAATAGAAAAACATTCCCCAAGGAATCATTACGTCGCGTCGTCAACTCGGTGACAAAAATAAAGACAAGGAGGGCGAGTGCGAGAGAGAGAGAGAGAGAGAGGGAACATGTCTACAAGAACCTATATGTCGTTGTTGTTGTTTTAATTTGACGCCGCATTTAAGACGCCGGCCGACGTGTCGAGCGATTTGCGTCGCCTCCGTCGTCGCCCTCGCCCACAGTCCTCGGCACCCTCGGGCCACGTCCACGCCTTCGTAATCCTCGTCTTCATCTCGATCTGGCTCTGGCTCTGGCTCATCTTCCTTCATCATCAGCTTCTGCGTTCACAATCTTCATGATTTTCTTCGCCATCCTCATCATTCCCTTCTCCCATCAACATCATCTTCCTGCTTCCCTTCTACGTCCTCAACATCCTAATCATCTCCTTCGTCTCCACCGTCCTCATCTCATTCGTCATCTCCATCCTGATCTTCTTCACCATATCCGCCCTCCTCATCTCCTTCGCCCCTCCATCAGCCTTCAAGTGCTCAATCTCTGCTGCCCACCCGCCTCCCTCGTCCTCTCGTACCTCGTCGTCCTCCTTCGCCGCGGTCGTCGCCGTCCATCGTTGCTCGGCCGTCGATTGTCGCCGCTGCCGACGAGATCGGAGTCCCCGCTCGGCTGGGCTCGGCGCCTGGGCCGACAAGGCACGCGAGCCGAGCGACGCTGGCAGCGGATCCGACGGCCAGGGGATGGCGGGATTATTTTTAGGCGTCCCTCTGAAGCTGACGCCCAATTCCGCCGGGGATCGAAGCCCTGGGCGGCGTCAAATTCATCAGCAATGAATTTATAAACATGTGTATGTTCTAATTGCGGCGTGGAGAGTTGCCCGGTGGGGTGTAGAGATTTGCGAACTCTCAACATTGTACAGAATTCGCTTTTTTGCCGGGCTTTTCCTTCTTCTGGTCGTCGTCTTGGCCGCGACATCGCGTGCGGCGAGACTTTGTTGCCAACAACAACAACAACAGGAACAATGACTGCAACAACATCGCTAACGACTACAATAAAACTGCACTCGACGGTAACACCAACAGCAACAGCAACAACAAATGCATGACGACTTGTGGAGAGAATGGCGGCCATAAACTTGCTGCAGGTCGTCGTTTGCGGTTGCGAATGTGTTAAATGCAGCACTTGAGATGCGAGGAACTCTACAACAACTACAACAACAACGAGAACAACAATCGAAACTTTAACAGCAGCCTCACCAACAACGCCCGGCAACTCCAACACTGCCAACAACCCCGGCAACTCCAATAAAATGAACAACAATGGAGCCGAACAGTTTTAAATGAAGTGTGAGGAAAAAATATTAGCAACGACACGCGAAGACAAACATTAACTTTGGAGAGTTTGGCAAGCATTGTCGGAGCAACAACAACAACAACAATAACAACGGGGGAAACGATGACGTGGAGACTTTTTGTGGCTTTTGCAAAGGGACCTAAGGTGATAAAACGATTGTCTGAGGAGAAACGAGCGAAAGGCGACCTTTTTATGACAGGAAAGTTTCCGCTGGAAGAAAAGCAGGGCGTGAGCGGGAGTTTCTTGGAATTTTGGAGAGATTTCTACATCTTGGAATAAGGAAATGTATTGGGGGAAAAGATAATTGACTATATTTCTAGTTATTCTTGAGTAAAACGACGACTTCTGGGTTCATTGGAAATCGGAAATCGTCTTCACTTCTCCCACCTCTCGTACCGTGTGGTTGTGGAGAGATTTTGTAGGGTTCAGAGTTGCGAAATTGGAGACTTACCAGCAATCTGGAGGGTCGCATGCCGGCTGACCGCCTTGCCCACGTGGTTCTTCGCCACGCACCAGTAGATGCCGCTGTCCTGCTCCTTCTTGCTCTGCATCGTGCGGTAGAAGAAGAGGGCGCCGTCCTTGAACAGGACTCGGTGCGACTTCTTCTCGTTCGTGTTGACCGGCTCGCCGTCCTGCAAGAACACAAACACAATGAATTAGCAAAAACAACAACGGCAAGAACAAACACCATGAGGGGGAAATTAAAACAAAAACCAATTAAAATGTTTAATGCGAGTTTTTACTCCTGGGCGACCTGGGGTGGGCTGGAGGTGGTCCTGGAGCTGGAGCTGGCGGTGAAGGCGGTGGTGTGGGTGGAGTGGAGAGCAGAGGTGAGGTGAGAGGTGAATTGAGGTGGAAATGCAAATAAATTTAATTTGCAAGCAAATAAAAACTTTTTCCCCAGCTTTTTCGCGCTGGTGTTGTCGTTGTGAGAGCGAGAAATTTATTTGCATTTTTCATTACGCAAGTTTCGTTTTCACTTTTTATTTTCGTCCTTTTTTCGCTCACCTCCGCGAAAATTCATTTAAATTGTTTGTGTTTCTGGCTCGTCCACAATTTTGCCATTCATTTGACGGGCCTCGGCGGACCCCAAAAAACATGTTGCCGGACGGAAATATCTCCTGCTTTGCTGTTCGCGGACATATTTCGAGTTTAAGCTTTCGACTTTCCCTTGCAGCCTTTTTTCGACGGGCCAGGACCGGGGACAGGACGAGGACTTCCTCTAACCGAGGTCGCTTTGGTCCGCTTCGCTTGGGAACTGCAAATTGTTGGCGAAAGTTTCGCTTTCATTTGTGCGAAAGTTTCATTTCAAAATGTTTTCCTCGGAAATTCGCCCCAAAACAAAGGGCAACCGAAAATAAAAAATCATTTAATTTTACGCTTCGACAATTTATCGAACTTCTGTTTCCCGCCGCTCAACCCGCAACCCCCACGAGCCGATGACGCCGAGGACGACGACGAGGACGACCCAATCCACCCTTCGTGAACCCTGGTGGAGCCTTCGACGTCCATCGATAAGTGGAAAATGTCCTTGCCTTTTGGCCATGGTTGTTTTTCCCTTTGTCTTTCAATGGAATCGGGAGAACTTTTAATTTCGATTTTTGTTCACAGTCAGAGTCGTCGTTTGGTCGGTATTTTACTGCCTTGATTGCATTTGCGGGGCTTTGCTTTAATTTTATTTATATATACAACAATCCAACCGTACTCTAAATGCAGGATCGCTTTGCTTAATTTCAATTCATTCTTGAATTTAATTTTACAACAATCCACCTTGCAGGATCCTTCCAAATTTCTCATCAATCCCCGAGTCTCTCTCAATGTCCTCTGTGGCCTCTCGCAATACCGAACTCTCTTCCCGTGCTCCTAATTGACTCCGGCTCTAATGGCTCGACCACAGACTCTTCATCCTGGCTTCATGGACCTCCTGCACTCGGCCTCCCGTGCCCTCCGCACCCACGTCTGGGTCCTCACAACGGCCACCTGCTCACACTTGTGGCCAGCTCCTCATGGTTCCCACTCCTCATGTCTCCTCCGCCCCCTCATTCACTTCCCACTGCTCGTAATTGACCACAGCTCGCCACGGAAACCCATAAATTGCGAGCATCTCCAGACAGCTCCGGCTCTCGCCCCCTGCTCTCCACCGGCATCTGCCCGTTTCCTTCTCTCGCGAAAAACTCATTTCGTCCATTGCTTCCACCAGATCCGATTCCATCTATTTTCCGCAAATAACTTTTCGCCCCGAATTTATCGCTTCCAAAATTGTAACCGATTTCATTCATTGCCGCTCGTCCCGACCCCGACCCGCGCCCGAGTCCTGGCCATGGTCCTAGCCATGGTCCTGGCCCTGGTCCCCACCATCCGATTCCAATATCGACTCGAGCAACAACAGCCACAACAACAACGACATGTGGGGATTTAGCAAGTTAGTTTTTCTTTGTTTTTCCATCGACTCTCCAAATTTTGCTCTCCTCACTTTTTCCACGGATAAGATCCCTTTTTCCCTCCTCGCTATTTCTCTATTTTCCCTTCCTGGGTTGCGTGGGCAACCAGGAGTGGACGGGAGTGGGGGGGGATGGTGCGTTCGTGTGAGTGCGAGTGTGTGTATTGGGGACTTACCTTGAACCACTCGATTGTCGGCTCCGGCTTCCCTTCGACTTTGCAATTCAGCGTGGCAGGTTCATTCTTTTTAACTACTAAATCAGTCGGATGTTCAATTATACGAGGCGATTGATATTGAGCTGCAGAAAGAGAGAGAGAGAGAAAGAAATGTCAGTAAACATAGGCAACGGCAGCGGGAGAAATGGACCTTAGTAGAGAGGCGGAGAGAAGAAATCAGAGAACTAAAATATCAGTAAAGATATTTCAGAAAAAGGAAATAAGAAAAAATGAACAAAAATCAGAAAAATGCAGTCAAAGCAGAAAACAGAAAACAGAAAAAATTCTAAATAGAATAGAAAAGAAGTCTAGCAGAAATTAGTTGAAAAACTGAATCCTCGGGAAAAAACAGAAGCTCTGGGAAGAAGGATGAATCAAACGGAAAAAGGACAGCGATAGAAGGACGGGGGAGGGGGCAGCGACAGGGACGAAAAAGGCCATCGTTGGAAAGAGTTTTCCGAAGGGATGGAACAAAACGAAACTCTCGGAGTTATCTCGACACGCCTGGCAGCAGGGAGGGGATTTGTTTTTGTTCTAGGACTCGGACTCGGACTCGAATCGGGATCCCTCGGCTGGCGAATGGGGAGGGAGGGCATTTATGTGGGAGTCCGTTTGGCGCTCACGTGATTTGAATACGCGTAGGCGAAGGATTTGCCTTGCAATCCCGCGGCCGACGGAACACTTTGCAAAGTGTTGACGTTATTTATGGCCGAAAGTTCTCGCTTGTCGGCTCGAATGGAATCGAATCGAGGCTTCAACGCGTGACCGACAGAGTGGGCGAAAAAATTCGGCGAGAATCCCCCAAAAAAAGAACACAAAAGATGGAGAGAGATGGAAATTTATTGAGATTAATATCGGGTTTACGGGAAATCGAAGGACGCCAGGAAGGTAAACACGCAGACAAGAAGAGGGTTAGGGTTAGCGAGAGATTGATGTGGGCGATGGGAGGAAGTTGGAACGGAAGTGATGAAAAGTTTGTAGTCCGAGGATGTGGCAGAAGATCACGAGAGGACAGACGAGTCAGGTCCTTGAAGGGGATTTCGACCAGGAAGAGGATTTAAATGAGGACTCGATGGATTGAGTACGACGTTGGCGTCTTTCAATGAGCAACTGTGATTATTTAGAGTAGGTCGATAGAGAATTATGAATTAAATTGAATGATTTATTTTGCACTCTTTTATTGCAACCCGCAGTTTCCTCAGTTTCATGTCAGACCTTTTACTCTTCCGCCTTCTCGGGGCTTCGGGAATCCCACCGACCAACCTCAATCCCGCTCTATCCGTCATCGAGAGCCGAGATCACTCATAATGAACTCATTATTACTCAATGCAATTAGTTCCAGCCACGCCCCGCGCACCGCACCCTCGGCCGTGGTGCGGCGCGACGCCCACCGCTAATGGAAAACTCAAAGTCACGGCTCATTTCCAATTCCGATCATGTGGCCGGAGACTTCGACAGACAGACAGACAGCCGGGCCTGTCGTCCGTTCAGTGTCTGCCGGCTGCCCGTCGTCCGCCCGCTGTCCGTGCGTCTGGTGAATCGTCTAAGCGTTCATTAACGTTCGTGTCGAGCAAATTTTTTAATAAAACCCTGCTCCACTCTCCGCCAGAGCAACAGCCGACTTGGAGAGAGAAACACAACGACGACGGCAACATAGTCCGATCGAATTATCTTCCTGTGCAAGTAGATCGTTAAACCGTTAAAAGGACGACAAGGCCAGCGGAGGGAGGGCAACAACAACGTCTGCAAAGAATTGTCGCTCGCATGACGAGGCGTCTGGCGCGCACCCCTCGCACCGACGGACGGACAGACGGACAGACGGCCAACAGGATCGCTGCATACATTATCGCCGACATGCAAGCGGGCTGTTAACGTGGCTCGCATGTGGGTGTGTGCGCCCGAGCCGGTGGGCGCGCGAGCGGGATGGCGACAGTGGTGTGCCGTTCAAGACCAGGGCTAATAATAGAGAAATGCATGCAAATGAGCTTACATGGGCTACATGGCAATTACAGGCCAACGCACGTGCATACCAATGAGAGCCGGCACACAGAGCGAGCGAGCGAGGGAGACGGCGCGATCGCACGGAGGGGCCGCGGCTCTTCCTGCAGGGGGCGCCAGTGACTGGTGGGCCGTTCTGGTAGGCCGTTAACGTGGCCGGGAGTGTCCGAGTGGAAGGTATTTTGATAAACATCGGCCTCCACATGTTGGCGACTCCGCCGTCAATGTCAAGCTCAGGCAAATATCTGTGGGCCTGTCGTCTCTCCCTTTGTCTGTCCGTCGCTCGGTCTGTCCTCTGTCCGTCCGTCGGTCCGTCTGCATAATTCGTCCACGTTTGCCGGATGATTTACTCCGCTTTCGTATGATTTATAAATGGGCTTCTGCTGTTGTTGCCTGTCATGTTTATGGTCTATGATTCGGATGTGAAGGACAATTTGTCGTAGGAGCCCCCGAATTGAGTTATTGCTCCTGCACAGTTTTTTCTCCCCGTCTTCCTGCGTCGGAGGAGCCTCCAATGAGTGAGGAATTATCGATTGCGAATTAAAGACCGACCCATGGTCGTCGTACATCACAAGGGATTCCATTGATTACTCATCGGCATAGCTATAAATAGAGCTGATGTGGAAAGCTTCGGTCTTTGGACTCTTGAGACAATCCCTGTCTTCTTTCTCTTTCTCGATCTCTTTCACGATCTCCTGCCTTTCTGACCTCTCCACACCCTCGTCATTCGGTGCCATTTAGTTTTCCCGTAGCTCCTAATGAATATTCGGAATATTTCCAACGTGCAGATGTCTACGGTAGGCAATGCCAATGCACTGTCACACACACACACACACACACGCCTCATACGTACCAACACACACACGTGCACTTGAATGCCTAACGAATGCTGACAAGTTCTCAAATTTATTAACTACCAGAAAACATCTCGCATGCCATTCTATTAACAATAAATTTTCTCGAGAAGAATTCTCGAATGCCATCCGCTCGGGACCGGTGGAGCTCGCCGAAAAGTCCAGGAGCCAGCCAGCAGGATGTCTATTTTTAGCCAAACACACACACACCATCGCATGCAAGCACATAATCATTTGTCCGTTGGTACATGGAAACGTGCCTCGAGCCACATGTGTCATTCACGACGGCCGCCCGATGGTCGTTGGGCTCCTCCCCATCCTCCTCCCTCTCCCCCTCCCACTTTGCGTCTCCTCCTCCCACCCACACGATGATAAATTCCAATTGGAAATTTCTTTGATTGGAAATGGAGCGAATGACACGCCGTCCATGGGCCCACGTATAAATCTCTCCGTCGATTAATGAGAACCGACGGCCTGGGCGCGGGGCGACGGGCGAGGGACCAAAACAAGGAGGCCAACGAAAGGTATGTGGCGGCAGAGGAAGAGCAGGGCAGATCAGAGGAAGCGAGAGCGAGAGAGTTTCCTGAAAAA